>CM038464.1:90326895-90926895 GCA_021464415.1 Lonicera japonica
CAGTTGTGAACTTAACGAAGGTGTTTGATGATACAATGCACTGTTTCAATTCTTGTACGAAATTGAATCAATTTCGCACCATGAGCTATCCTATTGTTGACCCAATCAAATTCCTCACAGAAGCAAAAACATCTGCTTTTCGCTTAAAAATCTGTTCTTAGCTTGGGAGATTTGGAAAACTCATAATTCGGCTATATTTCAAAATAAGCCGGACTCTCCAAGAAAGATTTTAATATGAGTTGTGCAACTAGCGTAAATTTCAACCCAGTGCATCAATTAAATTCACTTTATCAGTCCTCTTCCAAAGAAAAATTACTTCATTCGCTAGACTCCTTTGCATTTCCACCGAGTACAACTTAAATACCAACGGCTACTATTGCAAGGATACGAAGCACGCAGGTATTGGCAGGGTAATTAGAGACAAAAAAAGCTGCTTTCGAGTAGCCTTTTCTGCTCATATTGGATTTAACGATGTTAAGGCTGAACTCTAGGCTATTCAGAAAGGACTTATTCTTGTTTAAACATCGAAATACATCTAGAAACAGACTATACAGCTGTTTTTGATGAGATCTATAATCTCTTTTTCTACTCATAATCATGAAACTAAACCCTGAGAAACCCAAAGTTCAACAATATGCAACCAACTTTCCAGAATCGAGGATTTAAAATACATAATTCAAAATTTTATTGCATTAGAATTGCTTCAAGCGCAGGAAATTGTTTCAAACACACGGTGATATAATATATCATCCAAAGAGGTAAAAATACAGCAAACACGCAATTAATCGTCTTAGAAAAGGCAACAGAGACAGAGAAATAAAGATTAAGCAAGTGGACGATATTCATCGCCATGGGACTTCACTGGATCCCTGAAGAGGATTGCATACAGAGCGTAGATTATCCCCGGAATGTAGCCTAAGATCGTCAAAAGCAGGCATATGAAGAACTCAGCCTGTGATAACAAGCAAAAAAATCAAAATTCAATACACAATTATAGTAATTTCTCACATTATATATAATTCCTTAGAACAAAATAGACAAATCTGATATTAATTAGTCAGCTGGTAATAGCATGCATTTTTCATGATTACAAGGTTATAGGTTAAAGTCCCTGTTTAAATTTTACATTACTTCTAATAATGGTAATTTCGTAAATTTTACAAATCTACCAAAACCCGTCATCTTGCGTTATGTATCGTTAGTTGTATGTACATATGTGCGTATGCACGTGGATGGAGTCAGGATTGAGGCTGTGGGTAATACAATTCTAAATTGAATTCCTAATGAAAGTTAGTGGAGATACTTGGTGAGTGTAGAGATCATCTCTACCAAATTTAATAAAAAAATTTATTCAAACGCACCAGAGGGTAATTGTGGGAATGGGATAATGGAAAGAGTCAAGTTCTTAAAAAATATGCAACTCGTACTAATGTAATACGCAAAAATAAAACTTGTAGCAAAAAATTTCACCATTTTAGCTGTGCATTTGGTTTTTTCCGGTCCCAAACTGCCATTAAAGAGTCATCCCAACAAATCAACAATACTTTGGGGGACAAAAGGCATTGGTTCCCACATTTCTGTAAACAATTGCATCTTTTTAGTGACGAATTCGTTGGCTCATACACTTTCTGCTAACTAACATTTTGCATTGGCAAATATGATTTTTGCTTCTAAATATTTCACTCCAGGTAGACTATATTTTTTTATGTCATTTAATATTTGGGTGCTGGTAGCTACAAGCAAGGCGCCCTTAAATTTTAGTTTTGACACTTCTTCTTTTCAAGCACCCTACTTAATTTTTAATTTTAAAAAATCATCCTAAGGAAAAAATATTAAGCTATAAATGTGAGGAACTAATTATGTCCATTCACATAACAAATGTTTTCGTTAATTGCTGATCAAATAGAAGAATAAAGATGTTTAGCAGTAAATTAATCAAATATGGGTTAATGAAGATTTAATTCATTACAATTTAAAGTTGTTCAAGTCCAAATTAGAGTACATATAAGTATTTTAATAATCATTGATTTAATTCAAACAAAAGAAAAAAAAAACCTCAAACATGCGCACTACAAAACTATTAAAAAATTGCGGCATCCAGAAAGGACAAGGAAGAGAATTGATGCCAAATACACTTAAGGAACTTCCAAATGGCATGAAATATAATTGAGAGGGAGGGCAATTCTGAGAGCACTTAAGTGCTCGTTTGTTCGAATTTTTGTATGTTCTTGGAATTCAAAATGATAATTTCGCATGGAGAGTTTTTTAGTGTCATCAACTTATAACCCAACCTCTTGACACGACAATGTAGAACAGGAAGCAGAACTCTATTTGGCCACACTGGACCATCGCAAACTCACCAGACCCAAAAAGTGATGATGCTAGAATCATATGCGGCCAAGCTAGTATGACCCAAAACGGCCCAGAATTCATATCACCTCTTCCGTCAGTGATGTACTTTATTTTTGGGCCAAATTCCTATATGTATGCCTCCAAATCCACGAATTTATTATTTATGGCAATATTAGATTTGGTATTGAGTGAGTGAGGATGACATATTCGACTTCTGTCAAATCCGGCACATTTGGGCACCAACATTGCATGACCCCATGTTCGCAATTTTTATCTTTGGGAGTTACTTTGAATTGTTTCATTACTCGCAATATCCTTCCGTATAAGATAGTTCCTTTGTAATTGCTGAAAACATATTATTATGGAATAAAATTGTTAAGTGTTTTTCCCCCATATTGAGTGTTTATTCCTTGCTCCCCTTTTCATAACTTTCTGCCACATCAGTCGGTATCAAAGCTGGATTCCAGATCCCAGATTTGCTTTAATCAAATGGCAAATCGTCACACTGGTGGCAATCTCTAACGATGATGATCGTGAGGGAGTGGCACTCAAGAGAGTTAAATTTACAAATTCTAGAATGATGATAATCAGTCAATGCAAAACTTGAATGCCTCTGTGCAGGCGGTGCTCGCTTGATTGACGAAGATTGAACTAAATTGCAAGGAGAGCAAACTACAAAACAATGGTGATTGTGGACACCCTATTTATAATCACAACCCAAATCTGCCTTATAGGGAGCAAGCCTACGCATTCACACGTTTGGGCATAACAAAGGACAACATCGTGATTTCGAGGAAGATGATTCTAGGGATTTTCATATGAAGATTGGCCTCCCTAGTTTTCATGGTCATCCTCATATATAAGAATTCCTGAATTGTATCACATAAGTAGGACACTTCTTTGACTATACGAGGATATCCCTGAGTAAAGGCAAGTAAAACTAGTGGCCTAAGATCCCATGATCTCTGCAATTCTATGTCAAATTCCGTGCAATTCTCACAATTAACACAATAGGATCTCTTGATCTTTGCAATTTTCTATTTTTGTCAGCTATTTTGAATTATTGTGAATTTATTTCCTTACTTGCAATTTCCTTCCGTATAAAAGGGGTTCTTTGTAATCGTTAAACACAGACTATTATCGAATAAAATTATTAGTGTTTTTTCCCCATATTGAGTGTTTATTCCTTGATTCGCCAAGATTTCATCTATTTTAAAGCTTTCCGCCACATCCGCTGGTATCAAAGCTAGGTTTTGAAACCAAGATTCTCCCAACTCGATGTCATGGTATGTTGCAGATAACATCCCTTATGTTGACGTTGATCACAATGGCTATTCATGCATTCATCACCGATCATGAGGCGAGGCATCATCCTTCCACTTTAATGAGTGAGGTCAATGTGAGCAAACAACCATTTCAACAAGAGGTGGATGGATGCTTTCTAATGGCCGATTTAGCAAATGACAATTTGAGTTCGTAGATTAATTGTTAAAATTCAAAAAGTATTTATATGACTAGATCTCAAAGGTTGAAGGTGTTAGGTATGTTTATGGTGCACTTACCCGAAGCGTTCAACAATGGTGGAACGAATTTCAACATGATTGCCGCAAATTTGGTGGTGGTCATATCAATATTAGCCTAATGATTTTGATGGTAATTGGAGATATGATGATTTTGAAGAAGTCGAAATTAAATCACAAAAAAGTTTAGAGAAAAATTTGCCATAGGAAAAAGACAATCTTAATTTCATCAAAATTTTGAAATATTCTGTTTCACCGGTTATTCGTATGAGTTTGCCACACATAGAGGTGTGCAATCTCCTAAACTTATTAAAGATCTTAGCATATGGAAGTTGTTAATATGAGACCTATTGAGTTTATTAGATTTTGGGCACGAACATTGTCATGAAGGAAAAATTGAAGAAAGCTTGGAAGAAATTGATTTTATTGGCATCAACAAATTTATTACTCCTCTCGATTCTCAAGTTTTCCAATCCATTGACAAGGAAAAGCAAGGTTTAAAGAAGCAAGTCTTAAGAAAATTTTCTTTGGCATGAAAAGGAAATGTTATATCAAGTTATGGGTATTTGATTCAATGGTATGGAAGATATCAAATCTCCACACTAAAATTGAGGACGAGTTTTTTTGAAGAGTTGGTGAACCATGCAATGGGAGTGATGATAGTTTTGTTGTTTTATTATGTTTTGTATAATTCCTATTTTTCATTAGCAAAAATAGTTTCAATATTTATAGTTTTTTGAACTTTGAATTTGAATATTAGTTAATTACAAATTGATTTTCAATTCCAAATCAAATCTTAGTAACCAAGGTAGATTAGGATTTTAGATTATATTAAATAAGTAGTTATTTCATATTATTATACCTGGCCATCTCATCATGAATTAATAAAATGCTATTAGAGAAATTCTCTATTCTAAGAAAATCTCTTCTTGTGTTATAAATTCAAGACAACAAGATTGAAGACGGTGATTTTTCACCTTCCCACACCGCTCCCATGCTACATAACATGAATTATAAAAGGCTCTTAGTATGCAAGGGCGGACCGACGAAGGGACCGGGCAAGGGGGGTTGCCCCTCCCGAGGTTTTGGCCTTTTTTGCAGATATGTGATGTTCAGGGGATCGAGTGCGATTAGGTGTAATAGTATAGGGTCAAGGCATGTAATTTTGAAGATGTTTGAGAAGATATAACCATAGGGAAAGGATTCGAGGGAGGGGGCGAGCGCATTTAAGACTAAGAGCATAGGGTCAAGCAATGTAATTTTGGAAAATGTATTCGAAGGCGCAAGTGAATGTGTAAGTACAAGGGTAATTCTGTATTTCTAGAAAGTTGGTTCAAATATATACATACTCAAGTATATTTCGAGAAAATCTATCAAACATAAAATCCACTTTAGTTTATTTTGAGGGTTTTCGCGACCGCTGCTATTACTATTGGAGTTTGAAGCTATGTTCTCAGCTTAGGTATGAAATTTTCCACTCAAATCCCAGCAATTGTTGCTTTCAAGGTTAGATTTTTTTCCCTAAACTATTTTTTATTTTATTTTGAATATTCAGATTTATTTATTTATTTTATTTTATTTTTGGATTTTGAGAATTACTAGATTGTTAAATATTCAGATTTAATATTAAAATAATTACTAGATGTTAAGTATTTAATATAATATTTTGATTTTGACCCTATTTTAATATATGCGAAAAATTCTTAAAAGCTTATTAATCTCACTCTCTTCAAATTAAATTTCTAGGTCCGCCCCTATTAGTGTTTATGTGAATATACTAATTTAATATCTTGGAACGAATCAAAACTCAAAACAAAACCAACAGGTGTTTTGAGTGGGACTACACTGGCTAATCCAATAGATCTCAAGAATAAGGGTGCTTTTATATAAATATCACAGCTAAAATTATTTTCAATGATATAATCAAATTATTAAAATTATTAAAGTTAACAACTTTAAGCCAAATAACCTTCTCTAATGGAATAATCAAAAGTTAACAAGCTTTAGCAAATAATCAAATTTCAGCGTATGAATAAGTTGAATAACCAAAGATAACAACATTTTGTCACTAATCAAATTTGTGGGCCCCGCTGTATTCCAAATGGCCCAACAGCACACTTCAAGCGTGAGACTCACGCTCATGCAATAAAGCCAATTGATTGGCTGAAGAAGCAACGTGAATAGCAAACACTGGTGTTTGCTTATCTAATTATCAAAACATTTTTTTCAAAGTGCATAAAGTTTTGTACTATATTACAATGATGCCATTCATACAAGCCACTGGATCATAAAAACTGATAACATCCGTTGGATCAAAATTGCTGAATTTTTATTTTGGTTATTTCATTAGGAACTTAGGGCATCTCCGATAATAATGTTTTAAATTATTGTGTAAAAAGATGAAGATTAATAAATAATTGATGTTTGGTTGATAAAAAATTGTTTCATATAAATTATACACATTTTTATTTTTGCTCCAATGGTTCATACTTATAATCTTGTGTAAAATTATGATTCACTAATTATATGAAAACACCTGGAATATATAATATTTAACATTTTTTATACATATTTTTTATTTATAATTAAATAGTCAAAGTGGGTGTTGATTTAAAGATCTTGATGAGTAGAATTCAAATATGCAAGTTTTATTACAAAATATATTTTTAATTTTTAAGTATACTATTTTAAAGTTTTTGTAAAAAGTTGGAGAGAGAAAATGATGAGGTAGATGTGTAAAATACATACCCATTTTACACAAAAGATGATGCGGCATATTTTACACAACACCATTAATACATCAAAAATTATACACAACGTGTAAATTTTATACAAATCCTATATGATATAGTTTACACATGCTTATTGGAGATGCTCTTAAGGTTGTTAATTTTAAAAACACACTAAATGCATAATTAAAATCACTTTTGGTTATGCAATTTTAATTAGACCATTGGAAATGATTTAACTAGTAGTATACTAAGAGCATCTCCAATGTAACCATAAATTAGGTGAAAATAAAATGTCACATAGGATTGATGATGACCCTCTACTTCTAGAGGATCTCTTAGACAATGTCTTAATGCCACATCATCATTTTTGTCTATATAGTTTTCCTTTTTAAGTTTTCAAATATTTTAATTGTAATTTTATAATTTATTTATTAATAAAAATTACATATTAAAAAAGTATAAATCAAGACCTATCAAATAAGGCTCATTTTACATATAAAACTATTAATTTATTTTTTATAAATTTATTAATAGACATTCTCTTAGACAATTCCATTGAAGATGGTTTCTGTAAAACTGCCCATCAAGAAACTTACATGTTGTTTGTTAAAAGGTATCCAATTCATTTTTACATTGAAAATGCTCTAATACAAATCACCAAATCTTTGGGGAATGGGCACTGGCCCCCCATCTATCACCATGTATATAAGGCTATATATAGTGACGGAAAATCCTATTCAGCTTTATATATACTCATGTTCTACTTGCATATATTCGATAACAACTTAAGTTAACATTTTTTTATAACAAACACAAAGCATACATCAAGTAAAGTAAAGATAAACATACCTAAGTAAACAGAGCACATAGGACAACCTTAAAAAGATCCAACTTTTTAAGGTACTACTCGCATATATATATAATTTAAAAAAAAAACATTATAACAATAATGTTAAATAGCGCAATATTTAATTGTGTAAACTTGAATTGTTCAAGGTCAAAGCACGATTCCCATTACATATAAATTTTTTATGAAAAAAAAAATTAAAAAAATGGCAGTGATAAAGTTGGCTAGTGAAAGTTCACTGTAGATCGCTCTATAATAAAATATAATAAAATAATAATATGGGGGGTAGCACACGTGAGTGCTAGTAAAGTGATCTGTTACCGTTCAAATATATATATTTTTTTTTATCTAAATACTTTTTAATACACATGTCGAACTCAACGCTAATTCAAGTGCGCTACGGTAGTTACGGTTCAAATACATTTATAATCACGTAAATATATCGCTTGTATTAAAATATATATAGAGAGAGAAGTAAATGATAATGCATGTGTCATGAGATACAAGAGAATGTGTAGAGATCGGAGAGAAAGAGGAGGGGGGCTTACAGTGCAGCAGCCGTAACGGAGGCAAACGCCGAGGGGAGGAAGCAAGATTGCCAGTATCACTTCGCAAAAGGACATACATCCTGCTGCCATTTTTAGAGAGAGAGAAAAAGGGGTGAAGAGTTAGGTGAGGGGGATGAAGGAGTGAGTGGATGATCTTAAAAAGGAAACAAAGACGAGAAGAAAAAAAAATATCTGAACATGGGGAGGAGTGAGCTGGCGTTGAATTTGACTAATGATATCTAGATAACAATAATATCTAGAATCGGCATGTCGGTAGGATTACTTTTTTATTATTTATTTATAGTAATCTCCATGTACGTCCACGTGTTAAGGTCAGAAGTCCATCACTTGCGGTTTTTTTTTTTTTTTTTTTTATATGTATAAAATTTAGATTTGAATAAGTAAGTTATTTTAGTTAAGAAGGTAATTATGTTGATTAGGCAGAAATCATGATCGAATTTTGCTAAAAAAAATTTAGAGGAGTTTTTTTTTTTTTAATTAAAAAATATTCAAACTTCTTCTTTACTTTTAAAAAAAAAGGTCAAAGCATCATACACACCGGTGATATCAAATTAAGTAATTAATAAAAAGGTTAACCTTTAAGTAAAAACATTTTTATATTTAAAGTTATGCGTGCACGTAAATAACGCTTAAAACGTAAATTGTGTCTATTGCATTTTTAGTTGATGTAAAAAGAGAACACATCTTCTACTTGTAAAGGAAGTTATAATAATAAGGGGCAATTAAAAAAAAAGGCTTATTAGAAAAAGATTTTCACACTAAAGTCAAGGAATAATTTTTTTTAAAATAAAGAGCCTATTTTTTATTTTATTGATAATATGCCATGTGTCTTTTTTTTATTATAAAATGACATCCCAACTCTTAAAATAAACTAAAAAATACCAATATGTATTAAAATATGGACTGCAATATGAACTTTGCAGTCTATATTTCACTGCAATATGAACTTTGCAGTCCATATTTCACTGCAATGTGAACTTTGCGGTCGATATTTTTAGTGCAAAGTTCATATTGCAGTCCATATTTTACTGCAATGTGAATTTTGCAGTCCATATTTTTAGTGCAAAGTTCATATTACAGTCCATATTTCATTGCAATATGAACTTTGCAGTTCATATTTTACTGCAATATGAACTTTGCAGTTCATATTTTTTGTGTAAAATTCATAAAAAGGGGTAATTTAGGTAATACATAACATGTTTTTATTAATTAAATGATATTTAAATCTATTCAAATACATTCATTTAAAATATAAAACAAAATAGGCCTCTTACACTATTACCAATTAAAAATAAGCCCTTCATTCAAAAAAATATTATTCATTGAATTTTTGGTAAAAATCAATGTATAATAAGCCCTTTTACCTAATTTCTAGTAATAATAAATTAACGAAGTTACAATTTGCACATGTGATTATTAATTTTATGGAAATGCAAGGCAGGTGGATTGAAACATAACTTTTATTTTAATAAAGAATGCTATGTTCATTGAGCTAACAGGATTAAAGGATGAGGATGGAATCGAGGGGAGGGGAGGGGTTAGAACCAAGAAATCCTCACCGAAAACTCGCCATTTTTTGTCCAATGCCAAACTAAGAAATCCTGCCCACCTAAATTAAGAACCAATGGGTATTTTAAAGACGGCCTCAATTTCAACCAAAATTTCATTAAGAAATTGAAAGTAAGTGCCATAAAATTTTAATATATATATTTATTTTTAATTATTAAAATTTAAAAAAAATATCTTATCAACTTTTGATTTAATTTTTTTTTGATGAAATTTTATGGAGCTAATTTACTCATTATATATATTATCGCTACCAAGTTTCGTGAAAAAAATTAGCCGCTTAGACCTCGAACTAAATTTTATTGGACGAAATTGTATGAAAGAGTATTGGAGGGGAGCCAAATCCCTCATTTTCGTTATTGAAAAATGTTGTTAACTTTGATTATAAGAGGATAAAATTGGTTATTAGTTAAAGGGATACTATAATTTGATTATGCCACTGGGTTAATGTTTTTAACTAACATTGTTAAATTAATTATAATTGTTATTTTGATTATACCATTAAAGATACTCTTATAGTTATGTATAAAAAGGCTAAGGTACGATATTGAGTAAGTGATTTATCTTAGTTAAGGAGGTACTTATTTTGATCGGGTAGAGATCGATCAGGATCGAGTCTTATTAAAAAAGATTTAGATTGATTTTTGTTGTCTGTAAATAAAATGAGATTTAGACCTCTTTTTTCCTTCAAAACAATAAAAGCCAAGGTATTACTCATTCGGATAATAACAAATTAAGTTATTAATAAAAAGTGTCAAAACATTTTTATATTTAAAATTACATGTGCACATAAATTACACTTACACATACATTGCGTGTGCTGCATTTCTAGTTGATGTAAAAACAGAACACCTCACCTACTTTTGAAGGTACGTAGTTATAATAATAAATTAATATAGTTGCAATTTCTCCATCTCATTATTAATTTTATGGAAATCCAAGGCTGGTGGATTCAACCATAACTTTTATGTTATTAAAGAATGCTTTGTTCATTGAGCTAGCAGGATTAAAGGATGAAGATAGAATCGAGGAGAGGAGTTAGAACTTAGAACCAAGAAATCCTCGTAGAAAACTCGATCGCCATTATTTTTTGTCCAATGCCAAACTAAAAAAATCCTCTCCTCCTAAATTAAGAACCAAGAGTTATTTTAAAAACGGCCTCAATTTCAGCCAACGAGAAGACAGATCAAGCGCACGTGATCAGAATTCCACCTTCCATCAAAATGAGAGATAATATCTTGAACTTTGGAAGGACCATTCAACGGTGACAGAGAAGAAACAATTTTAAAACTGGGCAATTCCGGAACTCACGTATCCCTCGTGATATCAATATATTGCAACTACAAACCTACTGTTAGACCCTAAGTAGTTGGGGTTGGAGCTTGGTATGACTTGGTTGCACCATTGTCAAGGCATGCCCGGTAAAAATAAGGGGTGCAAGAATTTAGAGGCATTCTGTGTGGGCAGTTAGGCTCCATTCGAGAAATCAGCCAAGTGCATGGGCATTTGGGTTGCAGCAACTTATGAGACCTGATGTGAACTGCTATCACTTTGGATATTTCATTAAGTGGTATTATAGGAGGCTGATGTGAGCTGTGGCATGCGGGCTAAGTGCAGGTGTCTGACACAACACGTGGGTTACTACAGTTGCATTGTGGGCTTAATTTTGCCTAAGTCATGAGTGGCTTATAACTTGAATTTGTGGGAATTCGAGAGAAGACCAAAACTACATCGTTTTGATGCATGGATAAGCAGCTGAGGAAGCTAGCTACTTGTGGGCACTTGGTTGTCTGATTGGGACAAGGGAAACTTCCTTGCACATGCTTGGCACATGACAAGGTAGTTTTGTGTGGATAAAACTACCTAGCAGTTGTGTTGGTTTTTTTGTCTTTGAATTAGACAAGGTAGTTTTATATGGAGAAAACCACCTTGCAGTTGTGTTGGTTTCTTGATAAGACGCATAATTGTTATTTATCTTGAGATATATTCTCATGATTTATTAGTTTTAAATGCTTAATTTGCGAATATTAATTGCATATCGTGTTTATGTAGGAAAGATGATGGATATAAAGATAAATGAGCTAAAAGCCCAAGTTTAAGATGAAAGAAGCTAAGTTGGAAAAAGTGAAAAAACCAGAAGAAGTAATTGCGTAAGCCGTGAGCACGCCAAAGCTAGGAGCTGTGTCCAAAAGACAGAAGTGCTGTTTTGTTAAGCCGTGGGCGCGTTCCAATTCCGAAATTTAATTCTAATTTCTAGCGTGTTCTCCCAGTTGGCAGAATAACTTAATTAGTTTTTGTAATTGTTTTGGTATCTTATTTATTTCCTCAGTAGCTTTTTATTTTAATTAGGAAACAATATTTAGTTACTTTCTTTTAGGACTCCTATTTTTAGGAGGAATTAGAGTTTTATTATGGTTCTTGTTTTAGGCCTATAAGTATTAGGTAAGGGTTAGGAGTAGAAACATACACAACAATATATTATTTTCCTTCTCCTTTCTCCAAATTAGAAGACTTTCTTTGCTCCATGGATTGCTAAGCTATTATTCTAGTTCAAGGTTATTCAAGGTTTTGATTCTTCAAGAATTGTGAGATCTAATTAATTTCTATTACTCTTTTATTCTCTGCTATTTATATATCTTCTATGTTTGATTATATTATTGTTGATTAATTAATACAAAGTGCATGTTGTCTTGATTGATGAAACAATATACTGCCAATTAGAAAATCTAAATCCGTAATTGTTTAGGTGATCTAATATTAGTGGTAAAATAACATAGACAAGGTTTATGTTGTGGGGATATATAATCTAATTTAAATGGATCCTGCTTTTGTATCCACTGATTAGAATTGGGTCTCTCTAGTTAGTAATGTTGTTGGTAAATTAAATCCTATGAGCTTTTCTAGGGTTGTTTATTGGTCAGAGAAATAATTAACAGTCGTACCTTGATTATCGACAAAGTAATGAGAGATTGGTTATTAGATCGTATCAATAACTATAACCAATTTAGTAAAGGATAAAAGATTTATTTTTGCATCGATGATCAATTCAATGAATCAATTCTAAGAATATACCTTGGGCTAGATCTTTCATAAATATTGATATCTCTTTTTAACTGCTTTCAATTGATTTGTTTTAAATTACAAAATTCCAAAACCCCTTTCTTTTATTTGAAGAATTAAGTCTAACCAGTCTCTGTGGATTCGACCTTGCTCACCGCTATATACCATTTAATTTAAATTTGAGTAGGAATTATTTTTGTTGGATTCGACACCCATCAAATTTTGGCGCCGTTGCCGGGGACTGGTATTAAATAGAATTAATTTTTCTTTATATATTATTTTGTTCCTTTTATGCCCCGTTCTTCTCGTACATGTGAATTGCAGTACGATCCTGAAATTGAGAAAACCGCTCGAAGACTAAGGAAGGAAGCTAAGTTGAGGAACCAAATTTCTTCATCTTCATCTTCATCACCCAGATTAAATTTAGCTGTTGATTTAATTGATTCGTTGTCCAGTGACTCTGAAACTGAACCAGAAATGGCCAACGAGGAAAGAACCTTAAAGGAATTGACTGCACCAAATGTGAATCAACAGCCACTTTGCATTCAGTATCCAGCTTTGGCGGTGGACTTTGAATTAAAATATGGACTAATCCATTTACTTCCCAAATTTCGTGGCCTCGAGAATGAAGATCCTCACAAACATCTAAAAGAGTTCCATGTAGTATGTTCAAGCATGAAGCCACAAGGCATAAATGAAGAACAAATTAAATTGCGCGCTTTTCCATTCTCATTAGCCGATAGAGCAAAGGATTGGCTATTTTATCTACCTCCAGGCTCTATAACCACATGGACAGGATTGGTAAGGTTGTTTCTTGATAAATTTTTCCCTGCTTCTCGAGCTGCAGGTATTAGAAGGGAAATCTGTGGGATCAAACAGCATGATACTGAAACCCTTCATGAGTATTGGGAAAGATTCAAACAATTATGTGCAAGCTGTCCACAACATGGAATTTCTGAACAATTGCTTATTCAATATTTCTACGAAGGGCTACTAACCTTGGAGAGGAATATGATGGATGCCGCTAGCGGAGGAGCCATAGTGAATAAAACACCCACTGCCGCTAAAGAATTAATCTCCACCATGGCTGCTAATTCACAACAGTTCGGATCTAGACAAAACACCCCCATTAAAAGGGTGAATGAGGTAAATATATCTTCAATTGAGAATCAATTAGCAAATCTAACTTCTCTTGTTCAACAAATGGCTGTAGGGAATATGCAACAGTTGAAAGCGTGTGGAATTTGCACCGCTACTAATCATCCAACCGACGCATGCCCTACACTTCAAGAAGATTCTTTTGAGCATGCTAATGCAGATAAACTAAAAGTTGTACTAAGCAGGAGTTTCACTCTTGAAGCATTAAAGGACGTTGTAAGCAATTTTGTTGAAGAATTTGAATTGCAAGATGCAATACATGAATTAGATTCGCTTCATCCGGTAAAGTATAATGTGTCTCAAATTGAATTGCATATTTCTCACACGAAACTTCTTCCCTCTATTGTGCAGGCTCCAAAACTAGAATTAAAACCGCTACCTGATCATTTGAAATATGCATTTTTGGGAGAAGAAGAAACACTTCCGGTCATTATTTCGAACAAACTCTCTATTATGGAAGAAGAGAAATTAATTCGGGTGCTTAGAGAGTATAAGGAAGCCCTTGGGTGGACTATCGCTGATATAAAAGGATTAAGCCCTTCAACATGCATGCACAAGATACTATTGGAAGAGGATCGTAAGCCCTCTAGAGAAGCTCAACGCAGATTGAATCCACCTATGATGGAAGTGGTAAAGAAAGAAATCCTTAAACTTTTGGATGCAGGTATAATCTATCCAATTTCAGATAGTAAGTGGGTAAGTCCGATTCAAGTTGTTCCAAAGAAAACAGGTATAACGGTAATTCAAAATTCTGAGGGAGAAATGGTTCCCACTCGTGTTCAAAACGGGTGGCGAGTATGTATTGATTATAGAAAGTTAAATGCCGCAACCAGAAAAGATCACTTTCCCCTCCCATTTATTCATCAAATGCTTGAACGTTTAGCAGGTCGTACTCATTATTGTTGTCTCGATGGCTATTCAGGTTTTCATCAAATCCCAGTTGCACCTGAAGATCAAGAGAAAACCACATTCACTTGTCCTTTTGGGACTTTTGCGTATCGGCGAATGCCATTCGGGCTTTGCAATGCTCCTGCTACGTTCCAGAGGTGTATGGTCAGTATATTTTCAGATTATGTGGAGAACATCATAGAGGTATTCATGGATGATTTCACAGTACATGGTGATTCTTTTGATGCATGTTTATCTAACCTTACAAAAGTGCTAGAAAGGTGCATAGAAACAAACTTAGTTTTGAATTATGAGAAATGTCATTTTATGGTAGAGCAAGGCATTATTCTGGGCCATGTAGTATCCGCTAGAGGCATTGAAGTCGATAAAGCTAAAATAGATATTATTAAATCTTTGCCTTACCCCGCAACTGTGCGGGAGATTCGCTCTTTTCTTGGGCATGCAGGATTTTATCGGCGTTTTATCAAGGACTTTTCCAAAATCACCCAGCCCCTCTGTAAATTATTGCAAAAAGATGCGATATTTGAATTTGATGAAGCATGTAAAGGTGCATTTGATACATTGAAAGAAATGCTCACGTCAGCACCAATTATTCAGCCGCCAAATTGGAGTCTTCCATTCGAAATAATGTGCGATGCGAGTAATTATGCAGTCGGTGCCGTGCTTGGACAAAAAGTTGGAAAATCCCATCACGCTATCTATTATGCCTCCAGAACACTTGATAGTGCCCAAAGCAACTATTCAACAACGGAAAAAGAACTTTTAGCTGTTGTTTATGCATTGGAAAATTTTTGTTCTTATTTGCTTGGTACTAAAGTGATTATTTACTCTGATCATGCAGCTCTTAAATATTTATTTTTAAAGAAGGAAGCGAAGCCCAGACTTATTCGGTGGATTCTTTTGCTACAAGAATTCAACCTAGAAATACGTGATAAGAAGGGTGCAGAAAACTTAGTCGCTGATCACCTCAGTAGATTAGCCACAAGCGAAGAACCGTCACCATTAAAAGATTCATTCCCAGATGAGTATCTTTTCTCTATTCAAGAGGCAGTCCCCTGGTATGCTGATATAGTTAATTATTTGGTTACTAGGACATTACCAGATGACTTGTCTAAAGCTCAAAAAGATAAAATAAAAAGTGATGCTAAATATTATGTTTGGGATGACCCTTACTTATGGAAACATTGTTCTGATCAAATTATTCGTAGGTGCGTATCTGAAAAAGAAATTCATTCAATTCTAAAATTTTGTCATTCATATGCTTGTGGAGGACATTTTGGTCCCAAGAGAACCGCTCGTAAGGTGCTAGAGTGTGGATTGTTTTGGCCTACTTTATTTCGTGATGCATATATGTTTTGCAAATCTTGCGAACAATGCCAGAAAATTGGAAACATAGGGCGCAGAGACCAATTGCCTCTTACCCCTATTCTCGTTTATGAAATATTTGATGTATGGGGTATTGATTTCATGGGCCCTTTTCCATCTTCATATAATCATGTCTACATTATTCTTGCTGTGGATTATGTTTCAAAATAGGTGGAAGCTAAAGCTACTCGTACCGATGATGCTAAAGCAGTTGTAGATTTTGTCAAATCTCATATTTTTTCTAGGTTCGGAACGCCAAGGGCTATCATTAGTGATCGCGGGACTCACTTTTGTAATAGGGTGGTGGAAGCTTTACTAAAAAAATACAATGTTACTCACCGTATCTCTACTGCCTATCACCCACAAACAAATGGACAAGCCGAGGTCTCCAACAGAGAAATTAAAGCCATACTTGAAAAGACCGTTAATCCGAATAGAAAGGATTGGAGTCTAAGACTTGATGATGCACTTTAGGCTTATCGAACAGCCTACAAAACTCCAATAGGAATGTCCCCTTACCGATTGGTGTTTGGTAAACCGTGCCACCTTCCAGTGGAGTTAGAGCACAAGGCATATTGGGCTGTTAAGAACTATAACATGGAAATAGACGAGTCAGGTAAGCAAAGGAAATTACAATTGCAAGAACTGGAAGAAATTCGTAATGATGCCTATGAGAACTCGAGAACTTATAAAGAAAAGACAAAAGCCTTCCATGATCAAATGATCTCGAGAAAACACTTTTCTGTTGGCCAGAAAGTTCTACTTTATCATTCTAGACTTAAATTATTTCCTGGCAAGTTGCGTTCTAGGTGGTTAGGACCTTTTATTGTTACTAATGTGTTTCCTTACGGTGCAGTTGAAATAAAAAGCTTGGACACTGATAAATTTTTTAAAGTCAATGGACATCGTCTGAAACCTTTTTACGAAGGATTTCAAGTGTATGATGTTGATCAGCTCTATTTGGATTGTCCTACTTACGCCAATTAAGTGATGGCAACGTCTAGCCAAAGACGTTAAAGAAAAGCGCTCTTGGGAGGCAGCCCAATTTTCTTTAATTTAGCATTTATTTTCCTTATTTTTTGTTTTTATTTTGTGCTTTTATTTACCTTTTGAGCAGAAATAGATATTGCGTAAGCCGTGGGCGTGCCTAGTAGACTAAAGTAATATATTCTGGCAGAAGAGCTTTTGAAATAAGACGTGCCCACGCCTTAGCCCCCCTTAATTCTTTGCTCAAAAAAAAAAAAAAAAAAAAAAAAAAAAAAAAAAAACTTAATTAAAGAGAAAACTGCATTAGATCCATTCTTATCCCCAAACAAACAAAGATAGAAAGAGAGAGAGAGAAGCTCGTTGCCGCTCAAACTCTCGCCGCCGCCGTCCGTTACCGCCGTCGCCGCCCGCCGTCACTGCCATCGCCGATCTTCACTTCCTCTCCGTTGTCTTCACTAAGCCTAGCCACTGCTGCCTACGCCCTCGCCCAGCCACCGCCGCTCGTAACCGCCACCGCCTCCGTCACGCGCCTCTATTCCCACTACTATCCCGTTGGAACCTTCATCTCTCACTCGTACACATGAGGGAAAGTGGATATCATAGCGCCCCTTCAGGTAAGAAAAGGGCCGCTCAACCTAAATCCAACGCCGGAGCCCCACCGACGCATAAGAGGGCACGAATTGGTAAAGGATTATGTATTCTCCCACCCTCTGAATCTGATCTGAATGGTCACTTGCGATTTACAACGAAGAAGGAACGAGACAGGTATAAGGGTATTTGTTCAAAGGCTATAATTCCCTGTAAGTATATTCATAAACCCACTTTGAGTGCTTTGAATATTGAAGACAAAGTGTTTGAGTTAATTGAGAATATAGGTTGGCAAAATTATTTCTCTATTCAAACCCCCGCCTATATCGAACTTGTTAGAGAATTTTATACCACGTTTGAGTTCAAGAAGCCTGATGTTTTTTCACTCCATAGTCCTAGTGTAGTACAATTTAGGCTAATGGGGAAGGAATTTAAACTCTCTATCACTGAGTTTAATATTGCCTTTGGTTTTATTACTAAAGAATATGCTAAGTCTGATGACTATTTGAATAGTGCATGCGATTTTAGCGAGAATTTTGAGCCAATAAAGTTGTATAGAACATGGTCAACATCAAAGGTTTCCTATGACCCAAGTAAATCCAAAGATTCCCTCCTTCGAGATCCTGTTTTGAAATATATTCATAGGTTCTTTGCATTTACTTTCTCGGGTAGGAAAGATTCGGCTGGAATATTATCTAAAGTTGAATTTTATTTCTTATGGTGCATGCAAAATAAGATTAAAGTGAATCTTGGTTGTTGGCTAGCTTCCCAATTTGCTAATGTAGTGACAAACAAACGGCCTTTGATCTTAGGTTCTTTGATTACTCACTTAGCCGTTAATGAAAATTTGGTTGAGCTTGATAATAATAACCTCCATATTGCTTCTGAGATTAAACCATTGGACTTACATTGTTTGGAAGTGATGGGTTTAATTGGGAAGAAAGCAGGTGAATACTATTTCTATGGACCAGGGACTATTAACACTCGGACTCAACGTGACTTGTCTCAAGCTGAAGTAGAGGACAGGATATCTGAGCATGTGGATCAAACTTCTACATCACAAGGATCGTTTGAGGATAGGCTAACAAGGATTGAGCTTCAACTTTCGCAGATAGAAAAGTACTTGCAAGTCCTGTTTGACCGCCAGGGACTTCCCGCCCTTTCTCCATGACACTCTATCTCCAGGGGAGTCCTCTAACCCTCTTCTTTTATTGCTTTTGATTAATACATAGAGACTATGTATATTTTAAGTGTGGGGGAGGGCTCTTATTGTACTTTTTATATATATTTCTTATTTTCTTTAAAAAAAAAATATGAAAAATTAAGAATCTGCTCTCTTTTAAATTCCAGATTCTATCGATGCCTTTTCCTATATGATCTGAATCATTATGCATTATTGAGATGAATTGAGGGAAACAAAGGGATTGGCATAAATAGTTAAATTCTCGTTCACAACGCAGTGATTAGTTACTCTTGATTATTGATTGAATGGAGAATGTGTGGGATTTAAAACATATTACCTACCTAGTAAGCTTTTGAGCTTGGAGCACTTATATTATATCATGCTCATTTTCTTTGATTGTGTGATTGTCATGCGTGGTTGATTCTTCTAGAACTTGCTTTGTTATGCATGTGGAATGCCCTATGGTTTGGATGCATTAAAAGTAAGGGCATTTAGGTGAAGCCGATTTTAAAACTTTCTAAAAAGCCTACCTTGAATTATTCCCTTAGAGAGCCAATTTTTGAGCCTTAGCCTTTCATTTGTTAATTAGCCACAATACAAGCCTTGAGAATCCTTCTTTGTTAATTTTCCCATGTTTTTGAACCCTGCATTGAAGGAATCTATATACATATATAGACCTGTTCATGAGAAGTCTCGGCTTGTTACTTTAGAAAGGAAGGAAATTTTGAAGATCGAAGAATTGAGTTGCTAAGTTTTTGAATGAAGTGGAAAGTGAAGGCTTGATATTATTATTTCAAAAAAAAAAAAAAAGAAAAAAGAAAAAAAAAAGGCCTAAGCAATGCCAATGGGTTATGATTATGAGAAAAGCTTAATCAAAGAAGAAAAGAAAGTGAATGAAAGAGGTGTAGTCTTGGTTATTTAGAAAGTGATTCAAATGAAAGAATATGTGATGCGTCTAAGTCAAGCTGAGATCTTTTGAGAATAAGTTTGTGTAATTCCTTCAATGAAATAGCCTAAATATCCTTTATATCCCACCTTACCCGAAGCCCCGTTACAACCCGTTTAAAGACCCTTACTTTACATTCGAATCATTGTGGTATCGACGTGATATATTAGCAAGCCTATGGTAAGGATCTTCTATGTTTTGACTTGAGAGTATACACTTTAAACCTTAATCACTTTGAGCGTATTGAGAGGTTAACTGCGAGAGTGTTAGGTCCCAACACATTTGAATTTCGAGAAAATTATCGAGGTAATTGATTAGTTGTGTTGGTTTGTGGGATTTACTCTATTTTTGTTGATTTCTTGTTATTTTGAGATTTAAATCTTTAAGGCATGATGTTTTTGGGTTGTAGAGGAGTGCTTAAGGTAGAAGAAGGGGTGGTGATGAAAGTAATTTGAGCTCTTGAATGCTTGAGGACAAGCATTGCTTTAGTGTTGGGGAATTTGATAAGACACATAATTGTTATTTATCTTGAGATATATTCCCATGATTTATTAGTTTTAAATGCTTAATTTGCGAATATTAATTGCATATCGTGTTTATGTAGGAAAGATGATAGATATAAAGATAAATGAGCTAAAAGCCCAAGTTTAAGATGAAAGAAGCTAAGTTGGAAAAAGTGAAAAAACCAGAAGAAGTAATTGCGTAAGCCGTGAGCACGCCAAAGCTAGGAGCTGTGTCCAAAAGACAGAAGTGCTGTTTTGTTAAGCCGTGGGCGCGCTCCAATTCCGAAATTTAATTCTAATTTCTAGCGTGTTCTCCCAGTTGGCAGAATAACTTAATTAGTTTTTGTAATTGTTTTGGTATCTTATTTATTTCCTCAGTAGCTTTTTATTTTAATTAGGAAACAATATTTAGTTGCTTTCTTTTAGGACTCCTATTTTTAGGAGGAATTAGAGTTTTATTATGGTTCTTGTTTTAGGCCTATAAGTATTAGGTAAGGGTTAGGAGTAGAAACATACACAACAATATATTATTTTCCTTCTCCTTTCTCCAAATTAGAAGACTTTCTTTGCTCCATGGATTGCTAAGCTATTATTCTAGTTCAAGGTTATTCAAGGTTTTGATTCTTCAAGAATTGTGAGATCTAATTAATTTCTATTACTCTTTTATTCTCTGCTATTTATATATCTTCTATGTTTGATTATATTATTGTTGATTAATTAATACAAAGTGCATGTTGTCTTGATTGATGAAACAATATACTGCCAATTAGAAAATCTAAATCCGTAATTGTTTAGGTGATCTAATATTAGTGGTAAAATAACATAGACAAGGTTTATGTTGTGGGGATATATAATCTAATTTAAATGGATCCTGCTTTTGTATCCACTGATTAGAATTGGGTCTCTCTAGTTAGTAATGCTGTTGGTAAATTAAATCCTATGAGCTTTTCTAGGGTTGTTTATTGGTCAGAGAAATAATTAACGGTCGTACCTTGATTATCGACAAAGTAATGAGAGATTGGTTATTAGATCGTATCAATAACTATAACCAATTTAGTAAAGGATAAAAGATTTATTTTTGCATCGATGATCAATTCAATGAATCAATTCTAAGAATATACCTTGGGCTAGATCTTTCATAAATATTGATATCTCTTTTTAACTGCTTTCAATTGATTTGTTTTAAATTACAAAATTCCAAAACCCCTTTCTTTTATTTGAAGAATTAAGTCTAACCAGTCTCTGTGGATTCGACCTTGCTCACCGCTATATACCATTTAATTTAAATTTGAGTAGGAATTATTTTTGTTGGTATCAGAGCTAGGTTTGTCTTAGAAATTCGTGAAATCCTTGTTTGACAGTATCCATGGTTGGTGAAACAGCGAAAATTCGTGAGCGTGTGACTCGCTTGGAAGAACTCGTTGGTGTTCTTCCTGCGGGGGAGGAAACCAATCCAATTCTGTTGGTGGGTATGGAAGAAATCTAGTCTGAATTGCAGTCCCTTCGTGTTATGCTTGAGAATCACGTCAAAGATACCGGGGAACAAGCTGACTCATTATTGCTGATGTGAAGGCTCTTGCAGACAATCATAAGGCCAGGCTTTCCAAACTTGATGCAGAACTTGGAATTCTGAATATGGCAGTCCATTCCTCTGGCAGTGCGTCTGGGTCTGATGCATGCGCCTTCAAAACGAAAGTCCCTGAACTAAAGCCTTTTTCTGGTGGCAGAAATGCAAATGAATTAGAGAATTTCTTGTGGGATATGTCTCACTACTTCAAGGCAGTTCGTACACCGGATGCTGAGAAGGTTGATCTTACAAGCATGTTCCTTTCAGGAGATGCGAAATTGTGGCGGGGCACTCGGTATAAGGATGAATCTCGTCCTCAAATTCAGACTTGGGAAGCAATGACGAAGGAATTAAGAGAGCAGTTCCTTCCTACCAATACTGTGTGGCATGCTCGTGATAATCTCCACCGGTTGAAGCAAATTGGTACCGTTCGAGAGTATGTGAAAGAATTCTCGTCATTGATGTTGGACATTAAAAACATGTCTGATGATGACAAAATGTTCAATTTCATGAAAGGACTGCAAAATTGGGCACAAACTGAACTGCGGAGGCAAGGTGTCAAAGACTTGCCCGCAGCCATGGCCCGGCAGATGCGTTGGTCGATTACAAATCTAATGCAGCCCCAACAGAGAAGGACAAAGGGAAAGACAAGGAGGGGTCGAAGAACAAAAAGAAATGCCACAATGAAGGTTTCACTTCAAATGTTTCATAGACCCAACATGAAAAACCCGCAACGTCCAAGAGGGGAGGGTGTTTCATTTGTGATGGCCTGCACATGGCCAAGAATTGTACCAAGAAGGAAAAAGTTAATGCTGTGGTGGTGAAAGAGGGAAGCTATTCTGGGAATGAATCAGCTCGTGTCAACCCGCTACAACTCCTCAATGTGATTCAGAGGGAAGTGCAGCCTGTGACTGTGAATGGGTTGATGTATGTTCAGGTGTTGCTGAATAATGTGGCTATTCATGCGATGGTTGATACAGGTGCCATGCACAACTTCGTTTCGGATCGAAAAGTGCAGAGATTGGGCCTTTCACTAGTTGATGACGGCAGTAGAATCAAAGTAGTGAACTTGGATGCGAGACCAGTTGGTGGCGTTGCAAAAGTTGTGTCGTTGAAAGTGGGTGATTGGTGTGGTCATTACAGTTTCATGACTGTGCCTTTGGATGATTTTCAAGTCATACTCGGCTTGAAATTCTTCCTTAAGGCGCAAGTTTCAGTTATGCCCCTCTTGTAAGGATTGTTCATCATGGATATGTCAAATCTGTGTTTTGTTCCATTATCGAGAACCAAAAGTCAGACAGAAATGTGTTCTGCCTTGTAATTGAAAAGTGGTATGAAGAAAGGGAAAATGACGTATTTGGCAATGATCTTTAAGGAAGAGAAATTCGTGGGTTTGCAAGTGCCAGAATATATTGCAGAGTTGCTGAAAAGAGTTCAAGGATGTGATACCAGATGAACTCCCGTTGAAATTGCCTCTAAGGAGGGAGATTAATCATGCCATCGAATTGGTGCCTGGTGCAAAACCGCCAGCACAGGCCCCATATCGCATGGCCCTGTCTGAGTTGGCTGAGTTACGGAAATAGTTAGATGAGATGCTGAAGGCTGGGTTCATTAGGCCTTCGAAGGAGCCTTATGGTGCCCCTGTTCTTTTTCAGAAGAAGAAAGATGGTTCGCTCAGAATGTGTGTGGACTATCGGGCCTTGAACAAGGTCACAATTCGAAACAATTATCCAGTGCCGATTCAGGATGAATTGTTTGATCGTTTGGGGAAAGCCAAATTCTTCACCAAAATGAATCTACGATCAGGGTATTATCAAGTCAGAATTGCTGAAAGTGATGAGCCAAAAACCGCTTGTGTAACGAGGTATGGCTCTTATGAGTATCTAGTTATGCCTTTCGGCTTAACAAATGCACATGTTACTTTTTACACGTTGATGAACAATTTGTTTAAGGAATACCTTGATGATTTCATAGTAATATATTTGGATGATATTGTGGTATATAGTCGAACTCTTGAGGAGCGTGTTAAGCACCTCAGGTTGGCCTTAAAGAAATTAAGGGAGGCAAAATTGTATTTAAAATTACAAAAATGTGAGTTTGGTCAGAAATAAATCATGTTCCTTGGCCATATAATTTCTGAGGGTAGCGTGCGGATGGACCCAAATAAAATCCAGGCTATTGTGGAATGGCATGCTCCCACAAAGGTCACAGAACTTAGGAGTTTTCTAAGTTTGACTAATTATTATTGAAGGTTTGTGAAGAGGTATTCTAATAAATGTGCGTGTTTGACCGATCTATTAAAGAATGACAGGCTTTGGATTTGGTCACCTGAATGCCATGAGACATTCAACAAATTGAATGTGATAGTGACTACCAATCCCATACTTCGTTTGCCTGATTTTGACTTGCCTTTTGAAGTCCATACAAATGCATTGGACTTTGCAATTAGGGGTGTTCTTGTGCAGGCAGATCATCCCGTGGCTTTTGAAAGCAGAAAACTTAGTGATACCGAGCGGCGGTATTCAGTCCATGAAAAGGAGATGATAGCTGTCGTTCATTGTGTTCATACATGGCGGCACTACTTGTTATGTAGACATTTTCTTGTGTTTACTGATAATGTTGCTACTATTTGCTTTAATTCTATGAAGAAACTAACCCCTAAACAGGCAAGATGGAATGACTTCATGGCTCAGTTCCATTACACATTGCAATATAAACCAGGGAGAGTGAACCAGGTTGATGATGCTTTAAGCTGTATGCCAGCAGTTTCACATGTTACAAGAGACATATTGCAACAAATCAGGGAGAAGACTGATCTTGATCCGGTTACCAGTCAGTTAGTGAGACAGGTGCATGATGGTTTGATCCGAAGGTTTTGGCTCAAGGATGGCGTTCTATATGCAAAAGGACACAGACCGTATGTGCCAAAGACGGGAGGGTTACGACAGGTTTTGCTAAAAAAGACTCACGACGCCCTTTATGCAGGTCATTCGGGGCAGGAACGCACACTTGCCCTTATTTCTGAGAGTTATTATTGGCCCCGTATGGAAGTAGATGTTGAACTTTATGTCGGAACTTGTTTAGTTTTCCAGCAGGATAAGACGAAGAGGAAGAAAACAGCGGGTATTTTGGAACCCCTCCCAATTCCAACCAGGCCTTGGGAGAGTGTTTCAATGGACTTCATCAACGGCTTGCCAAAGGTGAAGGATTTTATGTCCATAATGGTGGTTGTGGACAGATTCTCAAAGTATGATACATTCATTCCTGCTCCAAAACTGTGTTCCGCTGAGGTTGCAGCAGATTTGTTCTTTAGGCATGTGGTCAAATTCTGGGGTTACCGTTGGATATCGTTAGTGACAGGGATGCACGGTTTACAGGTCGATTTTGGACCTCGCTATTTGAGATGTTGGGTTCTCAATTAAAATTTTTCACAGCAAATCATCCTCAAATCGATGGGCAGACAGAACGTGTTAACGCTTTGCTCGAGGAGTACTTGCGGCATTATGTGACTGCAAATCAGTTAAATTGGATTGATTTACTTGATGTGGCACAGTTCATTTACAATTTACATCAAAGTTCTTCTACAGGTCAGAATCCGTTCGAGTTGGCTACGGGCCAGCAGCCACTCACTCCGCATGAGGTGGCCAAACAGAAATCTCAGGGTCGTTGTCATGCAGCCTATCGTTATGCTCAAGAAAAGCAAGAGATGGCTGAGGAGACCAAATATGAGTTGGCTAAATCAGTGCGAAGGATGAAAAAATGGGCAGATGAAAGTAGAAGGCCAGTTGCGTGTGATGTAGGTGATCGAGTGATGCTAAAGTTGACTCCACATGTTTAGAAGAAAGTTTGCCGAAAAATCGCTCACAAAGGGTTGATCCAGCGAAACGATGGTCCGTTCGATATCATAAGGAGAATTGGAAGGTTGGCTTATCGCCTTGATTTGCTAGCCCGACCTAAACTGCATCCAGTCTTTCATGTTAGTTTTTTGAAGAAGTATGTTGAGGATACAAACGATCCTAGCAGGGGTGCAAGGACACGAGCTCCTCCAACAATCAGAAAATAATACACCGAGGTTGCCGAAGCAATCCCATATCACAAAATCGAGGATCAGAGTAAGAAGAATCGTAAAACTTACTACTTGGTAAAGTGGAAAGGAAAGGCACCGGAAGAGGCAACTTGGGAGAAAGACACACATCTTTGGCAGCTCGAGAACTTGATCCACCGTTACTTAGACTCGACCTCGACGAGGACGTCGATAAAATCTAGTGAGGGTGGCTTGTTAGACCCTAAGTAGATGGGGTTGGAGTTTGGCATGACTTTGTTGCACCATTGCCAAGGCATGCCCAGTAAAAATAAGGGGTGCAGGAATTTGGAAGCTTTCTGCGCGGGCAGTTAGGCTCCATTCTAGATATCAGCCATGTGCGTGGGCACTTAGGTTGCAGCAACTTATGTGACCTGATTTGTATTGCTACCACTTTGGATATTTCATTAAGTGGTATTATAGGGGGCTGGAGTGAGCTGTGGCATGCAGCCCCCATGCAGGCTAAGTGCGGGTATGCGACACAACACGTGGGTTACTACAATTGCATTGTGGGCTTAATGTTGCCTAAGTCATGAGTGGCTCATGACTTGAATTTGTGGGAATTCGAGAGAAGACCGAAACTACGTCGTTTTAATGCATGGATAAGCAGCTGAGGAAACTAGCTACTTGTGGGCAGTTGGTTGTCTGATTGGGACAAGGGAAACTCCCTTGCACATGCTTGGCACAGGACAAGGTAGTTTTGTGTGGACAAAACTACCTAGCAGTTGTGTTTGGTTTTCTTGTCTTTGAATTAGACAAGGTAGTTTTGTGTGGACAAAACCACCTTGCAGTTGTGTTGGTTTCTTATCTTTGAATTTGAATTCCTAGGCAATTGGGGTTGTCAACTGCAGGCATATAAATGTGTCTCAGCCAAGTGTGTTTGGCTAGTTAGATAAATTGTGAGATTTGTATTCCTTGTAAACTATTGAGGCAATATAAAAGGTTTGGGAGTGTTGTTCCTGTAATTGCTTGTTCTTATATTTTGAATTTTGTGTGTGTGCCTGTATTTGCTGGTTGTTTGCGGAAACAATGCAATCATTTGGTAAGCCTCTAATGAAAAAAGAGAGTTACCCCGTGATACCTACCATCTAACCCCAAATTCAATACTTTGATCACTCTCAATAGGTTCGCCCACATGAGTGCATTTGAAAATACCCAAATATTTATATCCCACTTTTGAAATTATTGTCTCAACAATATATAAATGTTGTTATGATCGAGAGGAAAGTATAATGTAATATAATATTATAACTTAAAACAATGATTCAGATGCACTCTTTATCACTTCTTAATATTCATTATTTGTACATAGACTATATATTAAACAAATCATATCAAGTAGTTTTGATATGTGCATCTAGGCAGGATTTTGCATCAACATCAACTATATATATATATACCTAGTTTTGTTTCTCTTCACAATCTGATGTGAAGGTGTATTCGTTTCACTCGCAGCATCATAAGTGAGAGGAGATAGAAGGTGGTTTAGGAAGGCAGGCGCCCTTCAACTTTTTAACATCCCTTGCATGTATATGACATTTTTATGAGCTGTTGTATTAAGGGTTAATTGCACTTCACTTCTTTCAACTATGCCTATATGAGTAGCAAAATCAAAATTGAATTTGTTCAGTTTGGGGTTGGCGTGTCACAAAATGCTGAACCAAACTGAATCATTGATATAGGACCAACATACGGTTCATCTTCTAAGCACCACATAGCCTTGTATTTCAAATTTTGTCTTTAAGACTTGTTCCTTACAAAATTTGAGGTAGTAAAATGCACTTCATATAGATGTTGGCATTATGCATCTATCAATGACTGGGGTCGACTTGGATTGAGCTTTTAAGGTCGATTCCCGGCGTTGTCAAAATAATGCTTGGCCAATGGCAACCACACACCGTGAACGGAGATTAGTCGAGATGCGTGACACCCCGTGAGGTAACCCTCTCGAACCGAAAAAAAAATATAGGTCCCACTCATACAATGGTCATTCAATTCAACAGAGTTAACAGAGTATAAATAGGTATAAATCCATACTATATCCTTCTATGCCATTGTTGAACATGATTGAAATTAAATGCGCAGTTTTAGAAACCAACAGAGTTAGAGAGTATAAATAGGTCTAAATTCATCTATATCCTTTTTATGCCATTATTGAAATTAAATGAGCATATTTAGAAACCAACATAATCCACATACATATGGCTCTAAAAGATTTTGTTCCAAAAATTTACAAGCTCGAGTGAGAACACAACTACTCTTTAAGTTTTCATATATCTTTTCCTTAATTATCAAAAATGACTTGAATTTAGGTTGGCTACTCATAATCCGTATATCCTCATTAATAGTGTTTTAATTTGTTTCTTTAGGCTTGTTTAAGTATTGCCTTACAATATATTTTGCTTTTTTAAAAAAATATATGAAAATCGAATAAATATTAACTGAAACCAAACAATTTTTTTTTTCATTTTGGGGATGGGTTTGCAAGACTGAAAAGGTGTTAAATTTGGTTTTGGATTGGGCCTTCTAACTTCCACCCCGATCAAAACTGAAAACATCTATTACATAATTAACCTTAAAATACTAAAAAGACATACAAGACAACCTTATAGTGTTTTTTTTTGGACAATAAACCACCCTATAGTTTAAAAGCTTGCAAAAAAGTGCATAAGATTTGACTAACAATTGATAATTAAAAAGCTTACGTCTGACTTTAACACAATTAAAAACTAAACCCCGAAATTTGAAAACATACCTAAAGCTTCATAAACTTTTTTATTACCTAATATACCCTATAATTTTTAGAAATTTCGTAGGCGGGCATCCCCATCCCCCCCTCTCCGCGTTCCCCACATTAGCTCCATCCTTTAGTGGAACTAAGTTTATTGGTGGGTATATTTAGCACCCACCCTAAAGTAGCTAAAATCTAAAGTTGTATAATTGAACTACTTATTTGAGAGAGTCGATGAGTTTTTATTATTTTTAATTTGTAATCTCATGACTAAAATTTCTAGAGAGTTATTTTACTATTAAAAAAGAAATATGGAAAGAGTTCAAAAATACCGAACTCGATGGCTAATTAGGCAAGCAGTGTACGGAACTTGAATCAAAACACCACAAAGAATAAAACTAGCTAAAGAATCCAGCCTCATCAAAGAAACCTTTACTGACTCGTAACATAAAAACTAGGTGATCAGAACTAACAGTAGTGAACGAGACAAATTTCTACCTGCCCAGACATATAAAAACAAAAGCATCAAAAGAAAACTAAATCTAAATCTGAGTTTTACTTGAGACCTTTCTTCTAGCTATGAAGAGCATATTGAGCAACTACCTTAGCCTGTGACTTATCTGATAAACACTTAACTCGAAGACCTGTTGAACTTGGCCTAATCATTTTTGTAGGTTTCCTACAGAAAAAGAGTAAAACTTAATTTATATGCATTTCGACTTTAATTATTAGTATCGGGCCTTTTTCAATTTTTGCGTGTTTAAGAATATATAACTTAAATTTATCATTATATAAGAGATATTTTAAAGTTTAGGAACCATAAGGTATGGTGCCGGTGATGGACTATATCCAGATTGAAGAAGGTGATTGAAGAGAACCAAAAATGATGGGAATCACTGCCAATTTGAAATGCGATGAAGATTCTTCAGTCAACAAGGTGGAGATTGTTATGCAAACTACTAACATAATACGAAGGAATCACAAGAAAAAAATATGTTAATGCAATCAAGGTTATTACCACCAAAGGCTCCACAATCATGAAAACAATAATAATAGAGAATTGATTTTGTTATTATAATAGGCGGAAGTCAATTCTCTCATATCCCAAATGCATGTTTGATAGAAAAGATTGCTTTTGAGGGAGAAAAAGTTGAAAATCAAATGACTTAGAGGCTTTCTAATTTTTCATACATATGGGTGCACAAAATTTTCAAGACCTGTGTTTATTCAAATTACACTTTGTATGACCTAACTTACATGCACAACGGATATACTTGAATACTTTGTGTTGCTTAGCGTATATATACTTACTAGTTGATGATCTTTCATAGGCTATGTACATGTATCAATCTAATAAAAAGGGGGCCATTATTTACACCCCCATTTATGTCACTAACACCACCATTGTCACAAACACCCCCCTCATGCTAATTTTTAGTCACAAACACCCACCACCCAATTAAAAGTTAATACAAACCTTAATTAAAAATAAAAAGATAGAGAGAGAAGATTTCTCACCTTTTCCCGCTCGTCTCTCACCTAATGACAAGTGAGTGAATTCATACATACTCACTCCACATTAGGTGAATGTGTTACAAGTGAGTCACCTAATATAAAGCAATGGAGTGTAGAATGTACTGGAGTATTTTTAAATTAGACTCACCTAATGACAGGTGAGTGGATTCACACACACTCACCCCACATTAGGTGAATGTGTTGTAAGTAACTCGCCTAATAGCACAAACTCACCTCACATGGGGTGAGTGTGTCTGTACACGCTCGCCTTATTTAAGGAGAGTTGTAACTAGATTACTCTCCTTATATAAAGCGAGTCAAGCCTGGACAGAACCCGTTTTATACTCTGTTTTGGGGATTACATCTTTGTTTCAATTTGAATGTTGTATAATGATATATGAAAGCTAATATACACATTAATACATTAATAATAATTATTATAATACATCTTTGGCTTCATTTTGGAGTGAAATTTCATCACCAACTTTGTTTTGAACTTCTTCTTTCTCCACCATCTCATGAATATTGCTTCTTATTTATCATAATCCAAGCTTCAAACTTTCCACCAATAATGTTTGTGCTTTGATTTGATTGTGATTTCTTGATTTTGAGAGCTTAAATGATAAAGAAGTGAGTCTATTCTTTCTCTATCTTTTTACTTGAAGCAATGCAATGTAATTGTGAATGGGGGGAAATGAGAGATATAGGTTTAATTATTTGGGTTAATGTTTGATTAGTTTATTAAAAAATGAATAAATAGATAGGTTAATGTTTTAAGCATTGAATAAATAAGTTAAGTAATGCTTAAGTGAGAGGGTGTTTGTGACAAAAAAGTGGAGTGTTGAAAAATAAGTTTTATCAAATTAGAGATGGTGGTGTTTGTGACAAAATTGAGGGGTGTAAATAATAGCACCCAATAAAAATCACAAGTGTTTGATCTTAATTGATAATTTTCGAATTTGATATATGTAAATAGAAATGCATGTTAAGTTGTACTAAAATTATATTTTGTTTGGCAATTTTTTGTTTCGAATCTCCAAACAGTTGGTTTCCCTATTTCACTATTTTCCATGTATTCCTTCCATGATTTTCTTGTCTTTTCTTAACTTTGGGGGGAGAGATTTTATATGTTTCAAGGAGAGACTACATAGAAAGGGGGATAGATTTGAATTCCATGCATATTCCGTTGTTTTACCTTTGTTTATTTCTCACAAAAAGAGGGAGAATAATTTATAAAAGATTTTGATTTCTATTAGGTTAAGGGGGAGATTTTGATTTCAATAATTTTATTGTTAATTTATCTCTCAATAACCCATATGCTTTTCAAGTATGTTTGTTTGAGCTTTAGTGTTTCAAATTGAAGTACATGATTAGGAGAACCATGAATTTAAAGCATTCGACTAAGAGATTCAAGGTGTTGGAATGTCTTGCATCCTTAGTTGTTTATAATAGGCGAGAATTGATTATGTTATTATAAATGCGTATGGGATAGCGTCTTTATAGTTATTGAGTCATCAAGTTTATTTAAGTTGTAAAGTGTTTTGTCTTGGAATAGCCAAAGAAGGAGATTGTTAAGTCTATTTTTGTTGGCATTATTCTCTTGACAAAAACACAACTTTTATTATGTAAATGTTCAAGTCATTCGTGTTCACACTCGACAAAATTCAAGTTTTTAAAAGACGTACACTCAAACTCATTTTCACATTGGCTTGGTAAGCTTTGAAACATTTCATCATAGGCGGTGTTTTTTCATTGGTCCAAAGAAAAGAAATCAAATTAAAATTCTATTTATTTTTTCATTGGTCCAAAGAAAAAAATTCAAATAAGAATTCTCTTTGACAACTTTTCGGATACAATGTATATACACTTCATTATGAGTTGTTTACACTTCATTTTTAGTTGTCTATAACTCAAAATAAGTTGGATTAAAGCTTGGTTCTCATATATATTAATATATATATATATATATATGCCTTAATCCTAGATTTTTGTGTAACATTTTCCTTGAGAAAAATGCCATATATCCTTTTTGAAAAGCAAAAATTCTCCACCATTTAGGATTAGATTTTTCATGCCAAAGCAAACATTCTTTATTTTAAAAACAAATTAGATCCCAATGTGCGCGTGGTTCGTAAAAGGAGTTGAAGAATGGTGTGATACCGTGGCAAGTGATTCATTTTGAGCTTATTCGTGCAATTAAGAAGGAGGACTATATGCACCGGAGGTGGAGACTGCATCGATTCTTGTGTGACTCAAGTTTGTAAGTCTATACTTATAATTATCGTGTCTGTAAACTCTTGTGTTTTATAGTATAAATTTTTTAGGATTAGTTCTACGTAAGTAAGGATACCTCTTTAATTCTAGTGTTGTTTGATTGCATATTGTGTGAATGATTTATGCATGCTAGATAAGATCAAACAATCTTTTCAGAATTAAAAACCATAGAAAGCTAGAGTTTATTATTACAAATTTTTATTTGTTGAGCAATTTTATTCAAGTAACCAGAAAATAACAAATATAGGTAATTTTCGTATTTTGCATAGTTTTTTCATCACCAACAAACACAAGCATATAAAGTGGCATCGGTAGTGCCACACTCCATCGGGTGATAGACTTTATTAAAGATTTGATCAAACTAAAAGTACAAAGCAAATCATGGTTTTCTCTCTATAGAACTTTCTCCTTAGATCTACCTTGAAAACTAGAAATAATTGCCCGATGATTACACATAATAAATAAGATATATATTTATACTAAGTAATCATGTGACCAAAACCAAGTCCTAATTGTAAAAGGACTAACTTCCAAGTCCTAATCGTAAATGTAAGTGAGCCAGTAAACTTACAGAGACTACTGCATAAGTTATGTAGATTAATTATTGTAAGTCAAATCGAGTTTGTAAGCAGAGTTTTGATTAGTGAAACATTTACATTAACGGTTAGTCCCAACGATTAGTTATTCAAAAGTATGATATGGCCCCATTTAGAAAGCAAGAAAGGAAAATAAAAGAAAAGGAAAGTAGCTTATTGCGTGTTTGCTTTGCGGGAAAGTACTATATCCACAACTTTCTAACAAGAAAAAAGTTTTTCCTTCAAAACGCATCCTACGAAAATTGTAGAATTTTGCAGGAAAGTCATCAGAAACTCATGCAATTATATATATATATATATTAAAGAACAAGATACTTCTTTAATTTGACACCAAAGTACAAAATAAATTATTAATAAATATGTGTGATATTTTTTTAAAAAAATTATCATAATAGTAATCGTTGGACAATTACACTTCTTATATCAAACTTATAAATATTAATTTGTTGATTATCATTCATTTTGTTTACTAAAATTATAGATTTACTTAATATATGTATCTCAATAATTTACTTTTAAAAGATTTGCAATTACTAATATATTCAAAATAATTATATTGTTGCAAACATAAATTTATGTTAGTGCCTATTACACCATTTTATTTTCTTATAATTTGAATAAACATATCTTGTTTTAGTTAATATCATATTTGTAATAATCAATTATTATATTTTTATTAAACTATAATTACTTGTAACACATGTAGTATGCATTTTTATTTTATTGGTAACAAACTTATACAAGAAAATGGCTTTCTTTTTCCTTCACTTCACTTTTCTCACGAATTACTTTTCCGCGTAACATTCCTGACAACCAAACGGACCCTTAGGGTTTACTTCCACTCATTAAATTGGAAATTATTTTTTGAATAAAATCGGAAAATATTTTTTGAATAAAATTCTAAAATCGACCTAGGATTAAGCCTCTCCAAAAACTCTTATAGGTGTATAATAATATATACGTGTTTATTGTGTTTAATATATGTGTATATATATAGGGATATAAAGGATATATCTAAAGAGGACTCATTTTTAAAAGGGCTTATTGGGTTGTTCACGGGCTAACAAGTTGATCCATATTCGACTAAAAACAAATTGTTTTACTTAAAGAGTAAGAACAACCATTTTTAGCTTCTTCGTTAAGATTGGGTTTATGATATTTTCAGTCTATAAAAAAAATCACATGTTTAGACTCGAACCAATATGAAGCAAAATACAATAAAACACGACAAAAATATGACTCAAACCGTCCCATTGACAAATTTACCTACACTAATGCAAAATAGTGATTTCAATTATTAAATTAAAATTGAAGAAAATAGATATACACACATTAAATGTTTTTAAACATCGAATAGTGCCGTTGGCATCAAAATAGTACCATTGATATACCTGTAAATAGTACATTGGTATCAAATTAAAGGGATACTATATCAAATGTCACCACTCCACTATTCCTTTGTGCCATTATCGAATCAATAAGTCTTTTATCACTAAAACTCGCGTCCTTAGCTACAAAAGTCAAGTTTATTTATTTTCATTTTGTTGTTCTGTTGACTAAATGGGGGGACAAATTTTCTAGTGATAATTTCATCTTTATAAGACAATGAGTAGTTAGTTAGAAACCATCTCACCTAAAAGTTTAAGTTGTTAGGTAATAAGCCAACAATGTATATCATGCTCTTCAACACTCCCACTCACTCGCATGTCGAGAGAGAAATTAATTTGAGGTGCATTTTTGTACAAATAATTTGTGGTGCACTTTGTGCACAAAAAAAGGGGGACATAAATATGTGAGCAGGACGATTCAAACCTAATACCTTACAGAACCTCCCTTTAATACCAAGTTGAGAATCAAGAGAAAGAATTCTATTCAATTATGTTATGATTCATTACAATAGAGATACCGTATATATAGGTCGTGTACATAAAGTAATAAGGAAACAAATCAATACAATCGATCCTACCTATAAGTCAACTATTTTATAGGAAACTAATAAATACAAAATATTCTTAAGACTCCCCTTTAAGTTGTTGCATATATATCAAACATGCCTAACTTACTAATGAATTTGGGAAATATTATGTTGGATACTGCCTTAATGAGGACATCAACCAACTAATCTTCCTAACGTATATAAGGAATAGCGATTACCTTTTCTTCCAATTTCTCTTTGATAAGGAATTGATCCATTTTAACATATTTTATTTTATCATCTTGAACTGGATTTTGTGAAATATCACAAGATGCCTTGTTGTCAATATAACATCATAGCTCCTCTCGGTGGATAACCTAAATCAGTCAATAATAACTTTAACCATAATAGCTCTTGTACTCCAGCTGTCATTCTCCGATATTCGGCCTCAACGCTTGAATCAAAAACGAAACTTTATTTTTTACTTCTCAATGTGATAAGGTTTCCACCGACAAACGTAAAGTATCCTAGATTAGATTATATATTTCCTATATTTACGGCCTAATCAGTGTCTGTATATTATTTAACTTTCAAAAAACCATTTTTTTTTTGTAAATAGGACACATTATCCATGAGATGCCTTCAAATAACTGATAATTTTCATAAATGCACGAATATGCTTTTCTCTAGAATTACGCGGGAACTAACTAGCTATACTTAACACATAGGCAATGTCGGGCCTTGCATGTGCTAAATAAATCAATCTCCCCACCAATCTTTAATAACGCCATTTGTCAACCGACACTAGATCAGGTTTAGTTTATATCTCCAATCTTTCTTCTATGGGCTTATCCAATGGCTGGCAACCAGACATTCCAGTCTCACACAAAATATTCGATGCATGCTTTCTCTGAGATAAAAAGATACTATTCGAAGATTTAGACACCACAATTCCTAAAAAATACTTCAAGTCACCAAGATCTTTCTTCTCGAATTCTAGAGATAAATATCTTTTTAATACTTTTCTTTCATGCGGGTCACTCTCGGTGAACAACATATCATCAACAAAAACAGTGAGAGCTATAATCTTCCTATATAACTTTTTTTAAAAATAACGTGTGATCAGAGTTGTTTTGTTCATAATCAAACATTCTTATTGATCTATTGAATATCTCAAACCAAGTTCTAGAAGACTATTTCCATCCATATAAGGATTTCCTCAATTACATACTTTATTTATATGCTCCAAAGTATAACTATACCCTGGTGGGAGCTCCATATAGACATCTTCTTCTAAATCACCATGCAAGAATGCATTATTTACATTAAACTATTATAGTGGCTGATCAAGATTTTCAGCCAAAGGTAACAAAACTCGAAAGGTATTATTTTTCTCCACGAGTGCAAACATCTCTAAATAGTCAATGCCATGTGTTTAAGTATAGTCTTTTGCTATAAGTCTCGATTTGAATCTTTCGATAAATTCGTTTGTCATATACTTCATAGTGTACACCCACCTACAATCGACTTGTTTCTTTCCTGTTGGCAATTTCCACTATTTCCCATGTACCATTATTATTTAAGGAGTTTATCTCCTCATCCATTGTTACCTTTCATTTCAGATTAAACATGGCTTCCTACACGCTATTAGGAATAAATACAGAGAACAATTGATTCACAAAAGACTTATTCGATTTAGATAATCTATCATGGGACACATAGTTACTCATGAGGTATTTAGCCTCACTGGTGATATAATATTCATATGCCAGTTTAGGTAAACCTGTATTGTATCGGTTAGGCAGTTGCTTTCTAGGAGGTTCAGCGAAAAGTACCTGATAATTAGATCCAGATGTGTCTGAGGATGACAATCAGGTATTCGTATCAGGTGACGTCATTGTTGGAAAATTGACGTATGTGGATTTAGTTGGCATGTTCAGTAACGGTGACCTCGAAGTTGTTGATGACCTTAATGGTGGTGAACTCAACGAGTGCGGTATAATCGAGGCTCGTGAGGATATCGCGACCTGAATTACTTTATCCTTATTACTACAATCAAAAACTTAAACTTTACTGCAATGCTCCCCTTGAAGTTTAGTCTAATGAAAATACATATCTCTTTTAGCATCCATAGTCATATAAATCTTTTTAGTAGGAGGATAATATCATATGTATCATTTATAAGTATATGCATACCTACAAATACTTATTTCAAAGCACAATATTATAACTTATTATGTTGTTCTTTTTATAAATAGATAAACACAACACATCCAAACACATGTGGGAATAATTTGACACTGTATAAGCCATTGTCACCTTGGTTAAGACATCCAAAGGAGTTTGAAAATCAAGAACCATTGATGGAAAAAGATTGATAAAATAAACTGCAAAACATAGAGCTTTTCCCTAATAAGACACCGTTGCATTGGCCCCAAGCAATGATGCATGTACCACCTTTAACAAATGTTTATTTTTCCTTTCCATAACGCCATTTTGTTGAGGCTTATATAAGTATATTGTTTAATGAACAATTCCATGAAGTTTTAAATATTCCTACAATTCTCTACCCATAAATTAACTCCATTATCGCTTTAGAGCACTTTAATGGTAGCTTATAATGTGTACTGATATGTTTATGGAACTTCTGAAACAAAAATCTCACTTCATTTTTAGATTTTATAAGATATCTATACCATTTTAATGCAATCATCAATGAAAGTAATAAATCAATGAGCGCCGCTCAAACTAGGTTTAGGAGAAAAGCCCCAAACATGAGAATGAATCATAAAAAGAACTGAGCATCTATTCATTGATGGTGAAAAAGAAATACGATGGTTCTTTGCCAACTCACAAATTCCACAATAAAAAAGTTCAACATTCATAAATTACTTAGGAAAAATAAAAAAATGACGCATAACCTAAACGATGATACGATAATCAAATTTCACCTTCAACTTTTTCCCAAACCAACACCAATAACCAACACCAAAATTCAACCGATTCGTGCTTTTTAATGCCAAATTTAAGTATTATAATTTTCCTTGCCTAATTCTATAACATGCTATCCTCCTCGTCTGAATATCTGTAAAAACACAATAAATAGACCAAGCAATAATAATACAATTTAAGGAACATACAATAAATTTTAGTCTAGTGAGAAAATTACTAACACATAGTCTAAATTAAAGATATCTAATAAAAGGGATGGAATATATATTCCCTAACAATAAGAACTTGGTCACCATTGACTGTGGAAATAAACTTTTGTGATGATAGGGTGAGAAGGGTAGCATGATAGTGTAGCATATGATATGTAACACCACAATCAATTATTCTTGTATTATTCAAAACAAATACATAATTTAACACCTTAGCAGGTTTACCTAAAGCAGCGATCAATGCATTTTTATCATCTCTTTCATTCTTTCAATTTTGACGACGATGTCGTGAATCTTAAGAATAAACTTACCATTCCGAATAACCAATAACTTTAAAACATTTTTTCTTAAATGCCATGTTTATCCACATACAGAATAAAGAGGGTACGTTGAATTATGCTCATAACCTTTAGACTATCTGTAACCATAATCGTTAGATCAAGAGTACCTGATGAATAGCGCATGTGAACAGCAATCATGAATAGTAACTATAAACAATACGTGTGAACAGTAACTCATGAACATTGTTTTCGTGAACAATTTTTTTCCCAAGAAAGGTTTCATGTTTTCATTTCTTGATGGTAGTGGTGGATGGCTAGGGTTTCCCTCTAAAGATTTGTGGTAAACGATTAGGGTTTCGTGGTGAAAGTATTTTGTGGTGGATTGCTAGGATTTCATGTTCACTCTGATACTGAGTTAGAAACCATCTCACCTAAAAGTTAAAACTGTTACGTAGTGGATCAACAATATATTTCATGCTCTTCAACAAAGTTACGTTAAAATACTTAGTATATGAAACAGTTTCGGATTAAAAATTAGATGTTTAAAAGGAGATTTATTTTGGAAAAGATGTTGTTGAAGGACGTATGGAGATATTATTGGCATGAAAATGAGGTGATTGATTAAAAAGGGGTAAGATATCAAGAATCTAAGAATAAGTAAAATATCCACCATAAAAAGTAAAAAGCCATTAAACAAAAGTACTCAAAATATTCATTTTCCCTTGGGTAATTAATTACCTTTCTCCGTTTTGATGGAAGGGATGATGAACACATAAATAGGGGTTTGTGCAAAATAAAATTTATGCAATTAAAAGATTTCTTGAGGAGAGGTACATGCATGCATGCACTTAAATAAAATTTACATTTCAACTATATTTGTATCGGGCCTTCTTCAATGTATGTGTGTGAGAATAGATATATAACTTATTTTATCATTAGATAAAAGATATTTTGAGTTTTGTAACCATAACGCGTGGTGTGGGTGGCAATTTGCACTTCAAATAGGCGAACCATTCTTACACTGCAAGAATTTGATTCCCACTAAAAGCACTTGTAGGCAGATATCATGATAGCCACTTCTCCAAACAAAGATTAGTCCCATCTCAATGCCACTCTAGGTATATTTTGTAGGAAAAGATCAATAAAAATTAAAATTAAAAAGATATATTTTGAGATTTAACAGGAAAATGCTAAAAAATAAAAAGATCAGATGGTCTAAAATGAAAAATGTCCTTTTATTAAATAATGAGATATTTAAGATCAGTGAGTTCTCTAGCTCTCTTTAATATTACTATTAGGCCTCGTTTGATTCGAGTATTAAAAAGTGGGATGAGATTGTTAATACCACTTTTTTTATAATACCTTGTTTGATTCGCACAAATGTGCTGGGATTTCTAATACCGGTACTAACTTAATACCACTCTTTGTGGTATAATTTAATACCAGTGGAGAGGTGGTATTATTTATCCAGGATTAAGAAAAATGAACCATATATTTTCAAAAATGCCATTACTACTATAATATTTTCAAAAATACCACTACTACTATAATATTTTCAAAAATGCCACTACTACTACTATATTATTATTATTTTAATTAATTTTTTTTAAAAAAGAACTTTAATTTTTTTTTTAAATTTGTTAGTCCAAAATATAATCATGTATACGAGTTACAGAATCAAACATGATATTAACATTAGCATGAGATATCCCAGTATTAATACTGCATGAATCAAATAAGGTATTGGTATTAAATTAATACCAGGATTAATAGTCCGGTACTATTAATACTGGTATTATTAATCCCACTTACCCTAATACCCGAATCAAACGAGGCCTAGTGTACAGTAATGCATGCTTTTATCACAAATTAGATTTGGTCTATTTAAAGGGAGATGCTATTGTCAAAACAATCATTTCTTATCGGATCAGTTAATTGGGTGGTGCTAACTGTTATATGAGCATCACTAAATGAACTTAGGAACACCACACTAAATCTATAAAATCTGATTAGTTAATACAAATATCAGTAAACGAACAATGAAGCAAAATTCGAACAAATTTTCGAAATCAATAAATCAAAGGTATTTAAAATTTAACTATCAAAACGCAAACAGAACATCATGTTCCAATAACACAGATTGTTCGAAAAAGATATACAACAAATAAGTTAAATATTGATTGCCTTTGAATAAAGTACACCCAAAAAAAAGACTACAAGTAGGAAAATAGATCATTTACAATGAGGAAATTTTTATGTTTATTTGTGTTTGATTGTTGAAATTGAACATTTGTAAATATTTCAATTCTGGTTTGTTCATGAAAACTCAAATCAAGTTATTTCAAGTAAAATTTGAAATCACCTAATTCTTGAACAATGACATTCACTCCAACTCAATATTTTGAGGAATCTAGTATCTATACTTGATGTTGATACCTCTACATAAATTTTTAATGAATTCACAAATTTACCATTGGCCAATTGACATGAATTAGATACACAAAATGTTGATTCTAAACACTCCATTGAATTGTAATTGAATTATTTTAAACGCACAAATATACAATTGACTAATAGACTATGAACTTGTTTTATAATTATACAATTTATACAACCAAATGGTCCATAGGGTTTTCAAAAGACTTTTGTGGAAAATAAATACACGATGAATTCAAGAAGAATCAATGCAATCATCATGGTAAAATTTGATTACCTTTGAAAAAAGTACACCCAAAAGACTATAATGATAAGTTGCAAAACCATGCAAAAGTGTTCAATTGGTTCGAATTTTTGTTCATTACTAAAATCTAAAATGATAATTTCACATCGAAAGTTTGATCTTTATCAACTATATATTGATTCAATATCTCCACGTAAATTGTAAGAGACTTTTAGTGTGGATAAACCAATTTAAAATTTTTTAAAATTTTCCAGAAACAAATTAAAACTCGAGCAATGGTGAACTAAAGGTTTTTAAATTAAAGACTAATCTGGAAAAAAATTAAACAGAGACAATTCACAACCCAAAATGAAAATAAGTTTTTGTTGATTATATACACACATAATGCTGACTCACCCTTCTAAAATAAGACCATTTTAATTCAAGAATAAGGACTCCAATGCCTCCAAAATCTGTGGAAAGGACTTTTTGGATTCACTATAAATACTTTCTTTTAACATTATATTCTTCATCTCACAATCGATCACTTCACAAAGCCCTTTATTTTCACTCTATAATTTCTGTGGACGGAATATGACTATCCTCATTGAGCAATCTAACCTCGGTATTCATTTTGTTTGTAGTTGATTAATGTGTGTATCAATTTTTTTTACATATTTTTTTTTTCATTTATCAGGGTTGGAGGAAAAGGAAGGCAAAGTGCCATCCGATTATGATGAAATGAAGTCAGATGGTGGATTTGTGGTACCGGAAAATAATTCATATGGCAACTCATTCAGGTCATTGCTATTATACAATTTAAGTTATTACATGGGTTAATATAAAATCGAAACGCAAACTAACATTGAAATGATTCGCAGGGATTATAACGCAGAAACTGAGAGGAGAAAGATAGTTGAGGAATTTTATAGATTGAGTCACATTAATCAAACATACGATTTTGTAAGCATATTGTCTATATATGTGTGCGTGGATTTGAGTGCATACAAAAATTTTGATGCAAAGGTTAGTAAACTATGCGTGCAGGTGAAGAGGATGAGAGAAGAGTATGGGAAGTTGAACAAAGTGGAAATCAGCATTTGGGAATGTTGCGAGCTTTTGAATGAAGTGGTAGACGATAGTGATCCTGACTTAGACGAGCCTCAAATTGAGCACTTGTTACAAACTGCCGAAGCTATTAGGAAAGACTATCCTAATGAAGATTGGTTGCATTTGACTGCTCTTATTCATGGTATAACACACAAACACAAATATATATCCATAGTGCATACATTTCCAATTAAGTACTTTTTAATGTTACTGTTTTTGGATATGGTTTTCCAGATCTTGGTAAAGTGCTCCTTCTTCCTAGCTTCGGTGGACTCCCTCAATGGGCTGTCGTTGGTGACACGTTCCCCCTTGGATGCGCTTTTGATGAGTCAATTGTCCATCTCAAGGTCTTTTGATCTTTTTTTTTCATAAATGTTAGGCTTCATTACATACATAATACTTCTCTCTCTCTTGGATCAAAGAGAAAGACCGTCGCAGATACAACAATTGTGCTTGATTTTGACAATAAGATTTATTTTATTTTTTTGCCATTTTTTATAGTATTTCAAGGACAACGAGGACTACAACAATCCAGCTTATAGCACCAAAAATGGTATTTACAAAGAACGATGCGGGCTAGACAATGTCGTGATATCTTGGGGACATGATGACTACATGTACTTGGTAATGTTTTCAAAAATTACTTTATCAAGATTAATTTCTTAGTTCTAGTTAATAACATGCGAGTAAGTTAATAGTAGTAAATAAAATGCAGGTGGCTAAGGAAAATAACACTACATTACCGTCAGCTGGATTGTTCATCATCCGCTACCACTCTTTTTATCGTAAGAATATACCAAAAATAATTTGTAAATACATAGTTTTATTTTGCACACACAATAAATATTAAATTGCACCCACCGCGTTGTAGCGTTACACAAATCGGGGGCATATAAGTACCTGATGAATGAGGAAGACTTGGAGAACCTGAAATGGCTTAAGATATTCAAGTAAAGTTCGCCATTTCATATTTATTTGATTTAAGGACTTCTCATTTTTCTACAATTACGGCAATAACAAATTGTTATGCGCTAAACTTTGTGCAGCAAATATGATCTCTATAGTAAGAGCAAAGTTCGCGTTGATGTTGAAAAGGTGAAACCATACTATTTATCCCTCATTGAAAAGGTGAGTACATAATTTGCTCCTTTTAGTTACAAATTTTGTTACAAAGATTTTATTTTTTAATTTAAATTGGATGGATTTCTCTGCAGTATTTTCCACCAAAGCTCAGGTGGTGAAAAAACATCAAAAGCTGATGGTACAACTGAGTCAAGCACAAGGGTACTGCTCTACGATTCACTCGGTTATTGAAGAAATTGATGTAAATAAATAAATGTGTGGAGAATTCTTCTCTGTTTTTCTCTACTTAGTTATGTGTGACGAACTTTGGTTTTTTGTGGAAAAATAAATTCGCCTGTTTTATGTTTCCTTGGATTATTGTTTTATGCCATGTTTGGAAATGTAGAAATTATTTTCCACTACAGACATGTGTATTATGTACAATGGATTTCTCATCAAACAACCAAAAGACAGAAAGTTGATGGTTAGCACAAAATGATTTTGTTGCTATGATTGGCCCACATTAATTTCCCACTCGTGAGAAAAAAAAAATTCTTCATTTTCATTTATTGAAAGATAATAGTGAACTTGAGGTTATTGGTTTTACAATTGAGGCGGGATTTCGAGTGATTGAATTGGAAAGGGACAACATGGCAGTTTGTACGGCTTTAAAGAAAAATGAAGTCAATTCAATTAATGATGAACTACCGGCAAATGGCTTAATGGTAGCGCACTGGATTTGACTGTGAGCTCCCCAAGTCGAATCTCGACAGCTGCAAAAACAAAATTCAGTTAATAATAGTGTTTTACTCGTAAATATATTCTTGTTAGCGCAATCTTGTCCTTATTCTTTTTCTTTGGTTAAACTTAAATGGGAGGCGGTTTTATTTAACTTTGATCTTTTTTGTAACTAGGTGAAATGGTGAATGCTAATTTTTATTCCTGAAAAAGGTAATCCGGAAACTGGCATAAGAATATGACGTGGCGAATTATTTTAATTTATTCTTTGGCAAAGTTATATTTATTATGGCTAAGAGTAATTGATACTAATTGAGCAACTAAGTGGATTTATTTGTGTAATAACCCCCACACGGGTACCTGGATCCAAGTTCAAGTCTCAACTACAGTCGTGTGGCATTCTAGTTTTCATTTAATGTAATATATATTGTATAAGACTTTCTGAGAAGGAAAAAAAAAAAGAAGAAGAGAAAGGAAATTACTTGAGCAACTTCATTTGAAAAGAAAAATGGTGATTTTGTTTCTATTAGTGACTTCTTTCGGTTTATTCAAGTTATTAAGTTAATTTGCATTAGCCATTAAGTTTAACCAATGATTAAGACTGACTTACAAAAAAAATAGTGTTTAATTGTAAATAAATTTTAATAATTTAATTTTAGAATATCCACTGAATTAATTAATTTATCCACTTTTATGTTCAATCCTAAACGTTAATAAAATAAAAGTAAAAGTAAAGGTACCGAAGAATAAAAGTTAAAACAACCAAACTCAGCTCCTTCTTAGGGAATTGTACTTCTCATGTATATATTGTGCTCCTTTGATTAGTTACTCAATTAGTATTTCTTATTAATTACACAGGTTGACAGTCTCTAAATTTTTACATCTCTTGCATTTGTTAACATGTACAAAGTTGCAAATTATTCGTGAGCGTGAAAAGTTGCGGATGGTAAAGGTAAACATGAAAAGTTCCAAATTGTAAGGTAAACATGAAAACAAAAAAAAAAGAGACTAAAAAGATCGAACATGTTAGAAAAATAAATGTGTAGCTTGAAATTGTCAACTCCTTGTAGTTGACAATAATTCCATTTGAATAATGTTTCTGAGATTGGAAATAACGAGTCCTAAGTAAGTAGTGAAATTATATCATAATTTTACTAGGATTAGGGATGAACAAAAATTATAAGATATGTATAATGATACATTCCAATTTGAGGATTGAGATGGAAATATATATTGAACTAATTCATAGTTTTTCTTATTTTTTAATATTCCGCAGTGACCCGTTTTATTTGAAATTCTCGTATTCAAAATATTTCATGACCTCGTTTCTCTCAACAAATGATTGTTCAAGTTTTTATAATGCAATTTTGATTGATTTATTGTATTTATTTTAAATCTTTTCTATTAACAAAAAACCCTCGCAAGAAATTAGAAATTTAAATGAATTAAGAAAAAGTACTTTGGTTAGGAACCCAATCTAAAAACTAATTGAACAATCAACATATAAAGGTTAAATAACATTGGAAAGTGACTATGTACTTCCTACCAAAATGCAAAAGAGTATTTCTATGGGAACATGTGCTTAGGACACATTCAATAAGACACAATAATGTGTTATCAATATATACATTAATCAATGAACTGGGTCTATCATGAATAGAATATACGCAAAAAAATTTGATGACCAATGTACAAGTGACACATCATTGTGTCCTCAATACATGTTTCGTGATTATGTCTTCCAAAAATTATTGAAATCTTCATTTATCAATCTCCGGTCCTTATGCCCATCCAATAACAGCCCCACTCCACCTTGCAATGAAAACGTCACACCCTTGCAAACCACGTCGCCGACCCAACACTCGTTAAAAATGGTTGATGCAAACAATTAATTTCATATTGAAAAATTGTAAAATTTAATAAATGTTAATAAGTAGGGTATTGTTCCACATAGTAACTAATTCTTTTAAAATAAAACTTTACAACTATAAACTAAATATATTTAAATTAGGGACAATATCTATTATGTGCACAAATTAGAGTAGGGTAGTACGTGTCACCACCGAGACCAAGACAAAGTGAAACAAAATGAAAGATAATGTGATTATTTTAACCAATACAAAATTGACACGTTGATATATCAAATTTATATATATCCATATAAAATTAGTCATTAAACATGTACAAGAACTAGTGAACCGGCAATCAATTTGAATTAACGGAGAGGACTCTTTATTCATGAAAGAAAGATTCTCAAAATTTTGATATATTGAGAAAAGGTGTATTTTTATATTAAAGGGGTATAGGTTATTTATATTGTTAAAATTCTATACTTACTTTAAATTATTAGGATTTTGGAGCCAACTCGATATCAAATCCTTCATATATGAAAATCCAATTGCCAAAAATAAATGTACTTATTAAAATTTAAAATTTTACCAAAACTCTAGTAACTAAATCGATCCAAAAAAAAACTCTAATAATTAATTAAGGATATGATACAGAGTTTTTCAAACAACACTCATTTCTTGCCTACTCTACATTATTATAGAAAAAAAAAAACATCTTAGCACATTTCAATTTTCAAAATTTAAAATATAATAAGATAACATTCACCTTATTTTCAATAAAAAAATTACTTTAAATCTTACACATATTTTTTTTCAAAATACTTGTAAATTTACAATAAAGATAAATACAAACATAAATGAGGAAAAAACTTATAGCAATTTATTATAATATTTTTGCAGTTAACTTCGTAAATTTCACTATAATTTATATTTTTGAAACCAAACTTTTAAACTTCACTACAATTCATATTTTTGTATTGAACTTATAAATTTCATAGAAATTTTTCTTGGGAATTTGCAGTGAATTTTGTAAATTTAATTTCAATTTTACAGTGAAACTTTTAAATTTTAATTGATATTTAGTAATTTTATTTAAAAAAATTAATTTTGTAGAGAAATTTGGTATTTACTAATGAATCCAAAAAAATAAAAAGAAATACAAATTATGAAAAAAAATAAGCATAAGGAATATAATATCAAGTTAGTAAACAATTTATTGAGGGAAATAATTTAAACCTACGATATATATGTTGTGATATATATTATATATATATATATATATGTGTGTGTGTGAAATCTCAATTCAATTAATATTAAATGGGTCATTTGGGTTTTGGCCCCCATTTAGTTTGCGTAATAAAGTTTGGTATCCAATTTTGTAAATTGTATGCCTTTGACCTCCATTTTGAATGGATCTGTCCAGTCAACGGGTGAAACCTTTAAAATCTTAAAATTAGTTGATAATGGACCAAAATACCCCTTATGAATTATCCTTCACACTTGGAAAAAAAAATTCCTCATATTAGCACATAAAAAAATGAAGAGAAAGAAAGAAAAACAGAGGAAAAGAAGAAGGGGAGAAAAGGAAATAACAGAACGACGAAGAAGAAGAGCAGAACAAAGAGAAAGAAAGAATAATGGAGAAGCCATTTTTGTATCTACAGGTATGTATAAATGCATTGTTATTGGTTTATGAATTTTTCTAGGGTTTTAAGTTGGTTTCTATAAACCCTAACGTGTGAAAAAAATTAGGGTTTTCAACATTTTAGTTAGCATTTGTATATTATAGTTTGAAATTTGGGTTTTCGAATATTTAAACAACAAAACAACAAATGAGGGGTTTATGTGTCTTTACACTTGTATTTTAGGGTTTTTTGGTATATGGAAGGGAAATAATTAGGGTATCTATTGGTTTGTCCTTTCATTGCTTTTTTCTTTGTTTTTTATGTTGATTCCTCCCACATATTCTTTTGACTTGTCATATTTGTTTTTTTTACTATGTTGATGTAGAATATTATGTCATTACGGGGTTTGAGGGATTTTGTAGTCCATTATAGGGGTAGGTGGTCAAAAAATTGTCAGAGGTACACAGGGGGAAAGGTAATTTACTTAAATGACATTGATGGTGATAAGTTCTGCTTTATTGATTTGGTGAAAGATATTGAAGATGGTTGTGGTTTTAAAGGTGGTAGAATTGAGTGGCAATTGGAGGGCTCTATATCAGTAATTGAGAATGACACCTAACTACTAAATATGTGGGACCATATTGAAAGCAATTAATAGTGGGGTTTATAAGTTATATCACTCCGAATGCACATGTCCCACTTCTGGACCTAATGAAGAAAAGTGTGATAAACCACCCTCAACCAAGAAAGTCTTAACTACTCCCAATAAATTATTGCTGAAAGTTACAAAACCTAAAAAGTCACCTAGGCTAGCTGACAAAACTCTGAAAGAAGTTACCACAAACAATAAACCAGATAATCCAATTGTGTTAGAGGACAGTGATGATGACTGGGCTTTTGAAAACCTCATTGACTTTGGATTTAAATTAGTTAAAAAGGTTGAAACTCAGTTAGGTTAGGCAGAAAATCAGAACATTCAATCAAGTGAGGTTGGAAAATGAGAGGAAATAGGCAAAATACATGAGCCACAGCAGTTTGATTTCAGTCTTTTTGAGAACTTGAATCTAGAAGAATGTTATCTATCATTCTGCGGGTGAAGAAGAAGAAGTTGAAGGTGAGGAAGAAGAACCTGATTTCAGGGCGTCTATATATGTAAATGTGATGACAATGAGAGGAACTCAATGGCCCATGCTAGATGGGTTGCAAACCATATAGAAGCTGCAATAAGAAACCACAAGGAATTCAAGCCTAGAGATGTGCAAGCTGAGATCTTGGAGCAGTTTGGGATGAAAATTTCCTACCACACAGCTTATCAAGCTAAGATCATGTGTCATGAGAGGATTTGGGGTAGTTATGCTAATGGTTACAAAATGGTTCCAGAAATTAGAAGGCATATCTTGTTGAAGAACCCTGGCAGCTTGGTTGAGTGGTTGAGGAATCCTGTTGACCACAGTTTTGTGTCATTGTGTATTGCATTCAAGGCTTCTTTAGATGGTTTTATCAATATATGTAAACCTATTATAGGACTAGATGGTTCTTTTCTAAAGGGAAAGTATGGTGGGATAGTACTTTCAGCAGTTTCATTAGATAGGAATAATAGGTTATTTCCCATTGCTATATATGTTTGTAGAAGAGATACTTATGACACATGGAGCAATTTTCTTTCAATTCTAAAGCCACACATGTTAAAACACCCTCTACCACTCACTTTCATTTCTGATAGAGCAAAAGTGCTAAAAAATTCTGTGAAAGAAGTGTTCCCATCTAGTAACCAAAGATTTTGTTTTAGACATATGTACAAGAACTTTGGGCGATGGGTATAAAGGAGAGCATTTAGAGCATCTGACTTAGGGGGCTGCTAGAGCTTACAAGAAAAGGAGCATGATAGATGGATGAAACAACTTGAGAAGGATGATAAAGAAGCTTATAAATGGATGTGCAGTGAAGAGAAAGAAGTATGGGCCAGATATCACTTTGATACAACATTTAAATGTGAGCACATTACAAACAATTTTTCAGAGTCTTTCAATAAGATGTTGTTAACCTTAAGGGATCTGCCACTTAGGAAATTAGTACAAAAATATCAGCTTTTAGCTATGTCATTGATGTACAATAAAAGAATGAAGGGACTGGAAATGAATGTGGATTCATTAGTTCCAAGGGTTAATAAAACTATTTCCAAGTTGAAGAAAGATTATAATATGTATACAACTCAAGGTCCAACTGACATGTTGCATGTGGCCATCAACAAATTAGGTGTAACTTGGACTGTGGATCTGAATGCTGGAACTTGTGAATGTTATGAATGGCAATTGACTGGGATCCCATGCATCCATGCCACTGCTGTCATCAATCCTATGAGGGAAGATTGGGCCAAGTAAGTACTTACACTTGTACTTCTTTTTATGTTTGCTAAAATTAATTTCCTATGCCACTTATACATCTTTTATATTATATAGGTATTACAGTACTTTATTTACAATGGAAGCCTATAGAGCTGCATATAAAGGCTTTATAACACCTATGAATGATTCTTAATATTGGCCAAAGGTATTTCTTTAACTATTTCCAAGTTGTTATAATATTATATGCTTATTACAATTTTAACTTACACATATTTTCACAGGCACAACATCAAGTTATTCCTCCTCTACTCTACAGACCTCCAGGCAGAATAAGGCATAATAGGATCAAGAATAGAGATGAGCCAACTATTGAAAAAAGGTCCCAGAAAAAAATGTAGCAAATGTGGAGTGCTTGGACATAACAAGAAGAGTTATAAAGGTGCACTTGCTACTGCTCAAAATGGAAGGAGAGGTAACAAGTATTTTTCAATTGTTCTTGTGTCTTAAATTAATTAAATTTGTTATTGTTTGGCTTTATAACACCTAAAAGTTATTGTTTGTTTACAGTGAGGCCTAGGATAGATGCAAAGGGGCCTATTTTGCAACAAGAACACTTAGCTCCAAGACCAACACTGATCATTCCCTCTAAACCAGTAACAAAAACAACTAACTCAGTGAGAGGAAAGAGCAGCAATAGCATTAAGGGCAGGGGAAGGAAGAAAAAAAGGAATTTTGTACCACCAAGCTCAAGCACCCAGTTCAGTGCTGCACAATCAGGGCAGTATAACATACTTTAAGACTTTGTTTGCAACATGGTTATATATATTATGCCTTCTAAACCTATTTTTTTTGTTTTCTATTAAGCTAGTTTAAGATTTGTGATGTTTAAGATTATGATTGGAAATTGCTTTTTTTTTTTTGCCTTTTTGTTGTTAGTTTTAAAGTATGTTATTTGTCCTAAAACTTATTTAGGGTTATGTTTTTCATGTAAACTTTCCTAAGAAAAGTTAAAATTTTGGCTTATTTTGGCACTTTGGTTGCCTTTTTTCCTTTGAGTTTGGATCAGAATTAGTTCATAGGATCATAGTTAATTCATAGGATCATAATTATTTGTACATAATAGTTGCATTAGTACATAATAGTTGCATTACACTTCCTTGTTACATCATATTTATTTCAATTTGCTATTAAATGATTTACATAAGTCATCCAAACTTACCTCTAACTTTACCCTAAGATTAACCTTCTTAGACTTATTTATTGCAGTAGATAACCATTCAAAATGTCCACACTTCACACACTTAAAAAACTTCTTTCCATAGCTATGTATTTGCTTTGATATCCAAAGTTTTGTAGCAACTCCACACCCAGCTGGGCACAGGGTATCTTTCCATGGGCAAGCCCTTACCCAATGGTCTATTTCTCCACATTGAAAACAACCTTGCATGCACTTCTGCCCGTATATGTCTTGTTCTTGTCATGATGAAAAATCCTTCAATCCAATAGCATTTTCTAGCCATTGCATTCCTTCACAGTCAGCATATTGGCACTTCAAAAACTTCTTAACATTTGCTTATTTTCCTTGAGATAACAAAAGCTTCATCAAACCATTGCAATTTAAAACATAGCACTCACTATACACCTATTGGCATTCTATAGCTGTGTGTCCTTCACAATCACACATTTGACATACATCAATGCCATTATCAGCTTGTGTTTCTGCTTTTGTTTCTTTACCTTTATTCCCCCCCCCCCCATGATAATGAACACAGGTGTTAAATGTTGGCTGTGAATGTGTTATGGATCAGTTGTGGTTATTTGTTAATGGGTCACAATTATATCATCTTTATATAGCCAAATTGTAGCTGGTAATCCCCATGTGGCTGCATTGATTTTCAACGGCTCTTTCATTTACTCCCAAACGGTCACCTTTGTGTAAAGGTGGGGTATTTTGGTCCATTATCAACAAATTTTAAGATTTTAACAGTTTGACCCGTTAACTGAACTGATCCGTTCAAAATGGGGGTCAAAGGCATACAATTGACAAAATTGGATACCAAACTTTATTACGCAAACTAAATGGGGGCCAAAACCCAAATGACCCATTTTAAATTTGTTCCTGGTAACAATTATGATAATAAAATGTGTCATTTTTATATTAAAATATTTTATTATGGTCATTTTCGTGAAAATGTGATCACTAAAAAGATTTTTCTTCTATTCCTAAATTAATAGTAAAGTAAAAACTACATCTATAGTAAATAAAAAGTCTAAAATAACACAAAAGTGGGTAGGACCTTGTTAGAGAAATTATTTAATTAATCATTTAAAAGTTAGAGAAACAAACATATTTTATTGAGAGCGGCATGGGTTTGGTAACTAAACTGAATTGTTCGGTTTTGTAACTAAACTAACCACCATGCCAGTTAGTGTAAAACTAGTACCACTACCAGACCAAAGTGGTCGGTAACCGACCAAGATAAAAACACCAAAAAACCAACTTTGAAGGAGGAAGGAAACATGGCAAAAATGTAGAGAGCAAAATCCCTAATTTTTATAAATCCATAGTTTTTAACCATAATTTATACAAAACAATTCAAAAATATATGAAAACAAATCACATATTATTTGTTTACAAAGAGAATACCACCAAAATAGGAGACGGAATGCCGCCAGAATACAAAGCACCACACCAACTAAAGTATTGCTCAAAATATGCAGTGTGAGAGGGTTAAGATCAGAAAGTGAAAGAGGTGAAAAAGAAAGTTTGACGTATGAGAAGAGAGATAGAGAGAGAGAGGGGGGAGTGCAATGAGAGGGAGATACAGAAAGTGAGTGAGTTGATAGGAGAGGAGCAGGGACGTACATAGGAATTCTTTTGAGGGGGTACAATATCAAAAGAAATTATATAATGACTTATATCTTACATCGGTAATGTAATGAAGAGATCTTATATGTGGGTTCAAGAAATCTAAATTACATTTACACATTGCGCTAGTCATCTTGGAAGAGGACATGGGTGGTTTCATATGGAAGCATAGGGAACTTAGGGCCAATATCATGTGGATGGGTAATAATCGTGTGTTCTGAAGTTCACAAACCCCTCATCCCCCAAACGAGAGCTTTTGACTAAACCAAATGCTATATATTTTGAGAAGTCATACAAATGTGTGCCCACAGTTGTATTCTTAAGTTTGTCATTCCACAGTTGTATTTAGCTTTGCCAAAAATCATGTTTTATTTGGCAGTAGAATAAACTAGTTGGGTAAAAACTACTCTACCAGACTCAAATTAAGAGTTTCACATTTTTCTTCTTGACATCTCAAATTAAGATTCTAATTATATTTATGGACATAACAATAAATTAAATCTCTTAATAGAAAAATAAATTTTAATATTTAACAAAAATTGATACTTTCTTAAGGAGTACAAAAATCAACAAGTGATAAATCGAGCATTGTTAAATGTAATAGTATTTATTGTTTAATATACTATCAAATACATAATATTTTTAAGGAAAATGTTCAAGTTATATTTGGTTTAAAACAAAGAAGTTTTACACCCGTCAATAACTTTGTCTCAATTTTATAATTCGTCGATCTAGTTGTTGAATTAGATATATCAAAGATGCGTGCAAAAAATTAAATTAATCAGAAATGTAGAAGTCTCTTATCATAATCATGTTATATACTGAATTATAAACCTTAATCTATCGATTTAGCCGTTGAATTAGTTAATTATAATATCTCAAAGATGCGAGCAAAAAATTAAATTAATTGGAGATGCAAAAGTCTCTCATCATAATCATGTTATATATTGAATTATGAATTAAAAAAAAATAAGTAAAAAAAATTATAGTGATTATATAGTTACAAATATTAAATTGATTTGAAACTTTACATAGTTGATAAACACAATATAAATAACTTATCTAATGGTGAAATTGATAAATTATGAATGGATGTAAAAAACTTTAATCTTACATCGGTATAATTCCAACATTCTCTTATTTTTAATATACATACACATAAAAAATTAAATTAAATTGAGGGGTTATGACCATATCCCTTTGGGCTTTAATAGGTACATCCTTGGAGAGGAGAGAGATTCAGAAATTGTGAGTGAGTTGAGAGTTGTATTTATATATTGCAATTAGCATCAAAGTGACAGTTGGCCCATATCTAATAAAAATAAACGTGGACCTAAGCCCAAATCATATAAGGGCTGTACTGAGCCCACAATTCATCAAAGAAACATTTAGATCGGCCGGTTAAAACCGATTATATACATAAATATTATCAGTACCGGTACCGAGGATGGTCGGTGACCGACAATTTGGTAACCAACCAAAACACATCGATTCGGTTACCATCTATTTTAATTCGTTTCGGTCTAAAAAATTAACTCCTAATTTTTACAGATGAAATTTGGTTGAAATGGTATCGATCATTGTACACCTTTTACAAGAGTGAGCATTCATGCCCTACCATGATAGTTTGAAAAATCCCTTGAGAGGTATGTGCTAGTTAGGGGAGGCCTATCTCCAATTATAAAGCTCAAATTGTATTTCTTTAAAAAAAATTCTCTCTAGTCCTAGACCAGAGGTAAAAAAGAAATTATTTAAAATTGCACAAGAGAGATTATACAAGAAAAAGAGACTGCGGATTGTGTGGCATGGGTGAGTCGAACAAAAATAGAGGGTGCGCACTAGGGAAATTATGTATGCTTGCATTTCAATAGAATCTGCACTGCACAATGTACGTTAACAAAAAATTGTTCATAAATTTATCTCTTATTTGACTTTATAGTGTATTCTTAATTATTTTCATCGTCGAAAATATCCTCTCAACACTTATTGTTACGACAGGTTAGATTAAAGTCAACTTCAGGAAAAAATACACTAATAGATGACCAATATATTTACTGCTCCCAATCTCTTTTGATCAAGTTCCCCAATTTCTGTCAAATTAAAAAATTTATCATTAGACATTACATCATCTATATAGTTTTGTAATTAATCCTCAAATAGCACGAGATCTACCGGTGAAAAATCTTATAAATAGAACTTTTATTTATTATGAAACCACCGGCCCCCCTCCCCTCTCCCCCCCAAAAAAATAAATTTAAAATCTAATAATGACCCTAAAAATCTTATAAGGAGCTTACAACTTTATTTATATTATATATAAATAAAATTCAAAAAAAGAGGGGGGATCAACTGATCGACTCCTCTTTCCCCTACTTAGCTACGCCACTGCCTATATTAATCCCAGTCTCGCTTTGATAATGTTTCAATTGTCGATCTTAATCAGAGACTAAGAAGAGAAAAGCAATAATACAGCATGGTAGGTGGGATACGTGTATAGCAACTTTTTTGATTTGTATGCTAGGTTAGATTTAGAAGGAATAAATAGGGTGAGAAGATAAAAGGGGAGATATTGGCACCCCCAATATCACTCGAAAACACCTTCACTTTTCATTCGATTCTTATATAATAATCGAGTAAAGTATATGTTATTCGATCGGTTGTGAAGGATCAAGTATAAACTTGATAATGCCTTACTCGGTTGTTAAAGACCAAGTATTTAGGCTAATACTCGGCCCTCAAAAATTGAGTAACAAACTCCTTACTCGGTAGCGAAGGACTGAATTAAAGTACAAGTGTTACCAAGTATTTTCAAAGGTGCTAATATATATCATCACCCAAGATAAAATTGATAGGTGCATTTAAAATTATCTTATATTATATATATTTCAATCTCTTTGAGAAATAGCAAACAAAGTTAGTAGAATTGAGGAGTCCAAAATAGAAAAATGTTCGGATATATCTTCTATATATTTTCTATATATTTGTCTTTAGATTATCCCTCTTTACAAAAGCCTAACTCATATTATATATGTGTAGAGTCAAGTTATAAAGAAAGATTCCCCCATTTTAACGAAAAGAATGGATTCTCATTTGGATGAGTAAATAGATGAATTTTTTATGAAAGTTTGTAAATAAGATTTATATAGTGAGTAGATCACCTCCACCAAATTTCATAAAAAATTCAACCTAAAAGTATATATAGTGTATTGACAAATTGATATATATGTGTATTTTTTGTCGTTGAAATTTTTGATGATTATGTCACCCACTTCTAGGTTGAAATTTTTTATGATCATGTCACCCACTTCTAGATATATAAATCATCTCTACAATTTTTTATAAAATAATTCATCTATTTACTCATTCAAATGGAAATTCTTTCCTTTTGTTAAAGTAAGGGAATCTCTCTTTATAGCATAGATAATCTGGATATGTGTGTACATAGTATATTAATATAGTTGCTTCATAAAATTTGTAACCTATTATATATATATATATAGAGAGAGAGAGAGAGAGAAAGAGAGATATTTCTCATATGGACAGTTCGTACGGACTGAAACCTTTAATGACAATTTTCCATTTTTAAAACATTGGAAATATATATGTTTCTAGTGACGAAATACTATCACTAAAGGTTCGATCCGTACAGACTGGTCGTCCAAATAAGAAATTTAATTTTCTCTACATATATATATATGTGTGTGTGTGTGTATCTTGTGTTTGTTAATCTATGAATGTGTGTATATATGGGTGTATAATATGATATAGGCAAAGGATCTGAAAATAACACTTTTTTTGTTCCTCAAATGTGGATCAACCATTTTAAAGGAGTAAACGGATAATTTTTTTATGAAACTCAGCAAAAATGATCTCCTTGATTAGTAGATCATTTACACCAAATTTCATCCAAAAATCCAACTGGGAAGTAAGCTAACTAACTATTTAAAATTTCAACAGCCAGAAATACGCATATATATCAACTTTTTAGTTAACCCACTTCAAAATCGAAATTTTTAATGACATTTTAGTGGAAATGATTTACTAATTATGGAGATCATTTTCACCAAATTTCATAACAAAAGTCACCCGTTTACTCTTTTAAAATGAGGTAATTAATAAAAATGACCCCTAAAGTTAGACACAATTCTCTCGTTCGTCCCAAATGTTTAATTTTCAGTTGAAGCATCCTTAAAGTTTCTTATTTGTCCCTCACTCGTCCAAAACTGGATGCCCTGTTAAAAACTTGGACAGAAAAGACACATGGTTGAACGAGCGAGGGACAAATTTCAAATTTCAGAGGTTATTCTCGGAGATTTTCAAACTTCAGGGGTTATTCTCGGAAAGATGAGCAAGGGACAAATTTCAAATTTCAGAGGTTATTCTATGAGGTTTTCAAACTTCAGGGGCTATTCTCAGAGGTTTTCCGTCCAATTTTTAACGGAGCATCCAATTTTGGACGAGTAAGGGACAAATTATAAACTTTCAGGATGCTTCAACCGAAAATTAAACTTTAGGGACGAGCGAGAAAATTGTGTCAAAGTTCAAGGGTGGTGATTTTTTATAATTACCCTTTAAAATAGTTTGTCCGCATTTGAGGATCAAAAAATTGATTCTCTTGAGATCCTTTATCAAATGATATATATATATATATATATATATGATGTATTATTATAGGTATATGTGTTTGTTAATGGTCTTAATTGGGTTTTTCAATGGGTTAACGTGTTGACCTGAGTATATGACCTTAAAGCAATTCATTTCACTTGGCCGGTAATAATGGATCATGTCGAGACATTGATTAAGCTAACAAATTGGTATGATACTTATCACCAGATAAAAGAGTCACTCATGTAAACTAGATAAAAATTTGAAATATGATACATATTGTATATATGATTTGGTACATTAATCATGTTCTAAAATAAAAAATGAATTGAAACTATATATCCATTATAAGATATCACAAAACAAAAATATGAGATTATTAATTTGAGACATTAGATATATATATATATTGTTCGTTATTAAAGGTTTTCAAAAGACTAATCTGACAAAAAAATAAACTTAGACAATTCACAATCCAACATCAAATTTTGTTTTTGTTAGTTACAAATACATGCAACTAAAAATATATAATAGGAAGCTTCGATATTAGATAAAGATTATACCTACACATAATGCTGACTCACCCTTCTATAATAAGATCATTTTAATTCAAGCGTAATTAAGGACTCCAAAGCCTCCAAAATCTATGGAAAGGACTCCTTGGATTCACTATAAATACTCTCTTTTAACCTTCCATTCTTCGTCTCACAGTCAATTCCTAAATCCCATTTATAATTCCTCTTTTTACTTTCTTTGGAAGGAAAATGACTATCCTCATTGAGCAATCTCACCTCGGTAACTATTTTCTTTTGTACTATTTTTTTTAATAGTTGATTAATGTGTACGTGTATCATTTCGTTCACTCTTTTTTTTTCCTTTAGGGTCGGAGGAAAAGGATAACAAAGTGCAATTTGATTTTGATGAAAAGAAGTTAGACGGTGGATTTGAGTTGCCAGAAAATAATTCATACGGCAACTCATTCAGGTTGCTTCTCATTTAAACATTGTTTTCTATTGCTCAATTTTAGTTATTACATGGGTTAATTTCAAATCGAAAAGAAAACTAACATGGAAATGATTCGCAGGGATTACAATGCAGAGACTGAGCGAAGCAAGATAGTCGAGGAATTTTACAGATTGAGTCATATTAACCAAACATATGATTTAGTAAGCATATTGTCTATTTATGTGTGCATGGATCTGAATGGATATGAAAAATTAATTCCAAAAATTGAATAAACAATGTGCACAGGTGAAGAGGATGAGGGAAGAGTATGGGAAGTTGGACAAAGTGGAAATGAGCATTTGGGAATGTTGTGAGCTTTTGAATGAAGTGGTGGATGATAGTGATCCTGACTTAGATGAGCCTCAAATTGAACACTTGTTGCAAACTGCAGAAGCTATTAGGAAAGACCATCCTAATGAAGATTGGTTGCACTTGACTGCTCTTATTCATGGTATATATATGAGCAAATATACAAATACCGGTGAATTTGTGTATCTATATTTGGCAAAGTTTTATATACGAAATGTTGTGTATACTTTTCCAGATCTTGGCAAAGTGCTGCTTCTTCCTAGCTTTGGAGGACTCCCTCAATGGGCTGTTGTTGGTGACACATTCCCCCTTGGATGCGCTTTCGATGAATCAATTGTTCATCACCAGGTCTTTCAATTATTTTCATAAATATTTATCCAGTGCAATCACTTATACATGCCTCATCACACAATACTTCCTCTCTTTCTTGTGCTGAGAGAGACAGACCATCACAGATACAACAATTATGCTTGATGTTTTGACGTTTAAGATTATTTTTTTCATTATTTATATATAGTATTTCAAGGACAATGAGGACTACAAGAATCCAGCTTATAACACCAAAAATGGCATTTACAAAGAAGGATGCGGGCTAGACAATGTCGTGATGTCTTGGGGACATGATGACTACATGTACATGGTAATGTTGCCAAAAATTTCTTTATCAAGATTAATTTCTTAGCACTAATTAATAACATGTGATTAAGTTAATACTTAATGGTAGTAACAAAAAATGCAGGTGGCCAAGGAAAATAAGACTACTCTACCATCAGCTGGATTATTCATCATCCGCTACCACTCTTTTTATCGTAAGCATATAGCCATGCACATACCCAAAAAAAACTGTAAATATAATTATTTTTTTTCATTTATATCAGCAATAAATATTAAATTGCATCCATCGCATTGCAGCGCTACACAGATCGGGGGCATATAAACACCTGATGAATGAGGAGGACATGGAAAATCTTAAATGGCTTAAGATATTCAAGTAAAGTTTACCATTACATACTTCTAATTTGTCTACAATTATGGCGATTTTAAATCAATATTAAAAAAACTTTGTGCAGCAAATATGATCTCTACAGTAAGAGCAAAGTTCGCATTGATGTCGAAAAGGTGAAACCATACTATTTGTCCCTCATTGAAAAGGTGAGTCGATTGACTTCCTTTTAGTTGTAGAAATTGTTTCAAAGGTTTTATTTTATTTTTATTTTAAATTGGATGGATTTTCCTGCAGTACTTTCCACCAAAGCTCAGGTGGTGAAAAAACCTCCAAAGCTGATGGTACAACTATGTCAAGCACAAGGGTACTGCTACTACAGACTACAATTCACAAAGCTATTGAAGAAATTCATGTATATAAATAAGATGTATTGAGAATTCTTTTGTTTTAGAAGAATTCTCTATTTTTCTCTACTCAGTTGTGTGTGATGAACTCTGTTTTTTTTTTAGAAAAATAAATTCCCTGGTTTTCTGTTTCCTTTGATTGTTATCATTTATGAGTTTCAATATATAGTCATGCCATGTTTGGAAATGTTGGAATTATTTTTCCACCATGGACTTGTGTATTAGATAAGAATGAATGACTCATCAAACAGTCAAAAGATAGAAAGCGGATGGTTAGCGCAAAAGGAATTTATTACCATGATTGGCCCTTACTAATTTGCCACGTGTGAGAAAAAAATTTATTTTGCCTTTCAAATTAGTTAGAGCATCTCTAATAATTGAGTATCAAAATTAACATGTAAATCATACATGCCAATCTACTTTGACAAAAGATTTGAATATTTAAAAAAAAAAAAATGCTCCAATGGTATTTTTGTTAGGTGTAATTTTTGACATAACTAATAAGATTCTAACATTTGTTAAGTATCAATTTACTTTAAATAATTTTTTATAATTTTTTCTTTAAGTTTTTTATAAATAATTTTATAATCACAATAGATCTTAATTTGCAGATATTGATGAGTAGATTTCATATATAAAGTTTTTATTAAAATCAACATTTTACATTTTAAGTTATTACATTTTTATATTTTATTTAAAAAATGAAGAAAGAGAAAGTTGACGTGGCGTTGTAAAATGGCAATATATTTTACACAAACTTTGATTTTAAAAGCTGTTGGAGACAAAAAATAAAATTACAAGTTGTGTAAATTTTACATAAAATAAAGATGTAAAAAACTATTGGAGATACTCTAAACTCATTTTTCATTTTGAAATGTATCAAAAATAGAATCTCATTTCAAAATTGAAATATCATGAATATTTTAAATCTCATAATAATTAATTAGTGTTTTCTTAAAAAATCAAAAGTAAAAGTAGACTCTTAATTTTAAACCGAGAGAGTATAAACATATATAGTTAGTTAGAAACTTTGGCATAAAGGTGAAAATTTATGTTTTTGAGTCCGTATTTTTCCCTAACAAGACGTAAAGTCATGCAAACAAAAGGAGTATATCATGCTATTGTTATTTAACATATATCAACAAGACTCGTGTTCCATTATATTTTATTATTGTGACATGTGAAACATTGATTTTGTCCGGAAAGAAAATTGAATTCTTAATTTGGGACGTACCAAAGACTAATATTGCAGTAAAATCTCACATTTTATATGCTATTGAGTCTAACAACCCGAATTTCGTGACCACTTCATGTCAAAATTGCGACAACATAAAATACATTCTGCTGCCTTGTCATTTCTAAAATTGCAACCAATTTCTCCAAGTTTGAATTCTGCACGTTCGGACCAGTAAAAAAGCTATACCTTCACGGGAAAGGTGAGTAAAAATTAAGGCCAAGATTTGGTGAAGGAAAAACAAGAAACCTGTGATCACTAGCTTTCATTTTGACAGAAAGACTTGTGCAGTTCTTCATTTTCTTAAGCAATCCATCAGGATTATCCATCTTCGTACTCGAATTTTTGATCATGATCACCTCCATTCACCAGCCTACACAAGCCATTCCCAAGCATTAGATTCGACTTTTAACCACGAAAAGGCCTAGCGATGTAAAACAACCAAAAGATCAAACTTAAACCGCCTTATCAAGTATTCTCATACTTTTTACATGATCACAAACAATGGCTTATGGCCATGGCCGCAACAATTTCAGGAGAGAAGTTATTGATCATATCCTCTCTAGTCAGCCTCGGCTTCTTCACTATCTATCCCTCAAAGAGAATTCTTAAAGGGGCCTTCACGTGGTTCGAATCATACTCACTGTTGTGAAAGGTGGTTGTGATTCTATACATTTGAGCTAAAACTGAGTAGTTGGTGGTGGTTTTACTGATCAATAATTGATCTTTTAAGAATTAGATTATCTATCTGTTGCATATATTTTAATCAAACTTTTGAAATATTTAATTTATGTCCGAATTTAAAACCAGGTTGAAACTCGTGTCAAAAGAACTACCTTTCATTAAAAAGATATCTTTAATCTCAACCATACAATTATTTATCCCCTTAGTATATACAATTTTTTTATTCAAAAACCATTGTCCCTTATTATATAGATCGGGGGCCACAATCATTGTTAATTTGAAAAACCTATTAAATTTAGTAATCAAAAACTTTTTAAGTTTTATAATTTTATAATTATTTCATTGGAGATTATCTAGGATGAAAAATCTTATGACCAAGCTCAAATATAGGATAAGAAAATAGAAATTAAGAACGGACTTTTTTATGAATCAGTCCATAATTTTGATCACCGAGGAGGCTAACACATAATTTTATAAATAAATAAAACTATATTACCCTCAAGTACATTAGTAATCGTATATTTATATATATCTTATAGTATTACAGAAGAAGTAATGCCCTCTCTCCTCTTAATTTCTATAATAACACACTTCTCCTCTAAGGCTCAATCCATCATCTTTTGCTCCGTCTTCGATCTCTTCTCCAAGCATCCATTCGGTTTCTCTCTCCCAAGCATCCATTTGTGAGATATCTTCTTACTCAAGATTCTGTTTGATAATAACATGCAAAAATAAAATAAAATAAAATAAAAATAGTTGATTTTGTGAAAGTTGAAAAATAAGTTGAGGCATGTTAGATATCTTCTAACTTTTTGGGTTTTTCAATGAAAAAATTGCTTTGGTGGTTGACGAAGAAAAATTTTCTACAATAAATAGTGAAAGATGACAAATATCTACTCATAAAAAAAAGTATAAGAGAGGTCTTGCAGCTTGATGAAGCAATATGTGTCCCTATGACAAAGAATTCTCGAATTCATAAAAGTGATTTCTCCGTGTATATATTTTTGTTTATGACACAATAGATTTCTATATATGTACTCTGTCTTCGGAATAGGTTAAGTTATGGAGAACATATTTTGAAACTATATGATGTACAACTATTGATTTATGCCATCCGTCATGAATTAAAAGTCTTTTTACTCAGATCACGTTATAATAAATAAATTATATATTTAACTATCAATTATATTAAAATTAATATATTCAAGAAAAAAACATAGAAAGTCTATCACGTCAGTCTGCCGGGCTTAGTTCACCCTTTCTTAGCAAAGTGGGGTAAGCAGGGTTAGTTTGTGTTGAATTGAACTTATAGAAAAGAGGAACTCTGTGCCCAATAAGAAATAGTTATTACTTTATGTGCTGAAAAAAAAAATAGTAGTTCTCATAATTGTAAAAGTGGTGTTTAAGTTTAACACCAACAAGTATGCTCGAAAATAGTTCAAACTCAAGCGCCTAGTGACTAGAACAACCACTCTTACTATTATAACACGACGTCTAATGGTGATGTGTGTCTTACTTCTTTAAAATGAGAGCTAAATTAATGAATATACAATTACTTACTTCTTATGTACCAAATTATGAGTCTATATATATTTTTTTCTACAGCTTCACGGTACGTTACTAGCCTAACTCTTGCCGTAAAATTAAGAGGTTATATTTTAATTTTATATTTTTTAAAAATACACTAATTTTAAACTAACTGATACTTACGAATAAAACTTATTCACTATGAGAACTTTTTTTAAATTGATTTTGTCACAAAGTTGTAAACTAAACTTTAAATTTCAATCATCGCGTAAATAATAATAATAATAATAAACTTTGAATTGAGGATAAAAGGAGTACAAACTATTTGTAAGTTACAAGCACAAACTTCTAAGAATAACAATCAGTTTTTTGCACAATTTGCACTTTGAAAAAGAAGGCTCTAATCCAAATATCAAACGATAAAAGCTATATTTTAATAAGCGAGCACATTTATTAAAATATGTAATCTCAATATATAGCTCATTTAACGCATACATCAAGTGCGGGTCAGCTCTATTTAAAGTATATTATTGTGTCCGCATAATCGATCTATTCGAGTTCAAAACCCCTCCCATCCCACCCCCCGCCCCACCCATCCAAGAGTTACCAATTTTACATATATTAAAAGTATCGACTCCTCTCTATTATTTTCTAATCTACTTTTATTTAAATGGGTCTAGTTCGAGAACTGAATGGATAAATTTTTTCATGAAACTTGGTAGAGATTATCACTTTGATGAGTAGATCATCTCTATAAAATTTCATCAGAAGATTTAATCTAGAAATTGGTAAGATGATAATCTAAAATTTGAATGGTCGAAAATAAACAAATGTGTCAAATTTTTATTACGCTCCACTTCTAGTTTGAATTTCTATATGAAATTTTGTGGACATAATCTTCTCATTATAAGGATCATCTTTACCAAATTTTATAAAAAAAATTTCCTCATTTAGCCCTTAAACTAAACCCCCTTCAATAGAATTAGACTGAAAAGATAATGGAGATGAACCAAGTCCAAAAGTATCTATCTCTTTTAAATTAAGAATCTCAACTTTACTTTTGTACTTTTTAATTAGGCCTGTAACGAAATAGAAACGAAAGAGAGATTGAAGAAGGAGAATAAAAGAATTGTATTACTTTCTTGATTATTGAATGTACAATAGAGTAAGAATATATATACTAGAAATAAAACCCTAATCTAGGATACAATTAGGAAAGTATAATGGGAACACAATCAATACAATTAATACAATATGGAAAGTATAATAGAAATAGGAAACGTAATATATAGTATATTCTAACACCCCCCCTCAAACTCAAGGTGGTAAGTGAGAGACCAGCTGGAGTTTGGAAATCAATGCTTGGAAACGGCTAGGCTTGTGAGCTTTAGTGAAGAGATCTGCAGGTTGGTCATCTGAAGATACGGGCATAAGACGAATGTACAGATTGCGAATATGCTGGCGAATAAAGTGACAATCAATCTCAATGTGTTTAGTTCGTTCATGAAAGACGTCATTGTGACTTATTTGAATGGCACTACGGTTGTCACAATAAAGAGTAGTAGCAGAGTCTTGAGGAGCACCTAAGTCATCGAGGAGGCGTCGAAGCCATATTAGTTCTTGTGAAGTATCAGCAAGAGCGCGGTATTCAGCCTCAGTGCTTGAGCGAGAAACAACAGACTGTTTCTTACTACACCAAGTAAGAAGGGAGTCCCCGAGGAAGAAACAGTAACCAGTAATAGACCGACGATCCGTAGGGTCACCGGCCCAGTCTGCATCAGAGTAAGCCCTTAATACAAGAGATGACTTTGAGGAGTAGTGAAGCCCATGAAAAACTTTCCCTTTGAGATAACGAATAATCCGAATAACAGTATCAAAATGAGTAGAGCGAGGAGCAGCCATAAACTGACTGACAACATGGACAGCATAAGCAATATCCGGGCGAGTAACAGTAAGATAAACCAGACTGCCAACTAACTGTCTGTATAAAGTTCCATCAGAGAGAGGAGTACCATCAAACGGAGTAAGTCTAACATTGGTGTCCAATGGAGTAGATGCAGTTTTACAGTCAGTGAGACCAGCACGAGCCAGAACGTCAGACGTGTATTTCACTTGAGATAAATAGTAACCTGTTGAATCAGAAAGGACTTCCAGCCCTAAGAAGTAGTTGAGACGACCAAGATCCTTCATTTCAAAAAACTGACTGAGAGATTGTTTGAGATCTGAGATACCAGAAATATCATCCCCAGTAATTATCATATCATCCACATAGAGGAGAAGAAGAATAGTCCCAGAATCTGTCTTTCGAATAAAGAGGCCTGAGTCTGACGAACTGGATGAATAACCAAGCTTTGTGATGGTAGAGCTAAATTTTGCGAACCAAGCTCGGGGAGCTTGCTTGAGTCCATATGGAGCACGACGAAGTTTGCAGACCTGAGTAGACTGGTATGAATAACCGGGAGGTGGTTTCATATATACTTCTTCTGTGAGGTCCCCATTAAGAAAGGCATTTTTAACATCCATCTAAAAAAGATCCCATTTGCGAACGGCAGCAATAGCAATAAGACTACGAACAGACGTCATTCGAGCCACAGGAGCAAAAGTTTCTTCATAGTCTATACCATACTCCTGATTGAACCCCTTGGCTACGAGACGAGCTTTGTATCGGTCAATCGAACCGTCAGATCGTGTCTTGATTTTATACACCCATTTACACCCAACTGCAGATTTTCCAGGAGGAAAAGTCACAAGATCCCAGGTATGCGCTTTATCTAAAGCTTGTAATTCTTCTGTCATAGCTTGCTGCCAAAGTGGATTAGTACTAGCTTCCTTATAGGATGTGGGTTCATAGTGAGATATCATAGTAGAATAACAATGGTAATCACGAAGGTGATGAGGGAGCTCTCTTACCCGAGTGGACTGTCGTTGTGGTGGAGGTATGACAGGATCAGCAGGCGAGACATCATCATTGGGAGGTGCCGTATGTTGAAGCTCATTGGAAGAAATGACGTCAGGTGAGGATGGTTCAGGAGGTTGAGGTGGTGATGGTGTGGCTTCTGGTTCAGGTTCAGGTTCTGGTTCTGGTGGGAATGTGACAACTGGACCCTCAAGTTCAGGGGTGAAAAGGTCAAGAGATGAATGAGTAAAGAACGGAAGTGGTGATTCTTCAAGGACATAAAATTTGGATAGAGAGGAGAACATTTTATGTTCCCAAAAGACAACATGACGAGAAATTCGTAAGCGTTTGGAAATAGGATCCCAACACCGATAACCTTTATGTTCTATCCCATATCCCAAGAAGCAACAAAGACGAGCACGTGGTTCCAATTTAGAATGTTCATGAGGCTGGAGTAACACAAAACAAGCACAACCGAAGACTCGTAAGAAATTGTAATCAAGAGAGGTACCATGAAGCCTCTCATATGGAGATTGATGCTGAAGGAAGGGAATAGGGATACGATTGATAGTGTAAATAGCAGTAAGTGCTGCTTCCCCCCAAAACCTTTCAGGACAACTACTAGAGATAAGAAGTGTGCGAACAATATCAAGAATATGTCTGTGCTTGCGTTCAGCACGACCATTTTGCTGAGATGTACCGGGACAAGAATATTGAGAAACAGTTCCTTGTTCACGGAGAAATTTAAGAAATGAGGTTCCCTTATATTCCATGGCATTATCAGCTCGAAAAATTTTTATTGGACGAGAAAACTGAGTTTGAATCATGCGAGCAAAATTAATATAGATTTGGGGTAATTCTGAACGAGTTTTCATAAGATAGATCCAAGTAAAACGACTATAATCATCCAAAAAGATAACAAAATATTTTGAACCCCCATGGTAGAATGTGGAGAGGGTCCCCAAACATCAGAATGAATAAGATCAAATGGTGCTGAAGAAATAGAATCATTTTTATTAAAACATAATGCCGGTTGTTTTCCAAGTTGACAAGATAAACAAGACAATTTCTCAGACTTTATTGACCCTAACTGACCAGATGACACAATAGAACGAAGACGATCAAAAGACACATGTCCTAAACGGGAATGCCACAACTCAAATGAAGAAACAGTTGGTGGGGATGCAACAGGTGGTGTGGATGCAACAATAGGAGTGGGTGAGGTATGGAGGTGTATGAGCTCGAACATGCGGCCAACTTTACGGCCTATCCCAATAATTTGTCCCTTCTGAGGATCCTGCACATGACAACCAGACGAGAAAAATATAACATTCAGTCCAAGATCACATAGTTGACCAACAGAAATAAGGTTGATAGTCAATTTGGGAATATAAAATGTAGCAGGTAAAGAGAGGCTAGGAGTAGTAACCGTTCCAACATGACTAACAGATAATTGAGAGCCATCAGCAGTTTTAATGGTGGGTGTATGAGAATTATGACTTTTATATGTGAAAATAGTATGATCAGAAGTCATATGATTGCAGCAGCCAGAATCAAAGAACCAAGATGTACCTGTGGTGGTGGCCATAGCAGAACCAGAAGAGGATGTAACCTGTTTCAGAAGAGCTGTGATGTCAGCTAGAGTCACTGGTGCAATAGAAATGTCTGCTTCAGAAGAATCAGTGGTGGCAGCGGTGATGGTGCTAGAGGATGATCTCCTAGATGGGTTCTTGTAACAATCGGCTTGAAAGTGACCTGGTCCCACCTTTTTGCAAAAGAAACACGTCCTAATTGGACACTTTAGTAGCATATGGGTGGTGGCATGACAATACGAACATTCTCGAGAAACCGAGTTTTTGGTAGGTTTCGAGCTTGGAACGGCTAAAACAGCATTAAAATTGTGGGCCCGAGTGGCGAACCGAGTTTCTTCAGAGAGAAGCTCTGTCGTGACATCATCAAGAGACGGTAATGGATTGCGATAGAGTAGAGCAGCCCGAACTGGTTCGAATTTATCGTGAAGTCCCATTAGAAGAGTGATAACACGCTAGTTATCTCGGTATGTTTCAAATTTTTCTGCATCATGCTCACAAAAAGAAGGTTCGGATTGGGCTAACTGATCCCAAATAGCTTGAAGGTCAGATAAATAATCATCAATTGATTGCTCGGGTTGTTGGGTTTTAGAATGTAAAGCAGTAAGCAACTGGTATTGATGAGAGAGGTCTTTTGGAGTGTACCTAGATTGTAGAAAATCCCAGACTTTTACCAATCTGCTGCCCTATACGAGAGATAGATGTATTCCGAACCCATGTGATAATATCACCATTTTTGCTTTCCCAATCATCAAGGCGATCATTGAACTTATCGTCAGTTTCATCGGTTTTCTTGGTTGGCTTAACAACTTCTCCAGTAACAATTCTCCAGGACTTACAAGACTTCAGAAAACTTGTCATGGCTTGAGACCATTGAACATAGTTGGTGCCATTGAGAACGACAGAAATCGGACGCGAAAACTCGTGCTTTTCCATTGAGAAACGTGTAAAATAACACAATATCTGTAAAAACTAATATGATTCTGAGAGATCTGAGGCCAGAAACGGATCCGGAGCGGTTGATTTAGTGGGGAACCGGTCTTAGAGTGAAAAAAACCGGGTTAGATATAGGTGAACCGGTCAAGGGAGTAAGAACTAGTTCAGAAAAAAAAACCGGTTTAGGGTTTTTAGGGCAGTGGCGCGTGGCTGGCGCGTGGGATCTGGGCTGCGCGACTGGGGGATCTTGCAGAGGCGCGTGAGAGCGCGTGTGATGTCCGAATGGGGTGTTTTTAACGGGGTTTAATTCGTATTGAAAAGACGAAGCTTTTGGTATATGTTTTGGGTTAATCGAGGTTCTGTAGGGCTTTGAACAGTGGATCGACAGTTGGATAAAGCTAGGGTTTTTGATTGGTTGGTTGCTTGGGTTGATGAGGCTAGGGTTTTTGATTTGGATTTGGTTGATGATTAGATGAGAGATTGGTTCTAGAGGAGGATGAATCCCTCTGATACCATGTAACGAAATAGAAACGAAAGAGAGATTGAAGAAGGAGAATGAAAGAATTGTATTACTTTCTTGATTATTGAATGTACAATAGAGTAAGAATATATATACTAGAAATAAAACCCTAATCTAGGATACAATTAGGAAAGTATAATGGGAATACAATCAATACAATTAATACAATATGAAAAGTATAATAGAAATAGGAAACGTAATATATAGTATATTCTAACAAGGCCAGGAGAATCCTTGCCATAATCAATCTATATCGTGGATTTGAAAGAGGGAATAAGCTAATTAAAAAATAATATGAGATTCTTGGTTTGAGATATTGTCATAAACAAGAAAAATAAGACTCTAAATTAATTTGATATATATGGAAACAGTAAGTATTATCCTAACTGGTTAAATCTAAAGCGATCGAAAGCAACTTTTCTTTTCTTTTTTTTATCCAAATAAAGACATTAAGTTATTATACAATATAAATATAATATAATAAAACTTGATGACATATTGAATCACTAGCCGTAACTCGTACCACATGCACTATCCACTTTGAAATAGGAATTGTGTAATTTCAAACATCAAATCTTTTATCCTTCATACGTTTTTAAACTAGAGTTATGATAAGTGTCTCATGAAATATAGATTATGAATGCAAATCTTATGAAATGCAATTTTTTAAGAAACATGCCACAATATATATATATATATATATTTGATTAGATCAGGGAGAGGTGTGCGTAATTTAGTCCGAAAATATATCTTTACCATTGAAAAAAATAAACTAGCTATTCCAACAATATCACCATCCCCACAGGGCCATTGAATTAATAATATTCCTGCAGCCTCGGATGTAAAACGAATCTCTTGAGAAAATATAGTGGCAGTTAGTCTCAGAAAATCATAGAAAGGACAGATTACCGCCATAAAATGTAAAAATCCCATAAAGGGTGACAACCAGAAAAATGCAAGTACTAATAATAGTACTGCTTTTTGGTTCAAATGCTATCCTACGGGGTGTTCGGGTAAATTTCTGGACTAATTTTTGCCCGTAGTGTATAGTTGTCGCTGACCAAACATTATTTTAACAATGTGAAAAATTTACCTTATATCACTGAACTAAAAAGTTTGGTTACTAATAGTACTACTAAGTACCTATTTCGCTTCACATTTGTATACTTTAATTATATCTCACCTTTTCAATATATTTTATTTTCTTTATACAAACATTAGATACATCCAGATAATTCAATAAGGGTGAGGAAATAGAGACGCACTCAAACCAGGATGCTTGTTGTGCATACTCACATTTTTATGATGTTTTTACTAATAACGTTTAAATTGCCTAATTTTTGTATGATACACGGCAAAAATAAAAAATTCCTCATATAATAAATCAACATCAAAACAGACCAAATATGTACGTCAAAGTTAAAAAAAATGATAATAAATGCAAATAAAATAAAATTTGGTATCATAACTACCGATTCTTTGTAGTTTGTATAGATTTTTCCAAAAATATTGGCCCAAAGTTTCGAACCTTGCATTTGTTTTTTGTGGTGTTTGATTATATTAATTTTTCGTACAGTTGTGGCCAAAACAACGAGTACATGAAAAATTATTACACTTCGATTTTATTTTATTTTTTGCTAAGAAAATTGATAAATAGGGTGACAATTTACAGATCGGTCAAGGAGTGCGCGTATTGGTCCTTTGCCTAACATAGTAAGTCCCTTACGTAACAAAGTAAGTTACCATTTGCTAAACCCACTCAAAGAGCAAACTTCACAAGCTAGCCCTATAAGTGATAATATCTCTCTTAGTTGTGTAGGCAGTACAGTGCTTGGGTTTAACACCACCAAGCACTTTTTAGGAAACTCAAACTCAAGCATTAAGTAAGGAAAATGACCTCTCTCGCTATTAGGCCACGACACTTGGTTGTACACTTTAGACTCTGTTTGATGGTAACATGAAAAATAATTAAAAAAAAAAGTTAATTTGTGTTGAAAGTTGAAAAATAAGTTGAAGTATATATGTTGAGATTTTCTCAATCTCATGCTTATTTTTGTGAGTATATATTCTTATTTTATTATTTTTTTGTGAAATTTTTTCCTGCTCACCACTAAAGGAAATCTTTTTGAAAAAAGCCAAATAGTAACAATTAATCTCGCAATATATAACTCAACTTATTTTTCAACTTCTCACAAAATCAATTGATTTTCCTATTATTTTCCTTATTTCTATCAAATGGAGCCTTAATTGTATATAATTTCAATTTTATTCCTCTTATTTTTTCATTCATTTTTTTAAAAAAAGGTTTAATTAAATCACTTTCTTTAACTATAACAACAAAAATCATCACAAGCCTCCCTACCGTATCGCACCCTACACCCTCCCACCCCAAAATAAATAAAATAAAAAACTTCCTCTTAGACTAACGTTCAATGAGGTCTAGTGAGTGGAGGCTTCCTTAGTTTTTAGTAATTGGGTTGGACTTGGAGGTGCGTAGTTCAAGCCTCCCCCTCAACATTTTACCCTCCCATTTCTTTACTGTTTTATTTTATTTTTTTGTTTTTGGGTTCATTGATTTGAATTTAATAAATTTCTACAATTTTTTTTATATTTTCAGGGACATTTTGTTATATATATTTGTGATGAATTTTAACGTGTTAAATGAATTAGAATGTTAATAACTATACTTTAAATAAAAAGCTCTATTGTATTTAATTCGTAAAATAGTTAATAAAATTATTAGACTTTCATTATACTTTTTGAGCTTAATTACTTTTTCTTTTTGATAAATTTTTCACAAATGCGGCTCCCAGCACCATGATTTTTTAGCTCCACACTGACTAATGTTATATGTATATGTTTACTTTTCATATTTTGTTATTGATAGATTAATTAATTTATGTAACAAAAAAAATTATTTAAAAAAAATAAAATAGTTATGAACGAAACACATCTATTATGAGAAGATTTGATATGACATTTTTTTCTCGAAAATAAACTAGATGTCACATTTAAAATAAATAAATAATGAAATCTTAATTTAATATGAAAAGAACATCGAGACGTTTAAATGTATTCTTATTTAACCCAAAATACCACTAGATGATGGTGCAAAAGTACTAGATATCTATATATATACAAGGATCCAAGTTTCTTAAGAGTGGCGGCTAACATTATTAACAAATTTACCAATAGATAATATTTTTTCTTACATATATATAATTTTAAAGTACTTTTACAGTTTTTTTTTTATTTTAGGGATGAGAGATAGCCTAGTGGTATGCAAGTTCTCACCTATCGTCAAGGAGATGAGTTCGAGTCCTACTAAGGAGAAGTGTGAAAACACTATTGATCATCTTTTATAAAAAGGAAAAAAAAACACTAGCTAAACATTAGATTTATTAAAAAAAAATAGAAAAGAAATGTTTAAATATTTATGTGTTTTTAAGAAAATGCTCAAGTCAAAATAAAACATTAATTTAAGTAGACAGCGATATAAACATATAATAGAAAAAATGAAAATTAACCACACAAGTTGTAATTATTTGAACTTTAATATCATAAATAATTAGCAACGTGCACAACCTAATTGCATAATTAAAGCACATTATCGTTATCAAATACCTAAAGAGTGAGAAGAGAGAGATTATTATCCAGAAAAAAGAAGGGGCTTTAAGGGCAAATATCTCATGCGGATTACTGTTCACGGACCATCCGTACGGATTGGTCCGTTTGGCACACTTCCCGATGAAATTTTTTGATGAAATTTTGTGGGGATGTTCTTCATCGTGTGTAGAACATCTCCACCAAATTTCATCAAAAAATTCAACCGGGAAGTAGGTTAACTACATGATTGAAAAAAACTGGTCCAGAAATAGATATATAAAATCCAAGATTTTTCAATCATGTAGTTAACCTACTTCCCGGTTGAATTTTTTGATGAAATTTGGTGGAGATGTTATACACACGATGAAGAACATCCCTACAAAATTTCATCAAAAAATTCCATCGGGAAGCGTGCCAAACGGGCCAGTCCGTACGGACGGTCCGTGAATAGTGGTGTGCATGAGATATGCTCCCGGGGCTTTAAATTTAAAGGACAAAAGTTACATTATCTATCTATTCAAGGACATAATTTTTGGTGCAATTGTTTAGAGGAAAAACGTTCTTGAAAAGGACATAATTTATTCAAAAGACAATTATAAAAATTACAATAAATAAATCAGAAAATTGTAAATAAATATTGAAATTTCCTAAATTATCCTTCACCCTAATTTAATTTTAACATTAATTCAAATACCTAAAATATAGATAATATCTATAACATAACCTAAATTCAAATTCAAAAGTCAAACTAATTCAAAAAAAATAAGTGAATTAAATTCTGACACCAATTAAAACTCATAAAATCTAGATATTACTAAACTTAATCCCTAAAATCTATATCCAAAACATAACATATATTCAAACTCGAAACTTCAAATTCAAATCAATTCAAAAAAAATTCAAAATCGCGAAACAAAATTATTGAATATCAAAAAACTAAATCCTTAAAATTGAGTGTTTACTATAAACGAATTCTTCATGCATATAAACAGTTTGAACGTAAACATAATAAAACATGAAGAATATGCAAGACATATTAAATTTTGTGCAAAAAAAATGACTAATTGAATGAACACTACAGACATGCAACTTTGTATGTGAAAATGTCTATTAAATAAATATATTAAGTTACATAGGCATAGTAAATTTACATATATATTCTATATTAAATAGACATATTAAATTACATAGACATATTAAGTTTACATGTAAAAGTATGAGGCATTTTTAAATTCTCATAACATTATATACAAATCTACATTCATATAATTTTAACTAAATATATTAGTATAGTACTAAAAACTATCATCTTTCAAAAAACTAAAAGCTGAATAAATTAATCTAGTAAGTCGGATTAATTCATTTTGACTTGTAGTTTTTAAAATTTCCAGCAAAATTTGGCAGGCCAAGTTTGTCTATGAATGCAACAATCACTTATCTCATCAAAACACTGGTGAAATCAAAAGGAGCGGCAACGGTGGAGTTGAATTCGCAAATAATATAAAGGACAAGATCATCCAGCAAATAGTCAAACAATTCATTACCACCGAAGGCTATCATCGGCGAGGCTTTACCTAAACATGATGCCGACGAATCTAACCGATGTTTCGATTTGTGGGTGTCGCAGCTTTTTCCTTGACCGCTGTGTGTAAGGAGTAAGGGAGGGGTGAATGAGATGGAAAGGGAGGGTTTGAATTTGGGGATGCAAAGAGGTGAGGGTGAAAAGGGAGGCTTGGGTTGCCATGGCCACGGTTTAGGATAATTTACCGTGGGCAAGATTTGTTAATATTAATTAGTTAGTAGCAATTATCAATTAATGCATTATTATTATTTTTACTTTCTTGTTAATATTTATATGTTGAAAATGTAGAATATTAAATAATATATAAAAAGGATAATATTGACAAAGTACATGAAAATAACAATATCATCATAATTAAAAATATCAAAAAATAAAATGTCCAATGTCCTTTAGGCATAAAATTAAATCGTCCTTATTCTAAAAGATTGGATCTTAAATAATAGCTCAAAATTTTTTATCCTTGAGTAGATCTATTCAAAAAATATTGGACACTAATTTTCTAAAAAAAAAGAAGAAGAAGAGAGAGATTTGAAAGTTGAAATAACTTTTTTTTTTCTATTTTAGTATTTGCTGAACCGACCGAAATAGGACTCATATAAGCACTTCGAGTAAATGGTGAAAAGGAAATTAAGAAAGAATGGGCTTATAATCTTGAATGCACTACTATTACCACTAACTCATTTTTCTTGATGCAGATGCTATAGCCCAACTGTGCTCCTTAATATTGACACCTTAAAAAATATATTTAGTAACACTCTTATTTTTATTCAATTTTTCGCAATCAAATAAAAAGTTTGTTATTTAATTTTTAATAGTTGAGTATAAATCTATGTAGTCGGTTTTTAATAATTAAGTAATGTATCATTCATTTTATTTTTAATTTTTTACAATCGAATAATATATACTTTATTTAATTGTTAAAATGCAACGAATAAAAAATAAAAGTAGTTTCAAAAAATATAAAAAGCGCCAATCCTTCCGCCCTTTACATATTGATGCGTCATTTTTTAATTTGAGATAAATATGTTTGTACAAGAAGATTGAGTATTTAGTTACTCGCCGTAATCTTTAAGTATGATGGGAGATGGTTGTCGGTACATGCAGAGCGAGTGACGTGAGGCCGTGACGGTATGTAAAAACGGCGCCGTCGGGTGCTGTTGGTGAGGAGATATTCACCTTTTTGGTTATCGTATCTCTGCTATATATATATATATAGTACACAAAGATATTGGCTGCCCATGTCATCATTTTATTTTATTTATTTGGCATTTAAAGCATCTATAAATTTAATTGGTCCTCTCAATATCTCATTTCTCATTGTCTTCTCTACTCTTAGCTAACACTTAATTTTCTCTGCTTGAAAAATTAATATAAACTCTTATATAGTTTCTCTACTAATTAAGTTATGGCCTTCTTATTCAAGTTTGTCTATGTGTTTTTCTTGGTTGGCTTCTGCTTTCTTGTGGTGGTGGTGCTTCAACAAACTTCTGGTAGTCTCTATCTCTGTCTCTCTCTGCATGACTATATGTATATATTTTATGCGTATATATATATATCATCCGACAAGGGTATTTTAGTCAATAAAAATATGACTTACAAGTTGTGAATGAATTTTAGTAACAGTGAGGTGCAAACACAACTATCACCTGAAACATGAGACGCAGTGTCAAAATATTACGTTACATTGAGGAAATTTTTTTATTTTTATATTTAAGTATTATCATATAAATTTGGGGTGGTGATGTTAGCACTCCTAAAATCTCTTAAAAACACTCTCATTTTTCATTCGATTCTTAACAATCGAATAACGTATACGTTATTCGGTTATGAAGAACCGAATATAAACTTGCAAAAATTTAGAAAAATTTAAAAATGTCTTACTCGGTTGTCAAAAACCGAATATATAAACATATATTCGATCCTCAACAACCGAATAATAGACGCTTTACTCGATTGCAAATGACCGAATTAAAATGAGAATGTTAACAAGTATTTTTGGAAGTGTCAACATCACCATCCAAAATTTGTACAAGTGAAAATGACCTTGCTTGAGTGGATCTTGTTTTTGGCAGACTGCACGACAAAAGTTGGTTGTTTCTATGCCGACACAGCTTCCCAACAAATTCGCAACAGAAAGGTTTGTTTCACTCATTAACTTTTACTAAGAAAATATTTTTTTATGTTTAAATTAATAATCAGGTTTTTGACTTTTACAAAAATTACTAGACAAAATCTTAATTATATTTCAATGAAGCAAGAGTCAATAATATAATTAATTTTTACTATATTAATATTTAATACATTGATTATTTTTTAAAAAAAAAAACTTTAATTATTTGTTTGGGACATTTAGAAAAGAAAAGTATATAACTAAAATAAGTAATTTAATGGAATTTTAACGATGTTAATTTTTATTTTTAAAAAAAAAAAATTCATGAACCTTGTTGTAGGTGCTTGAAAGTAGCGAAGAAGTGAAGAAAGTGGTTTTCAAGAGAGGAGCAGAAGTAAAGAGGGGCAATATTGGAAAGAAAAATGTGGGATGGGAATTAAGGGAGACTCCTTTGGGTCCAGATCCTTTGCACCATCATGGGGGTACCCCAAACAAGCCCTCAAACTCTCCATAAATTCCATTTAACTCCACCAAATTAATGGATGCAAGGCCTAAATTCTCTCTTAAGACATTTTGCAGCTTGGCTTGTCTTCTTAGTATTTAATTTTAATTTGTTAATTTTTTTTTCAGTTTTTGCTGTCAATACATGTCTCTAAATGGTTGTAGTTCTTAAGAGAGTTTTGGTTTGTATTTTCTTTTCAACTTTTTTAAAGCACGTACTTAGTAGTGACATATTATTATTATATTAAAATACATTTGCGTGCTTGTCTAATATTATAGTTGGTAAATTTTTATATAATGGAGAGTTTGAATTAATAGAATGTGATTGTGTTTGGTAAAGTACATAATACACATGTTCTTTATAGCAATAATTATGGGTTTGAAATTCATTTAAGGAGTATATACTTTTTTTCTCAAGTAGTGTTAGCATTTGAATAGTTTTAATTAATCATGTACCGGAATATAACACCTTTTGGTTGCACAAAGGGGGCCACGTGAGCCATGAGGCTTGGCCTTACCCTAGCCAAGTTGACTTGAATTTTATTTACAACAGACCAATGAGTATGCAACAACAAAAATTTAAAAAGAGCACAAGTATAAATCAAAATTACTTTATTACAAAAAAAATTAATTATATGAAAAGTTATGATAACTTAAAAATAAATTAGAGAGAAAATGCTACACACATACATTTGAAAGCAACTCAAATACGGGGCAATACATTTCTGAAATTTATAGGTCCAATGTGCATGGTATAATTGAAAATGTTGCATTTGTTAAGTACGTAGTACTACGTACGTACACAATTAACTAAATAGGACATCAAAATATATCGACATTATTCCTATTAACTTCAGAATTCAGATAAATATATTGAAAAATTGGGCACAAATCTTACATATATATACAGAGGTAAAATTAATGAAGATTTCTAACACCTTTTTAATCTTTTTCTTAAAAAAAATAAAATTATTTTCATTCTACTGGATTATGAATTTGTTTGAAAAGAAAAAAAAAGATGTATATCTGTTTCGACTTAATATTAGAAACCAAGGAATCTATATCCCTTCATGCTGATGAAATGAAGTTGTTCGTGGTTGTTTGTCTGGGAAAATAAAATAAATTTGAAAACAAGTTAAGAACGGATGAAATGCAAGTCTCAGCTGTAACACTTTATGCAATTATTACTACAATATCTTTTTATATCTATATTGGACTTGCATTTGTGGAGATATTTCTATCGAATAAAATTTATAGTGTGTATTTAAACATGAGGGTCACTTTTTGAATTTTTAGTACAAAATTATCTTTCAAAATAATTGAAAATTATTTATTTCACGCAATGAGATTCTAACACATATTTTACTACAAGTGTCTTATCTGCTCAAGCAAACATGCACGGTTTTAATATTTTTTTATATATTAAAAATTATGGTTCATAATACTGTGTATATAGAGTCTACTCCGAAGGCTAATGATCTCCCTTACCTTTCGGTTCAAGGCATTTAATTCCAAGAAAATTAACTTAACGTGCCTTAACAAGCATAGAATCTTAGGCGAAATATCGGAGATCGAGAACCAAAGGAAAACTTATAATGGCTAAGCAGGCGTAAAGATTTCTTTCAAAATTATTTTAAGGACACTATATACTCAAAATACTCTTTTCTTATATATATTTCTTTGACAGAATATTATACCTAAATTATATATATATACACTTTCTTTGTCTTTGAAATTTTTCGTATTAAGAAAAAACAAGAAAAATTGGGACGTCGGGACAGATTTTTTATTTTTTTTTTGGTACACGAAGGAAAGAACAACAACAACTAAAAACCACGCTGGAAACATGTTCCTCTTGCGCCTGATTCAAGGATTTCCTTCACCACGGAAGGAACGTGGTGATAAACTTCCAGCTTCTCCATTTGGTTGACTCCCAGCGTTGCCATAGCATAAGCACATCTATTGCCTTCTCTAAGAGTGTGGTTTACTGATAACTTGAGTTCGTTCATGATGCTCTTACAGTCTTGTATCAGCAGCTTCAGAGGGTGTTCTTCAAACTCCTCTTCCTTCAAGAGGTTCATCACATTCGTGGAATCGACTTCCACTATGGTGCACATAGTTTTTCCCTTTTAATCAAAAGCATGACTTCACAAACGGCCCATAGTTCTGCTTTGAGGATAGTCGCTTTCCCAGCGAGACCTTCAAGCCAATTTCCATTGTCATCCGATCCCAAGCCACGTACTCCCCCAAAACCGGCATTAATTTAAAACATAATATAATTATAAATTCTCTTAACTTAATTATGTCTGGTTTTTGAATATAAGTTTTTCACTTTTTTTTATTCGGGCCCCTTTGTTTTGGTTATTGGAAGGGAAATGAAAATTTTCTAAAGAGGCAATGCAGGTTCACATTAAAATATCACTCTTGAATAACTTTGCACATTAGAGTAAATATATATATTTAACGCAGGAAGTATATAGATAATTCAAAACAAATATATATATTGATTCCTTCATTAATTAGCCATATACCGCGTTCATTAATTAGGCATATACCACGTTATTTTGCGAACGTGGGAGAGGATTAAGTGTTAAAACTTTTCAAAGCATTTCTGACTTTTGTTAAGGCAAGATGTAAGTGTAAATAAGAAGCTAAGGGTTAAAACTAGCCAAAGTAATTAATTTAAATTTTACTGAAAAAACAAAATTAATTAGGCAATAATATATTCTGTTCTAAAGCATATATTGAAATCTGAATGTGATTTTAGGTAGAAAGAATAATTAAGATCCAGGCCACTTATTGCAGAAGTAAATTAATTAATTAATTATCTGCTGGAACATATATGCCCATATATATATATATATATACAAAGGCAGCAATTAATATCCCCAACTTAAAAAAAAAAAAAGTATATGACCCAACATGTCACATCTCAGCAGTGATGCTGCCTTCATTAACACTGTTTTGTTTTAGCAAGTTGTAACTGAACAAATTTTCATTCAGAAATAATAAAAACTAAAAAAAGCCACGTCATTTTCATATTCCAAAAAGTTGCATTTTCAGCATGTAATTTACAAATTATAGTGCAACAATTAATATTTACATAACATTTGGTGTATATATATATATATATATCTTACAACCAACAATTCTACCCACACTAACTTAAAAAAGAAAGAAACGAGAAACACACAGTAGACACTCTTAAAGAGTGGGACAAAAAGGCTATTAAACATACTCTCTATTTGTCTCTATTTGAAAAGGAAAACATACACACACATTTATATATATATATATATATATATTAATTTCATGGAGTAATTTTGGGCTTCTTGGGACTGCCTCCATTATGGTGCAATGGGTCCGGACCCGATGGGACCCACCTTAACTCCGAATCCACTTTGTACTTATTATTTCCTTCTTCATTGCCAATATTACTAATAGAACTTGTTGATCCATCTCCATTCAAATCCACCTTTACTGATCCTCTCTCCAAATTACCAACTAGCAACTGTAAATGTGGAATTTAAACATATAAATCATGTTAATTATCATAATAATCTCACAATGCCTTTCGCAAGTTGCAATACATGAACCAATTTATTTTACTAGATATATTGACCAAATAATTAGTTCAAACACCATACTAATTACGTACTCCATTGTTTTTAAGTTCAATACGTAAAATATAGGATAAATTTGATGTAACCCGTGACAGTACACCATCAAAATATAAGCCATGCATGCATATATGTATAAAATTTTATTCCTTGCATGCATGGTGCCTAATTTTCTTTATTAAACTTTATCAATTTACTGTAGTGTACTTATATTTACACAAAATGTAGGCAACACACACACACACACATATATATATATATATATATTTTGGCACCTTTCTGTTTCTGCTCTGGAAATCCAACAAGGAAGAAGAAGCTGATCCCTCCGCATAGAAGCATCCATTCCCAGTGTTGCACTCTGTAAATAAATATAATTACTTAACCGTAAGATCGAATCGAAAACATTAACCAAACGAAGGTAGAGAGAGAGAGAGAGAGAGAGAGAGAGAGAGAGAGACCAGAAGCTACTAGAATGAAGATGGAGGATAGCAGAATGGAGAGAACAGGAAGGTATTTAGCTGAAAACGCCATATATGTGTGAATTTATATATAATAATTAAATGTGAAAGTAGGTGAAAATTGAGGGTGAGAAGGTAGCTAGTAGAAGGAGAGGAATTAAGGGTGAGTATGCATGGATAGGGAGAAGAAAGAAGCAATTTATAGAGAGTTGGTGGTTTTAATTAAAGAGTTTAAAATGATTACTTATGCAGCCATTTTGACATTATAAATACATAATTGAATATATATGCACAATGTAGGGAGAGAGAGAGAGAGAGAGAGAGTGCAGTTATAATATCTGATAAATATATATAGATATCCTTCTCGTCAGCCAGCTCATCAACCACCTGGCCTGGCTGCTGCGCCGTCTTATTGTCCCACGGTCACTCGGCACGTGCCAGCCCACCACATTATAACATAAAATTTGATACGATACCATTTTATACCGAATATATTATATATTAAATGCATTAAAAATTTAATATGTCAAAATTTATTATTATAGTGTACTAAAATTTACGGTATACTAAATTTGATATATTAAAAAATTTGGTAAGATACGGTAGATTATTAAAAAAATTTAAGTTTAAAAAAAAAGGTGACCTTTTATAAACCAATTCAAATAGTAGGCTTGTGTCAAACACTTTCTATAAGTATCTTGGATTCGTACTCTTCATAAAAAATGTTAGTGTTTTCAGTGCTTTGTAATATAAATTTTATAATAATTTACAACATTTAAAAGGTTTATCCAATTATAGATGCTCAATGTACGAGTTCAGACCATTTGGTACAGATCAATAAATTCTCCATCAATCTAAATACAATAAATCCCTCATTAATTTACAATACATTTTGTTTCCTTCAAAATCAAGCATACAAACTCATCAACCTCCGGGACCTAATTTTTTAACACAAATATTTTAAATCTAAAAAGGTCAAATAATGTTACAAAAAAAAACCCATCCATCAACTTTCCTTCCAGTCCAGTCCAGTCTTTTCTTTTCTTTTATTTTTACTGAGCACACATCAAGCCAACTTAAAAATGGTCCTAGAAAGTCCTTTAATACAAGAAGAAATAAAACAAGAACAAAATTTATTAGAACTACACAAAATTTCTCAAAATCACCCAAATTTCCCTGCCATATGAAAATATGCGGCACCAACTACTTGTCAACCATTTCCTTGTTACAGGCGCTTCAATGAGTAAAACTAGGAAAATAAAGTTGAAACGAAAAGACTGATACATAAATAAAAACAAAGTTAGGACAACGGAGTAGATCTATGAGATGTGGGCGTTTGGAGTGAAAAATAAAAATGAAAACCTAAAGAGTAAAGTGACCAAGGAAGGTAAGTCATGAGACAAACACCAAATCTAGATCATTCATTCTCTGATTATCTAAAATCTAAATGTCATGGTATTTTGTATTATGTGATATAATTGGTATAGTATGGTATGGTATACCATGGTTCATACCAAAATTTCGATATAGTGCAGTATACCATTGGTACTGATTTTCAGTACCAATACCATGCTATGCTATTTCGGTACGGTAAAAATACCGATCGGTATTATACCATTACCAAAATTTGGTACACTTTGATAATGGTACGGTATAGAACGGGTTATTATGATAATATTGGTATAAAAATACACCTCTAACGTTCACACTAACATAACATGCACACCAATTTACAATTTTTTTTTAAAATGTTAAAATTTATATAATTAAATACAAACAATAAAAAGTCACTTAATTTTTTTTAGTGAGACTTAAATATAAGATCTCTCTTACATTTAGATCAATATTTGTATCTTAGTTAAAATCTTATGTTGTATTGTTTAGAATATGTTAATTACGTTAACTTAGTTGTTGGAAATATTATACAAAATTGCTCTCCAATATCAATAACTGTACTAGAAAAGATTCATATTTGGCCAAGTGATTATAAGTGTGAGTTATCACACAAGTCGCCACTGTTTAAACCTCCTCACCTTCCTCTCCCCAAAAGAACTACTGGATCTCATAATTGCTTCATATATAATAATAATAATAATAATAATAATAATAATAATAATAATAATAATAATGATGATGATGATGATGATGACAACTGTACCAAAAAGTATTTTAATTTAACATATATAACGTTAAAGATATATTTATTTAAGGGTTTAGAATTATATGTCTTTATCCATGTAATTATGAGTATATTAGGAAATTATCTAAGAGCATTTACAATACATATGTGATTTGGATTTATGGAAAATTGTGGATATTTAAGCATGTTTAGAGAGTTCTATGTGGCAATAATACTTTCTAGCTTGTTTGTTAGGTCATTTTTGTTTATGATCGTGCTTAGGCGAGCAATTCCCGAGTAGCTAAGGGCAGATGCATTAAAGGACCAAGTGGGGCTATGGCCCCCCACCTGGATTTTTGGATTTTTTTTTTGAGTTTTTGGGGTTTTTTTTAATAACGTGGAAATTCAATGGGTAATTAGGAAACTTGGCCTTTTAATAGCGTGGAAAGTCAGGGGCTAATTAAGAAACTTGGCTTTTTAATAGCGTGGAAAGTCAGGGGGTAATTAGGAAACTTGGTCAGTGTAATAACACTGGTGTTCTACCAGTTAGGCTAAGACGCAAGTGTGACATAATTCCTTCTTTAAAATATAACATGTACTATTCTGTTATATAATTCAACAAATATGCTTTTGCCATTATACGTAACATATAAAACTAAACCCTTATATTCCCAATATCCATAAACGAATTAATCTTACATCTAGCAACAAACAATTAATTTATTTATACAAAAGCACTCAAAATCACTAACTTAAGTATAATATTGCATATCTTTGCGGAGATTAAGTGTGTTTCAATTATGTTAATAGTGTGTTGTATTTAGGGTTTTTTGTTTTTTATTAATGTTTTAGGAAAATTCTAAAATGTTTATGTTGACCTAAAGGTTTTATTCTTATTTTGATAATAATAATAATAAATCAATCATGTATAATTTAACATGTTTCTTGATATAAATTTATAGTTCATTTACTTGAAAAATCAAGAAAAACATGGTTGTTCAAAGGAAGCATGACAAGGATTATTGAATCTCTATCTGATCAAGTCAACAATGCATTAGACTAATCAAGGATATCAATCTCATCACACACATGCTTTCAATGCATCTTATGAAGTACAAAGATCAAAGAGTTATGCAAAAGTTTCAATGTAAAAGTTTTAAATGAAGATCAAATTGAAGAAACAAATCAAAAAATTCAAAGACTCGACTATTCAACAATTAAGTGAGTACTTAGGATTTATGTAAAGTTTCTTAATTGATCATTCTTATAGCTCAATCATGTTCATGCATCATTGTTAGATTGATTGAAAACAAGTTTGAATTGAATTTCCTTTGAAAACATCATTCTTACAAAAAGCGGTTTTCAAATAAATTCATATTAAATTTAAATGATCATATTTTGAGTTTTTCTGAAAATAGGTGTCTTCGAAATTGGGACAAGCTTGAGGTTGCCTGTGAAGGAACCTCTCAAGTCAAGGATGATATTATCAATATACTTGTCCATGATTAGGAATTGTTTAAGATGGAGCCTAACGAATCACTTACTTTCATATATAATAAATTTTCTATTCTCACTAATGTTTAGGACCTTCTTGGCAAGGTTTATTCTAATGAATAGAAGATTAGAAAAGTGCTTAGGATTCTTCCTAAAAAAATGGCGACCTAAAGTAACGGTAATTTAAGAAGCTAAGAACCTTAACACTCTTAGCATGGATGCGCTATTTGGTTCTCTCAAAACTCATGAAAAGGAGTTGCAAAGAGAAGAAGGAAAAGAGATAGCAAATCCAATGAAAATATTTACTTTAAAGCCAAATGAAGAAAAGGGTGAAAAAGGAGATGGAGACATAGCACCTATATCAAGAAAATTTGAGAAATTCCTAACAAAGAAGAAGTACTCTTAAGGGAAAATCAACAACAATTCCTCATCCTCAAAGATCCTCAATGATATATCAACTCATTCAAAAGTTGACAATGAGAAAAGAAAGTGCTTTCATTGTCATAAACCGGGACATTACAAGTCAAATTGTCCGGTTATAAAAAATGAGAAGAGAGAAAAGAAGGAAGAGTTGTACATAAGATTGAAAGATGCTCTCAAAGGGCGTTCAAACGAATCGGAATAAGACAAATTCAATATTGAGTCAAGTGATGAAGAAACGGCCGACATTTGCCTTATGGCAAAAAATGGAATGGCATACAAATCGTTGCCAAATCGATAAAGCACACATGGAAGCTACCATTTTCTCTCCGTGGCCTTTATCCTTTTTTAATGTTTTCATAGGGGGAAATGTATGTATGGTGATCAATGTTGTTGGTAAAACTTTAATTGCTTTATATCTTCAACATTAATACTTGTTTTCTTTTGAAAACTTTATTTGAGATCAAATATGATTTATTAGTTTTGAAATTATCTCTAATATTGGTAATATTTTTTAATTGTCATTTATTTTATCTATGCATAAATTAAGGGGGCGCATATTCTATTTACATTCATATGCTATTTATGCTTATTATTGAAAACGCACGCACATTCATTTATTGTCATCATCAAAAAGGGGGGAGATTGTTGACCTAAAAATCTTAATCTTGTTTTGATAATAACAATAAATCAATCATGTGTAATTTAACATATTTCTTGATATAAGTTTATAGTTCATTTATTTGTAAAATCAAGAAAAACATGGTTGTTCGAAGAAAATATGACAAGGATCGTTGAATCTCTATCATAGCAAGTCAACAATGCATTGTACTAATCAAGGATATCAATCTCATCACACACATGCTTTTAATGCATCTCATGAAGCACAAAGATCAAAGAGTTATGCAAAGCTTCAAGGCAAAAGTTTCAAGTGAAGAGTAAATTGAAAAAACAAATCGAAGTATTCAAAGACTCGACTATTCGACAATTGAGTGAGTGCTTAGGATTTATGTAAAAATTTTTAAATGATCATTTTTATAACTCAGTCATATTCATGCATCATTGTTATATTGATTGAAAACAAGCTTGAACTGAATTTCCTTTGAAAACATCATTCTTACAAAAGTGGTTTTCAAATAAATTCATATTAAATTCAAATAATTATATTTTGAGTTTTTTTCGAAAATAGGTGTCTTAGGAACCTATTTTTGAGGTCCCCAAAGCATTAGAATTAATTTTGGAACTAAATTTCCAAAGTTTAAAAATTAAAATTTTGGCCTAATGGACAGAGCCTATCAGCCAACTAAGTAGCTTTGCTCAGTCGACTGATGCCTTATAATATAGTCATTGAAAATTTGACTTTTTACCATTTTTGGTACTAAACTTTCACTAAATCTAAAAAACGGCTATATCACTTTTGGGACTATATATACAATATCTAAGACACATTTTGACAAGTTTAAACACATATACAAACTCATTTTTCAAATATTAATCTTATTCAAAGAATTCAAGCTTTTGTATTGATCATATCTTTCATCTTTGAGCTATATCTAATTGATCAATCAAGATAACTCTAGTGTGAGATTCAACTGTATCTCTTAAACACTTGAGAGTTGTTACACCAAATAATATATATTCAATTGTGAGAGGTAAATCTCATATATTAGCAAGAGAGTATATCTTGTGAAAAGTGTAGTGGGTATAGTTACATTGTGAGTGTTGTGTGTATAACAACATTTGTATTGCAATTTGATTTTCACTCGGAAGAAAATCGGTTTTAGTAAAAATTTTAGGGAGACTATCTGAGTGCGGACGTATGGTTTAGAAAACCGAACCTCATGAACAAAAAGTCTTGGATTTCAATCGGTTCAATCTTTCTAACTCAAGCTATTTATTTTTCTTGTTATTTGATTGCTTGATCTTGGGTTTGTTTGATTGATTTACTTGTTTTCCTTGATATATTTGTTTAGCTTAGTTATATTACTTAAACTTTTTTAGAAAACGTTTTAATTCTGCATTAAATTTAAAAAACCCTATTTATCCCCCTCTAGGGTTGTTTTCCGACCAACAGTTTAAGATTTCAAAAGGTTGCACATGTATTTCATATTTGGCATGGAAATTAAAAATGAGTTTTATTATGTCACTTTTTGAATGAACATCATATATTTTCATAAGTAAATAAGTACCCTTAAAAACTAACATAGTTAATCCGTATTAATGTCGGTTACTGTAAAACTGACATAATAACTATAAACTTTTTAATAAGCATCATAAGGCATATGGATTATAATGAGCATATTGTGTCGCTTTACTTAATAATTGTCATAAATAAATATGTCATTTAGAAATTGACATAATTGTTCATTATTTATGTCGGTTTCAACCAAACTGACACAATAGTTATAAACTCTTAAAAAGCGACACAAATGTGGCACTGTTTAAGCTTTTGTGTCATTCTTGACTTGACCGATATATTTTAAATAATAAAAGAGATATATTTGGCCTTTTTTCTTGTAGTGGGGGTAGGGTTCTGCAATTAAAAATTAGGTTACGTAATTATTCCAACCTCCTTTTGTTCCTTCTGTAGTAGCTCATTTTATCTTTCTTCTTCTTTCTTCCGTAGCAGCTATCTTCATTTTCTTGTTATTCCACAGCAACTCATCTTCCTTTTTTTCTTCTTCCACAGCTCTGGTTCCTTATTCTTCTTTTGCAGGTCTACTTTTAGCCTTTTAGGTCATATTTCTTTCTTATACTATTTTTCTTTTCTTTTCTTATTTTGAATATTAAGATTCAGGTGTGTTCTTGAATTTTGACTTATTTGCTTTTTTGATAATATTGATTAATATAGTTGTTTGTTAGTTATTGATGTTTATTTGTTTATTAACATATTTGTTTGTTGGTTATTATTTATTAATATTAATTTGCTTATTAGATTGTTAAATTTTGTTATTGAGGTTGATTTACTTATTAGATTGTTATTTGATAAGTTGATATTGAAATTAATATATTTGTTTGTTGGTGATTCAATATTCACTACAAGAAAAATAGCTTTTTGTGACAAATTTTTTTGTAACGGTTCGAAAACTGTTACAAATAGCACTTATTTGTCACGAGTTTTAGTCCCGTCACAAATAAGATTATTTGTCACGGCTGGATACATTCCCGTTACAAATAACCTTTTATTTGTAACGGGAACGTAGCCAGCCGCGACAAATAATTTTATTTGCCGCGGCTTAAAGAGCCGCTACAAAAAATATATACTTATATGCAACAATACGACGTAGTTTCTTTTGAAGAATATTGAAAAAAAAAATTAAGCTATGCGAAAAAACCCAATTTTGATTTGTTCCCAAACAAAACCCCGCTCAAATACTCTCAAAACCCTCATCTCCATCGTGAGTCTTTTAAAGAATATTGAAACAAAGAAAAAACTTAAAACCCTCGTCTCCATCATGAATCATTAATCCCCTTCTCCATCTCCATCTCCAATCCCTTCTTCTCCACCGTTAACGTGATTACCACCATCGGCACCGTCGCTCACCACGACCATCAGAAAGGTACTGTTGTCTCTCACCCTCTCTCTCTCTCGCCATCTCTCTCTTTCTTACTTTCTCTCCTTCTCTTGCCGTTGCTTAGTATTAAATTGGTTTGTATTTGTGTATGTATAATATATATATATATATATATATATGTCAATTCCTATGAAATAGTGCAGCAACAATCAATAAAAACAACAATTTCCTGCTTAATTAGGGAAAAACCATAAAGATTATATAGACGTGTACTTGTTGGCTATTGCTTTGCTACTCTTGTTTTTTTTTTTTTTTAATAGTCTGTTGCTTTAATACTTCAATGAAACAAGGAAGCTTTATGATAACAATTTCCTGCTTATCGAGAGTGGCTCTATGAATAATATATATGTATATTATAATATTTGTATTATTCATAGATATGTATTATCACAACATTTTTATAAATCAAAAATCTTATATGTAAGAAACACAAATCTTATATATATATATATATAAGATTTGTATTTCTTATGCATTCAATGATTTGTGATTTATGTTACAAATCATTGAATGCATAAGAAATACAAATCTTATATATATATATATATATATATAAGATTTGTGATTTATAACATAAATCGCAAATTATTGAATGCATAAGAAATACAAATCTTATATATGTATAAGAAATACAAATCTTATAATACAACATTTTGTATTATGTATTATTCATAGAGCCACTCTGTATATATAATATATATATATATATGTATTTTTTTTAACAATTTCCTGCTTATTGAGTGTGGCTTTATGAATCTGATGCCCCACTCGAATTGTTGTATCTCTCACAAGAAAACTTGTTACATCACTCCAAAATGATCCTAAACCTACGTAATACAACTTCTCAGTAGTCTCTGGTCATTTCTATAGCACTTAGTGAAGATTTTTCTCATAGTTCAAATTTACCTCGGACATAATCACCCAAGGAACAACTCCTATCCCAATTGAGAATGAAGTTATGTAGATCTGATCATATTGGAAATCAATATTTTGAAACAATTCTCATATTCCAATGACCACAAAATATAATTAAATAAATGTGTAAGAACTTACAAGCACTCATGCAACAGCTAATATTGGTACCCACTCAAGCAACAAATTCTAGCCGTTCTCACATAGATATGAAAAATTATTAGTATGTTATTGCAAACAAACAAAAAAAAACATATGACATTCAAGAACTAATGTTCCAGGTAAGTTTACCACCTTGAGAAGGAAAGAAGTACCAGCAAGGAAGCACCCTAGAAATGTCCCTGTTACTCAGGTGACATGTAGCCACTACAATAGAAGAACATAAAAAAAAAAAAAAAAAACCCAGAGTACTAGGAGTTAGTTTTATTAGTCGACATTATCACAAAGATTTGGTTCATGTTAACATAGATGACTACGGTACTTACTATGTACCAACGATCCGCTTGGTATTAGCTTCAGTTTGATTTACCCCAATCTAATTTTACCAGAAGAAAATCCTGCATTTCACATTTTAATTGTTAAATGACAGATAATAGTTAAAGCTTATGAACTTTGCAATATTAATTTAATTGAAGCTCTAACATACCAGCTGCTTCAAAGGTCTCGCTGACATAGAAACCTACTCCATTTATCCCTCTAAGTTGTTGGAATACCATTAGTCCGACAGCAATCTAAATTTTAAAACAAATTGTTAGAATAAAATTTTCAGTGAATATATGCGTTACAATCTGAATATCCTACAAATCGTATGTACTTAAAGATAGTTATCTTACGATTACAGAACGTATATATTTGGCATCGAACAAATCCATCATCTTAGCTTTAGGAAGAGCCTGAAGAGCTTCAATGGAAGCCTATCATATCACCAAAGAGATACCGTTAGTTCCTCAAACGCTAGTCTAATGTTTGGTTTGGTTTGGTTCGTAGTGAAATATTTATACTTTTTCCTAAAAATATTTCACCATGAGCCCAAAAGGGCTTAAAAGGGTTGTTAATGTGCTATTTATAGGTAAAGGAGTATAGTAAAAATACTTGAATTTCAATAGCTTCAACTGAAACATCTGCATTTGTCCCGCAAAGCCTACATAAATCAACTTTAAATTCTTTCTCAAGCCCTACTTTTGCCTGTCATTATCAAATTTTACTCTCATTTTTCATCAATCACAAACTGCCAAAAGGTAAAAAATTTTATTGAAAACTCACCAGCCATCTTGGTGACTCTGGAATAAAGAATAAGCCCACAAGCAGAACAGTGCAGGGGAGAAGTCCTTCAAGACAAAATTCACATAAATTATTTTCTCCACGCATTGTATCATAGTTTTATATAAAATAAATGTAATATAAAATCTAGAATGAGAATTAATGTACCAGTTAAAGCTAGAGTTCGCCATGTTATGAAAGTTCCGATCAAGAATGCAACTAAAGAACCAGTAACAATCATAAACTGCATATGGAATTAGACCCGAGAAAACTTGTCAATCATTCTTTATGTTTCCAAAAAAAAAAGAATCAAAAGCTTCCTGATTATGATCTACCCACTTGATTAAGTGTGGTGAGTCCTCCCCGGAGATTCTTTGGTGCAATTTCATAAATAAATACTGGAATCTATCGATTCAATTTGTCAAATTATTAGGTGTTGGAATAAAATTATCGAAAACAAACCAACCAAGTAAACCAACTAACAGTGGCGGATGGAGGGGGTGACCCGGGGGGGGCGGGGCGGGTCCCCCCGAGATATTTAAACCCCCATTAGTATTAGTATTTTTTTTATAAATATAGTTGTTAGCACTCTTTAAATAAAATTATGCATTTTTATTTTGTTATAATTTTTTTTATTTCTAAAAATTATTTTAGAGTGTTAATTTTTTTTTATGGAATGTCAATAGTTATACCTATTATTATTTATATTATAAGTATTCAATAAATTTAAGTGGTTGTGGTTCCACTTAATAAATTTATAAAGTATCTTTTTTTTTATGTTGTGTTTTGGCCCCCCGTACTCCAAATCCTGGATCCGCCACTACCAACTAAGCTATAATTTTAAGGAAAAAATGGGTTTGTTGGATCTTAGAATTGGGTAGTTACCACATAAGAAAAATCCCAATTCCATAGCCAGTGAAGAACCTTCCCATATCAAGTGACAAAGCTCCCTGTATAATCATCATCCAAGGAAAAATAAGACCGTGTTTGGCTTGACAAAAATGATAAATCTGAATTTTTGAAGGACCCAAAAAGTGAATATTGGTCCCTAGAGTTGTACCTAGAGTTTAATAAATATATGCAAGCATATGGTCCCAATCAACATCATCTTAAAATGCATCTTGGGATCATAGCCCGGAATGGGGAGCAAGTTCCATTAATATATGAGCAGTGGAAATATATGCCCCAAGATATATTGGATTATATATGGAAAGAAGTTGAAGTAAGTTTCCTATACTTAAATTCATTAATTTATATTTTAGTGGTGTTATTTAATATATTATATTGTAGTCATTTAATAATGATTAAATTAAATTTTATTTATAGGATAATACGAACGCTCCTCCAGAGTATAGAGAAAATTGCCTAAAAAATGTTGGAGATATTTGGAGAAAGTGGAAAAGTCAAGTGAAAACGCAGTACTACGACATTTGGGAAATCGATGAACAACGCTTAAACAATAAGCCGCTTAGGGTGGTTCAAGATCAGTGGGAAACGCTTGTTGCCTATTGGGGGACTGAGAAGCAAGAGGTACCAAATAAATTTTCTTGATAATTACATTAAATTATTAAGATGTAAATTTTGTAAATTAGCCTCGGAGAATTTTTTTTGTAGGTTATTTCCGCTAAAAACAAAAAAAATCGTCAATATCAAGATCTAAATCACAGGACTGGGAGAACGCCACATGCTCAGATTAGAGCAAATGTAAGTTTTATTATAGATCATGAGTTGTGTTACTTTTATATTGTTAGATTATAACAATATTACTTTTATAAAATTTTAGATGGAAGAAGTAGGAAATGATACTAATCGAATTAACGTGTTTAGAAAAACACGCACTCCTAAAAATGGTGGCCCTATGAATCCAGAGACACAAGCTGTTATTGTGAGTAATAACTATTACATGAATTTATTGGAATTCATTAATATTGTTAAAATAAAATTTTTACTAATGTATGTATATGAAAATTTCATATCAAATTGTAGGCGGAGATGGAGAGTCGAAGGGATGCATTGCCAGAAGAGGAACGAACCCCCGAGTTTATAGACGGGGTATTTACCCAAGTTATTGGTCCCGATGGGCATGGGTGTGTGCGAACTTATGGAAAAGGTGTCACCCCACAAGTTATTTTTGGCAAAGGAAATAGCACTGAAGAAGATAAGTTCAACAAGATACGCGAGGAAACTAGAACATAGTTCAACACAAAGCTCGATCAACTAATTAGAGAGCGCAATTCAGAGATCAATCGAAGAATTGAAGAGGCTATGACAACTATGCGAACTTCCATTCGAGATGAAGTTCTAGCAGAGTTGCGTGGTGGAAACGGCCCATCTAGCATTGGCAATGTAATTTTATTTATGCGACATATATATATATATGTTATAATTTATATTCAAAATATTTATACTTATTATGAGTTTTTAATAACTCAAATTGTATATGCGTAGGTTCCTACATCATCAAGTGTTCACCGCCCAGACCTTGACCTTGACTTAGACGAAAGCTTTTCTCGCGAGGTTAGTGTATTTTCTAATTAAAATGGTACACTTCAAAATATTTATAGTACATTTGAAATGTATTATAAGGAATATTATTTATTTATTTTTGAGTAGTGTTGGTCAATTTCACAAGAATATTATTAATGCCCAAAGTCCCTCTAATTGTATTTGACAACTTTGTGAGATCTGCTGTAGTGTTTAATTAGTAAACAGGGATCAATATGCCTTCTTTTTTTTCAAGAATTTAATGTTGCAAATATTACTTTGACCTATTTAATGCCTGATAACATTTATTTTTTTCCTCTTTTTTTCCTTCTTTTCTTATGTTTTAGGAAATGAATGAAGAGGAATGAAAGTTGTGCAAGCAAGATTACTATAATCGGCTTTGTTTTCGAAAAAATGTTTAGAAGATATGTACAATGATTTCATTTGCTTTAGACTATGTTATTGCACATTTTTATAATTTTTGATTGATATTGAATAAGATGATATGTTTCTTGGTGGATAATATTTTTGGATATTATATTTTGGTTTGATTTAGACGATGTAATGAAAATTATTTAGTTGACGTTATTCAGTGTTGCTTTATTCGTGTTCAATTGTTTTGTTGTGATTGATATTTTAATAATAACAGTGTTCAAATATTAGTCGGACAAGGGAGCAATCCTGTGACGTTGCTCAACACTATTTGTGACAGCTAACAGAAGTTGTCACAAATAGCGCATAACACTTTTTGTAACGGCTATTAAGCTGTCACAAATATGATACCTGTTTATTTGTAACGGGAATAAGCCGTAACAAATATTCTATTCGTAACGAACAAAGTTACGTATTTGTAACGGAAATTGTCGCCACAATAATAATATAAGTAACGTTTCAAGCCGTCACAAATAGACTGTGACAATAAATTGGCAAAAATGACAGGTCTTTTTGTAACACCTACAAAACCGTCACAAACTCGTCACAAAAAGTATTTGTGACAAAATTTTTCCGTCACCGAGTTTTTGAGACCCCCCTAACTTGTAACGCTTCGAAAACCGTCGCAAAGCTGTCACAAATGTGTTTTTGTGACTGAATTTAACCTTTTGTGACGGTTTTTCACCCGTCACAAAAGGCCCTTTTTCTTATAGTGATTGGCTTGAAAAAAATTAAATTTTATATAGTGTGTTGAATATTAGTTGATAAAGATATTTCTACATATATAATTAATTTTAGTATATCATTTTTAACTTTTCAAAAAAAAAATGGAGAAGTATTTTAGTAAAGTATGAGTACGTTTCACTTCTCGATATGTTGATTCGAGTTTTACTCTGAATATTGATTCCACTCTTCGAATGTCAATTCCACTCCGTCAAATTTGGCCCCACTTGAAACTCATTCTTGACTCCGCCTCTGCGAATAGCTATCTTCGACCAGCATGTTCTAAAAACACCATATTTAATGCTATTCATTAAATTAAAGATTTTCATGGTCATTTTAATAATTATTTTATTATAATAAATATGGATCTTGTTTGAAAGAGCATAGTGAATTTTTTTTGATAATGCAAAATTTATCTAAAATAAAATTATTTAATAAAAGTTAAAATTTATTAAAATTTAAAAAATAAATTATGAAAATAAGAGACATTTTCTAAGAGACTATCCACACGTAGAGGATCAACTTTACACTGTCCCTAATTTTTGCTACATCATCCTAATGTCCTTTATTCATAGTTACATTAAAAATGGTTTTTTCAATTCAATATCCATGAATCTTATATTTATTTTCCTCTAATTTATAATTGCATTGAAGATGTTCTAATTAAAGTAATTATTTTGATACTTCATATTTGATCAAGGCACTAGTATTAGAACCAATGAGGTAGAAGACCAGATTATCGCGATATAAATATCACACTGCGCCTAGTTTTATTAAAACGGGATGCTTGTTGTGTGATACAAAATATATAAATCCTCGGTTATCTAAAAATTCAACTAACAAAATCACCAATATATATGTTTTTAATCAATTAAATAATGAGGTTCGAATCATATCTCACCATAAGAGTTTTGTTTGTTTCTATAAAAAATGGGGGCTGAAATAGTAGTTAGGCCATCTGCACTGCGAAAACTAAAACGATAATTTGTCTGCACCGAGCAATGTTAAACCTGAGCTAAATTATATAGCTTCTCATAAACTTTTTGCCTAATAACCCAATGCAATTTTCTTTAAAAATATATTCTTGGGCGATAACCAATACAATGTGTATCATTCTAAAGTTCAACACCTAGTGTAATTTTTATACTTTTGCGTTACAAATTTTTTTAATTATTATATATATATATTTTCTAAGTCAAGTGGTATTCGGAATAACTTTTGTACATTTCAATTAATTCATTCTTATGGTTTGATGGCAATAGTTTATTAATGGCCTAAAATCTGACTCGAAATTATCAAAATTCAACTTGAATAACTCCTAATTAAACTTAAATTTCGGATCAAGAGCTATTCCACCCTATGCTAAAACCCAAAACGTAACAAGTAAAGGCTGAAGGACGGGGGGAGAAAATAGTTAATTAAATGTCTGCATATATACTAATGACTAATGATTCAAAATGGTTAAGTTTATGTCAAAATCATCTTAATTGCCGAGGCTTATTATGTATAGTACTGACGTCAGCAAATGATCACCGTATCTAATCTAATCTAATCTAATCTAATCCAATGAAGAGAGAGAGAGAGAGAGAGATGGTGATATCAGCAAATGAGTAATATATATAAGCATAAACGTCAAACAGGAAGCGTACGATTATGTAGAAGTAGCAGTTTCCGTTATATGAACTGATACCCATTATGGTTCTGTACTCTGATACTCCTCACTAGTTGTTGCCATTTTTTCTACCAAGTCTTTTTTGTTTTGAGTGGTGATATAGATTTCACAAACCATAAAATATAATTTTTCAAATTAGTATTGTGTTCTTACTTTACCAATATGAGCAGCATTCTCTTTTTATGGTATTGAAATGACGGCAATGCCCATCTCACAAATATCTTCTCATTTTCAAATTTTAAGTGTTAACTTATTTCTTAACGCATTTTTAAGTCACGATTAAGATCACTGCAAATGATCAAGAAGTTGTAATTCACTTCATATTTTCTGTTACATGGCTTGCTTCCTTACATAGTTAAATTCAAGGTGGCGGAAGATCATATCGAATAAAATTTCATAAAAAATAAAGCATTTTATCCAACATTTTCATCACTCACAAATTACAATTGAATCAATGATTCAGTATCAAAATTAAAAGGAAAGATAATATGTTCCTCTCATAAATCAGTGCGCTTAAAGAGAATACGGGATGTAACATAAATTGGACGTTTAAAAAGTGGATGAGTTACATGTTTATTAAAAATTAAAGCGAAAAAGAGATCTTGGCAAGTCTATTTCAAAATTACTTAAGAAGATATTTTGATTTGATTGAAAAAATTTGTACTAATATTTTTGTACACAATGATTATCGAAGTACATTGAATATTTATATTCATAAAAAGAGTACATAATATGTAATACATTTTGATATTTATTTTTTTCATAAATTTCATTATATGTATTTTTTTAAACATAGTTTTACAAATATATATTATATAAAACATAAATAAGAGTAGTTCGTAAATATAACAAGCATCAGAGCATTATGGTTTGAGACAAGGGTACAATAAATATACAGCTGTGGGTAAGATTCGTTTTACATCACAGATGAGGAGGATTTGAAATAGTGGCAGTGTGATGGGAGTGCAAGGGGTGACGTTAACAAAAAATTTATTTAAATGTGGGTAGATTTGAGGTTAGTACAGCTGATTTGATAGTGGTAAATGCTGCTGCTATCATATATATACGCAATTATTATCTCTTGTTATTGTTATTATTATTATTATTATTATTATTTGTATTGTTATTACTGCAAATATAACTGCTGAAAAGACCAAATGAGGGGGATATGTTCTGCCAAAAACAAGATTCTCTTTTTTTTTTTTTTTTTTTTTTGGGGGGGGGGGGGGGGGGGGGGGGGGGGGTGATTTCTATGAAAAAAGTCAATTTCAAGTTTTTGATTACTAGAACTATATAAAATGCAAGTGATTTTTTATTTTCAATTCTTTAATACAGGCAATCAATATATCTTAGTGAGTTTTTTGAGGCCCCAAACAAATCCTACATGCATGAGAAAATAAATCAACCACTATATGAATCTATTGTGAACCAAGTTTCATATATAAAAAAACAGACCCATATGTGAGTCTTGTGAATCAAGTGTTTCGCGAAAGAATGCAAAATTTTGAATGGTATATGGGCACACCATTTTGTAGGTTAGTTTTTACGAACAAACTCTATCTAAATCATATAGGCTCTGTTTGGCACATGTTGCCATTTTATGAGTATCCAATCCTTATGTTTTGGTGGAAAATTTTTTCACCACCAAGCAAAGAAAATTTCTTTTTTAAAACAAGAGGAACAAACTCTATCTAAATCATAAACAATTATATGTTGCACATTAGCCTGCCAAACACAGCCATATATATTGTGATCCATCACACCGATGAATGTCTTGTGGGCAAAAATAACATTATATAAACTTTTGAGTATGCACGGATTAAAACAACTCAAGTGTGCACCCATGAATTTCTGAAGGAGTTAGCTAATGTTCATACTTAGGCTAGTTTAGATTCGACTGAACCAGGGACGTACGCAAGAATTTTATTGAGGCGGTACGAAAATAAAATAGTACAAAAATAAAATACTGCAAGAGTAATTCAACTTTTTAATTCCTTAAGAAACTACAAATTGTAATAATATGAAAAATAAAAATAAAAACTACTATGTTAAAATAGGCTTTTTTAGTTTGTGCTAAAATTATTTTGAAAATTATCATCACAAATCTAACAATTGAGATTTATTTGTCCAGCTTTACTATTACGAGAACAAAGATAAATATTAAAAATACAAACAATGTTAAAATGTTCTTCTATAAACAAATAAAGTTGTAATTATTGCAAAAGTTAATTATGGGTGTCGCGTGCACAAAAATGTAAATTAATTTACTAAAAATATTACGTCATTACCTTAAATATTATAATTATGTGTTGCAACATGCACATAGTTGAAATATAATTGCTTGCGTATGTTATAACAATTTATTGTATCTCAAATTAAGAGTGACATTTGAACTTTCCTTTTTAGAATATCTCAAATTAAAAGTTATATTTCCTTTTTGATGAATAATCAATGGATGGACCATAGAAAATAAGTTATAAGTTTGAGTACTGATTAATTAAGATGAAATTAGTACTTTCATAAAAAATAAAAATTTGAAGTGAAACTCTTAATTTAAGGTAAAAAGAGTAATTTATTTAATTTATGGAGCAGTCAAATGTAACATATTATATGTTATAATATCAAATACATAGTTTTTTAATTATTATATATATATATATGATTTTTTTTTTCAAAATTGAGGGGGTACGACCATATCCCCTCGGGACTTGGTGTGTCCATTCTTGGACTGAACTAGAGCTAAAAATTTATATATATTAGCACCAAAAAAATTTGGAAACCCCAAGAGGCGAAGTACTGGATCCCCCTTCTTTCTCCTCAATAATGAATGTACCCATACAATTATCCCAACTTATCTCTAAACAATGAAGCAAATAATATGTCATAACGAAAAAATTCAAAATACGTCGAATTTATATCATGCAAAACTGTCAACAGCAAGTCTGATTACTTTTTCAATATGTAGTACTTCAATACTTGTACACTAGTTATATTATTATAATATTACAGATGAAGTAATATTCTATCTTATAATAATAACACATTTAATACTATCTCTCTTATTATTCGTCCTAATAATCTATATTATTATTTATAATAATAATAACAACAACAACAACAATAATAATAATAATAATAATAACAATATTATTATTATTATTATTATAGTAAAATCGAGGAAGTGTAACAATTATAGTTAATTATAGTAATAGATAATTTTTATAATGAAACTTTTATTTACTTATTTTTTAAACTCTTTCATTTTTCATATTTATATATACACTTAATATCTATTACATATATATAATATGGAGGAAATGGAAACATTTAATAGCACAATTAATCAACTCTAAAATGTTTATCAATATATTACTATTCTAATATAATATTCATTAGTTACATCCCAATATAATAATTACACCAACTCAATCCATTGCTCATTTTTAATGCTTCATATCATTTTCAATATCTTTCGTAACCATCGACTCATTGTAAAGATGAAAGTGCATGTTATCATAATTTCTAAATGTAATTGTATCAATGATTTACAGTAAATAAATAATAATTAAAAACCATTCAATTTCTAACTCCTGTAATCTTTCAGTTTCAATCATAATCTATTAATGATGACTGTTTAAATTTGAATTATATCATTTGTTTAACATGCATTCACATGTGCTCTCTCTACCTATATATCTATCTCCCTATGCCGGCACGAAAGAGTATGTAAGTATGTTCTTTTAGAATAGTTTTATTAATATAAATTGTTTATTTTTCAACTAACTTGCATCTTCTTCTTCTTCAATGAAATTTACTATATTTTTATGTGCTATTTTCTGTTTTAGAGGAATTTGTATTTTCCACTCCTCTCATGAGCCTCTTTCCACTAAGTACAGTTAAGAAAACAATTGGAAGAAACAAAAACACTAACTTTTGTATTTCAACCTATTAGATGATGTAATAAAATTTATTTATTCAATGTATACTATTATTTGTCATTTATGTAAACTCATGTTTGTGATTTGATTTTATAAATTTTATATTTCAAAAATCATGACTTTAATATTCATGCATCGCACGGGTAATACGCTAGAAATTTCAGTAGAATGGACGGTTTAAAAGAAAAATTAAAATAATTTAAAAAAGGAAAAGATGAAGAAGAATAGAATAGGTTGACTGGTCCAAGCTTGCTTCAAACCCGCCCGAACCCAACCCAATTTAGATTGGGCCAGAATTAAGCCCTTCCAGAATGAACCCACAACCCACTTGGCTCATCCAAACCCAGTCCAACGCGCCCATTTCCCAGGCCTACAATTGGTATTAGACTAGGCACCATACGCGTCCCAAAATTTAACTCTTAATTTGAGAAGTCCAATAAAAATTAGAGGACTCTTAATTTAAGATGAAGCGAATATAAAATAAGAAGAGCTCAAAAGATTAAATCAAGGAAAGTACTCTTAATCTGGAATGCTCAAAAGATATAGTAGACGTTGATTGGACACATGGGATATAAAGTAATAAGTGCTTCACATGAGTGAACTGCATTAATTTAAACATTCTTATACCGGTAAGTCCGTAACAAAATTAATCAACCATGAGTTTATCCTCATTACATTTTCTGTTGATTCCTCTTGTTTCGGTTTATTCTGCATCTTGTACGTGATATCAAGGGCCAAATATTAAATTCCCATGTGAATATTACCTCAGTTTCATTATTGGACATGCATATACGATAAGCTTCCCTGATCAAGATTTCTCTGTATTCTTTTTTTCTTTTTCAAAAGGTTGGTCCGTGTGTCTTACCTTTCACAGCTTATTCAATTTGTTAGTGTTGAATTTAATCTTACAATAATTTGAGCGCATTGCGATATTTATGTAACCTTCCTTTGTTAGGTAATGGTACTCGGGTATTTTATATGTAAGATGATGTAGTGATGGGTGTAAGATGCCTCGATCATTATAATTTCTCCTTTTTATAATGTCTCTTTTTTATTCTATTGTATAAGATTCGAGCGATAGAGAGTGGAGGGGGATTGAACTTGCAACCTCCCGAGTGAAAAGTCAGGCCCAGGTGCCATTCAGCAAGCTTTTCTTGAAGATTATTAGTTATTTGTTCCATTTTACAGCCACCCTTTCTTTGCCCATTGTTTTTTTCCTTTTTAGTGTAATCCTCATTAGCTTGAAGTTTTTTCTTCTACAAATATAGATTCTTTATTAGTGAAACACTCCAGTTCTAAATATTGTTCTTCTGGCAGCAAACTTGCAAGAACTGGAGTATACACTAATAATGAACTTAAACTACACATGTATAAAATAAATTTATCATTTTCACACAACTTAAGTACAGGAATATGAAATTAATTCAGTCATATATAGTTCTCTAACACTAGTTTCTGGAATGTACCCGGAGATCCCAAGTTCAAGGGTCAAATTCTCTAACATTGCATATATACACTCTGCATCAACATGAGATTTATCACCAGCCACAAACTCGTGGACCGTACAATCAATCTCGATTGAACTAACCCCGGGTTTCTTCTGTATCCCACGAGCCTTCATTTTCCTCCTAACCTTGCTCGCACTTTGCCAACTTCCATCTGCAGCATATATATTTGAAAGAAGCACATAATTCGAATCGCCACCAGGGTCCAACTTAGCGATATAATTCATTAACCTTTCGGCTAAGGCAACATTGCCTTTTGTCCTACAAGCAGCCAGCAAAGACCCCACCACAACTTCATTCGGCTTCATGGGCATATTTTGTATGACATTTAAGGCCTCTTCTAGCCTCCCTGCACGGCTATAGAGATCTACTATGCACCCGTAGTGTTCGATTCTTGGTGAGATTTTGTATTCCCTCTTCATGGTGTTGAATAGTTTTAGTCCTTCATCGATTAAGCCAGCATGGCTACACGCAGTAAGGGCTCCTGTGAAACTCACTCCATCGGGCTCAATCCCATCATTCTTCATCGAATTGAAGTATTCAAGAGCCTCATTTGGATTCCCATTAAGCGCAAAGCCAACAATGATAGAGTTCCATGAGACTAGGCTTCGTTTAGGCATGTTTTTGAATACATCTCGAGCAAATTCAATACAACCACATCTAGAGTACATGTCTATTAACGAATTATTCAGCCGAATATTGTCTTTGAAGTGCTGAGCCAAAACAAATCGATTAATCCATAATCCTAATCCAATTGCTCCCAAATTGGCACAAGCAGAGAGTACAGCAACGATTGTTACATAATCAGGTTGAATCCCGTGTAACTGCATTTCTTGAAACCACTCTAAAGCCACCTCAAAGTGACCTCTCTTCACAAACCCCCCAATCAAAGTAGTGTAAGAAACCACATCACTCTCAGGCATTTCATCAAACACCTGGACTGCACTCTCTAACTCCCCATTTCTCATATACCCATCAATCATCGTATTCCAAGAGACCCTATTCTTCACGCCCATTTCATCAAAACACAACCTAGCGATATCCACACGGCCACACTTACAGTACATATCCGCAACCGCCGTTCCCACTTTAACATCATTCACATCAAACCCTAGTTTACGAACAAAAGCATGAATTGCAGCCCCAAAATCAAGAGATTTCGATGGAAAATGGGCACAACCCGAAAGAAGAGTAACAAATGTAACATTATTGGGTTCAACACCGGAGATTCTCATGCGGGTGAATTCTAAAGCTGCAGCGGATAAGCGGCCGCTCCGGCAGTGGCGAGATATTGAGGAGGTCCATGAGACTGTTGGGTCGATAGTGTTGGCGGGTTTGTTGTTGTTGGTGTGGTTTAAGGAGATATGGTGGTGGGTGGAATTAGGGTTAGGGTTTAGGGAGAGGGGTGGGTGGGGGAGTTGCAGGGTCGTGGTGGCTATGGAGGCGGGAAGGGTCATTTTTTAAAATTTTGTTAATGATTTTAGACAGAGAAGATGACGGTTTCTTGGTATTCGTTGTGGGCTTTCATAAGATTGGGTCAGTAAAGTTATTGGGGTTGAAAATCCAATTTAGTGTAGTTCAGGGGGTTTATTTGATAAAGGGGGGCATTGCCTTCTGTTCCTAATTACCGTCATCCAAACGAGATATCAATTCTAATTCGGCCCTAGTGTAAAGAAAAACCCCAACACCTTTAGTGTAGATTAGTGAATTGACAATTTTTTTAATTAGAATTAGCGGCACAAGCGATTGTAGAGATTCAATTATGATATTCTCACCATAATTTTTGAAATATAAAGATTTGATACATTGATTATCTATTATATTAATGTTCTTGCTGTAATCTCCGTAATTTCATGTATTGAAGTTATTCCTCTAACTTTGTATATAATAGTATAGGTATAGATTATGGGCGATGATGTTGTCACCCCCACAATCACTTGGTAACACTCCCACTTAAGAATAGAACTTCAATTGTTATTTCCAACCCCACTTGTTTTAATTTAACTCAAAAGTTAATTAACCCACTAATTATATAATTATCTCTTATCTATCTAATAACAAATTTTGGTTGCACCAAAACAACAAACAAAACCTCCATTAATGCAAAACTCTAAATTTGAGGAAAATGATATAAACAAAACCTCCATTGATAAAAAAACTCAAAATTTAAGAATAATGGTAGAAAAAAGAGAAACATTGAACCAAGGAAAAGAAAACAAGTAAGAAAAAGCTAATGAAAGAGAGACATACATATTTTTATTTTGTTTCATTGTTTATATTATTTTTATAACATACATATCAAATATATAAATAAAAAACTGTCTCTCTTTCGTCAACTCTTTCTTACTTATTTTCTTTTTCTTATTTTAAAAACTTTATCTTTCGCTTAATATACAACCCATATTATCGTGATTAACTTTATCCAACCTATACTCCAATAACAAGCCACTGTGGATGCTTCAAGAAAATTTCCTCTGTAGGCCCAATAAGTAAAGTTACTTCAGTTATCAAACATATATTGGTCCAACAAATTATCTTATTTCACTTTTATGGTCTAAAAACAATCAAGAAATTCTTAGAAATCCTAAGCACTTCACTGATATATCAAATGAAACAAGAATGTTCTATAAAAACTAAAAAACTTATTTCGCATAATAAGGAAAAGAAAAATCAGCATCAAAACTTCCGTTCGTATCTACACAACCAAGTCAAAGACTCGCCAGAATTCGCCATCCGATATCACGATAATCAATCATATAATGCTCTTAAGCAAATCTATACTATATGAACCATATGAGCAACTTATTTGTACGGAAGTAAGCAAGAACCATCAATGCCATGGAAAAAGTACCTTTTCTCAAGATTGTAAGAAGACCAACATGAATCTGCAAAGAAAAAAATAGAGGACCACTTGAAAATATTCTTCAAATAAAATACTTTACTATAACAAAATATTCTTCAAACAACTAATTAAGCAATTCGAGCACTCCAGAAAGTATGGTAGAAATTCAAAAAGGACCACTTGAAAACCCTCAAAAATTTCACTGAACGTCGGTTTGGAGTGCCAATAGTTAATACCCAAATTTAGACAAGAAAGAATTAATAAAAATAAATGAAGTAGAAGAAGGAAACTTGTAAAAATTAACTACCGCAGTTGAACTAGAAATGAAGTAGAAGAAGTTTCTCCAAAATAGAAAGAGCAATCTAAAGCCTTAAAGTTGAACTAGATTTTTGTATTCAGATATAAGTAATTTAAAGGGGAAAAAATATCTTTTAAAAAAAATAAGTAGTGCAGTGATTGAGAGCCTTATTGCTCTCGGTAATAAACTTGGTTCGAATACTATTGCTTACGCTACAACTGAAACTTTTTTGAGAAATAAAAGCCTGTAGGGCAAAATTGGAAAATCAAAAACCTAATATGGCTTCGAAATGTCAAAAATAGCTTTTTGCTTCATATAACAATAGATTATGTCGTATAACAACTAAGACTACAAATGCCGCGTCAAATTATCAGACCGCAATTCCTTAATAATATAGAATGGAACTAGAGAATAACCGCAATTGGTTCTTGTACGGAAAAAAAAAAAAGCCAACCGCAATCGGTCCAAGAAGTTATAATTCATACTGTGATTTCAAAACAATCAACAAATACTAAAAAGTAATCTGTACTTCAAAGATTTAGCAGATCAACTAAAACGCCCGAAAATTTCGGCTGCGTCTGTTGCCAGAGCTCAAATGGCTAATGCCATAGCAATGTAGCGTCTCCAAATCCTAAAGTACAGTCACACCTTGTATTGTTTTCTTAGCAAAAGTTAAAACAACCTTGGCAATTGCAATCCCCAAAATTTGTACTCGAAGTAGAAACTTACATTCAAAACATGTTGGAAAATGATCAAAAAGACAACTAATTTTTATCAGAAGTTGGAAAAGAAATGATTGGTTTGGTGAGATGTTTTCTTATTTTTTGGATTTTCCATGGAATTCAATTCTTTGGGTGATGAGTAAGAAAATTCTCCATGAAAAATGAGGGACACCATCTCAATAAATTACTCAACTCTTATTCCAACTACTTATACAAATAGTAGTACTTTCAGTCATTTTTCAATAGAGCATTAATATATGGACATAATGAACAAGACAAAAAAAGAAGTAGCAACAAAACCGTATGTGCCATAAAAGTACCTCCATTCATCGTGCATCTGAAGAATTGAAGGAATCTGCAAATCCACCAGGCCTGGTTGGAATACTTCCCTTGCTGTCCTGCTGACTTGTACCGCTAGAATCTTTCATTTCATTTTCTTTCCATCCCTTTAACATCTGGGAAAGAGGCAGAGCAAAATCAATTCCAGAATATTCCTTCTCTTCGTCAAATGGTTTCCATTTCTCGACCAATTGGGACAGCACGTTCACCGCATGCCCCATATCGGGACGGTGGTTCGGATCCCTCACGGTGCAATGTCCTGCTAGTTCGGCTACGCTACAAATGCTATCGAAAATCTCCTCTGTCGCATTAAGGGCCGGATCGACAGCTGAGATTACCTTCTCACAGTCGGATTTTATCTGCCAAAACCACTCGGCCAGGCAGCGGTGCTCCTCAGAACGGCGCTCATCTAGTGCCACTAATCCGGTCAGAATTTCCATCAACACTACTCCGAAGCTGAAGACATCAGATTTAGTCGTGACTTTCCCTGTCACTGAAAAAACATAGAAATTACAGTATGCAAAGGGATTTGTAGGAATAAAAATGAAAGTAATTACGAGAGCAGAGTTTTATGATTAATTTTAAAATTTTGTGTTTATTGTCCTTCTCTATCTTTCCTTTACAGTCAAATAATTATTAGAACTTGATGGAACTTAAATATTCATGGTTGCAAGTTTTTATTTTAGTATGGTGCTTTTATCACTTAAGATTGCTCTTATATATATATAAAATAAGCAAGGCACCTAAAAAATTGGGTGCCAAAAAAAAGATATAAGGTCACTTTTAGCAGCAACTTTTTTCAATTTAGTAGAATATTCTAATATGTGTTGTACAGAGATTATACTAGAGTATGTTCTTTAGGTGTTATGAGGGATGAAAATCACATTGAAAAATTGCATTATTAGCCCAGGGCACCATAATATCCATTAAATGCCCAAAAGGGGAGATACAAAAGGAATGATAATATATCAAAAATATAGGTATGGGAATGTTTACAACTAATAAAACCTCCATGCATGATAAACACTGCTATAATATTGTAAAACGCGGAATTATACAAATAAATAAATGGTTATTTCACTTTACTCTCCATTCTATATGCAAAATTAGACTTACCCTTGTTTTCATAATCATTAGACTTTTCCCCTATATGCAGGGGAATCTAAAAGAATTTCATAAAAATAGGGGGTTAAGTCAAAGGATTAAGTTAAAACTAGTTAGACATTCCCCCCAACTTTTACATAATTCTTTAAGATTTTACTGCATGCAGGGAGGCAAAGTTAGATCATGAAAATAGGAGGAAGTCTAATTTCACATTAAGGATAGGGGGCAAAGTAAAAGGCTCTAAATAAATAAATAAACCACAATCTAAAAGCAAATAATCCACAAAAGATTCAGAAATTGAGAATTTCTTACCAGCATACTCAGGTGCTAGATATCCAAATGTACCAGCAAGCCTAGTTACAACTGACCGCTCCCTATCAGGAGCAAGTTTCACCAACCCAAAATCCGCGACTTTTGCCCTAAAATCATCACTGAGAAGAATGTTTGATGATTTGAGGTCTCGGTGAATAAAGCTCTGGTGTGCCAAATTATGAAGATATTCCATCCCCCTCGCGACGTCCAAAGCAATAATGAGCCTTTTAGCCCACGAAAGAGGCTCTAAACTGAATTTTTTCCAATAAAATAGATGCCTACTTAGAGCACCTTGAGGCATATATTCGTAAACCAAAAGTTTCTCATTGCCTTCAACAGAGTACCCATATAGGGAAACCAAATGACGGTGGCGAACACTGGAAAGCGCAGCAATTTCGGCCTGAAACTCGTCTAGTGCTTTGGAACTAATCATAGTAGACTCCATTCTCTTAACCGCTAATTTGGTCCCGTCCTCCAGTACTCCCTTGTAAACAACGCCAAATCCTCCACGGCCCAGCTCGTTTTCAGGAGCAAAATTGTTGGTAACTTCACGAAGGATCTTAGCCGAAATGACCATACTACCCTCATCTATCATATGAGCCTTTTCCACTCTACCGCTCGCATTTTTAGAGACACTGAAAGGTGGAGTGCCTTTAGTGACGTCATGAGCGATTGCTATTTTAATCATATTATCTGGGTAAGATGGATCTTGGGGGTGGATCACAAATGCACTAGGAGCCCCTTTACTCTCTTTACCGAACTTGAAACACCGGGTACATAATAATGCCATGAGAAGAATTGAAATGACAGAAGCTACAACTGAAATCACAATAACAAGTTTGAATTCTCTGAAAGTTCCCGATTTGGGCTGCTCTTGGATGGGCTTAGACGAGTTCCCTGCTGATGGTGGTGATGAGTTGTTTAGAGGCGGCGATGAGTTGTTTAGAGGCGGTGATGAGTTGTTTAGAGGTGGTGATGGGTTGGTAATCGGTGGTGGCGGAGGTCCCTGCGTCCCATTAGGGACTAATAGAGAATTACCATCAATAATGACCTTAGCACCATCACCAAACTTCGGTAATGGAGGCTGAAAATTGTTTCCAGTTAAATCCAACAATCGCAGTGACTTCAGTTTAGTAAAATTCATCGGAACTTGACCGCCCACATTGTTTCCTCCAAGGTGAATCTCGACTAGTGAACCCAAACTTGCAAGTGAAGGACTGAGGCTCCCGTTCAACTTGAGCCTCTGCAGATTTATAACTGAAACCTGTGATTCGTGGTTGCAAGTAATTCCCCACCATGGACCTTCACAAGGATTATTACCACTCCATTTAGAAGCAAGATTCGAAGGGTAATTCAAATGGCGAAGGAAATCCAAAAGCACATTAACAGTAGGAGAACACTGCTGACCGGGCACTGATTGACAAAATGAATTCTCAGAATAAGTAACTGTCGCAGCTTTGAACTTTGGTATCGGACCCATTAGCATATTGCTTTCTAAATTCAGTATTTCCAAATCCATATTGGCCAGGCTCAGCGGAATTTGACCAACGAGTTGATTCCTACTGAGTTTCAGCCGTCTCAAAGAAGTCAAACCTCCAACACTATCAGGAATTGTGCCTGTAAAATGGTTTCCATGTAACCACACCTCGGTCAACCCCACCATTGACCCAATAACATCAATGGGTCCACTGAATCCATCTCCATCTTGGTCATTTAACCACAAAAACTGCAACATTGAGTCACTAAAACTTGCTGGAATCTCGCCGGATAATCGGTTATAAGAAAGTCCCAGTGTAATGAGGGAAGGAAATTTTCCGAAGAACTCCGGCAATGGGCCTAACACATTACACTTTGCACAAGAGAAATTCAACAATTGAACCGAATCTTGAATCTCGTTGGGTATAGCCCAACCAGTACTCGCATTAAATGGGTTATAGTCCAAAGCTAACACACGTACATTAGCAAGTCCGTGAAAGAAATCTGAAGGGATCGTATCAAATTCATTTAAGCCTAAGTAAGCATACTGCAATTCCGATAATCCACTAAATGTGGGCAACTTTCCCCGAAATTTGTTCCTTTGAAACCCCAAATTTTGGAGTTTTTCGAGGCGATTCAAGTTCTGGGGTAAGGTGCCCTTGAGACCCAATTTCTGAACTTGAATTTGGGTCACCCTGCCATTAGAACAAAACACATGAGGCCATAAAGGAGGTCCACATGGATCGGTGCCCTTAGCAGGCCATTCGAGGAGCTCTGGATTATCTAATCCATTTCTAAACTCATTCAAAACCTCAAAATCATTAGGGTCTGTAATACCATTAACCAAAGTAATGAGGCACAAAAGTACTGCAACATGGAGCTTTTTTTTATCTTCGTTCATCTCCTTAATCAGATACTGTGTTATGAGATTACACTGCAAGTAAAAGAAAGAAATGTGATTAAAGATCAAAATAATGCATAGGAAGCAAAGTGAACAAACATCATGAGAGATAAATCACATCTTTACACAGACAAAAACGACTTGAATTTGTAGTGTTGAAGTGGATTGCTAAAGTGCAGTGAAAGAGTGTGTAACTTTATAACCAGGAAAAGTCAAGAATTTTTCAAAAGAGGGGAAATCTTAGTAGTAATTCCTTTCGTAATATTAAATTTGAAGGGGCAAGATTAGTACTAGTGGTAAAGTTTTAGAAGATTGAAAGAGGGCAAAGTCTACTAATACATAGTACATAGATACTTTTAATTTCTAAATTATTTTAGTACAATAATAAAAAAAATTAAAAATTAGACGGAGCTTTCCAATTCTCAATGTGAGATTGTTAATGTTCAAGAGATGTATATTATAATAAGTAAAGAATGCCTTAATTTAAAACTATGAAACAACATAAGAACTGTAATTAAAAATATAAGTAAATTAAGTAGCCAGTTCTTTTTAATTTGGTGAAATTACAATAACCCCCTGTCTTCTTGGGTTAACAGGTTGTCCCCTGAAAATAAAAATCGAAATTTTAACCCTTTATCTATTAAAATGAGATCATTAACTAATTTCGTTAATGGAAACATATTTTGATTGAACTTAGTACTGGTTTAATCAAAATCCAAAAGTAAAGAATTACAGTTTAGGATTCAATATTTCAAAATCAAAAAATGTAAAATTAAAATCATTGAAACTCTCAACACCAATGTTAACTAAAATAATGCACAAAGATGTGGAGCTAGGGCCATCAATTTGATCTGCAGTTGATCAAATTGAAAATTGTTTATGTTAATGAAGTGATCCGAGTTTTCTCTAATTTCAACAATCCCATAATAGTTTAGTTCAGCCTCTTTATTACGTGTACATAAATTCATTTATTATATACGCTATATATATATCAAATAAATTACATATCTATAGTTTAGCATAAACAGAAAGCATATACATTGTATCCAGCTTCTCAAACCCATTCTTCTTGCCAAGATAGTTCCTATGCGATACTCTAATATCCAAAAACTGATTTATTTTGATAATAGATTTTGATTAACATACCCTAGTATAGGTTTAGTCAAAATCCAAAATGCAGGATTATCGTAGGAACCCATATTTCATAAAACCCAAAAAAGTAAAATAAAAACCATTGAAACTCTGAAAATCTCAACACCAATGCTATAATCAAAGATCTTCAAATGATCAAATTCAAAATGACTATGTTGGTGGGGTGCTCTGGGCTTCCTCTCGTTTCAACAATCCCATAATTGTTTAGCTAAATCTCTTTATTTTAACCACGAGATTTGCCGCAGTGGCAAGCAAGCTGCGCTGAACTGTGGGGGAAATTGTTCGGGTACTGCCCGAATTCGACCCCCGGGGACAGCAATTTTAGTTAGGGACAACCTCAATTTTCTGAGCGAAGATTAGTCCCACCCCTCAATTTCACGAGAGGGGATTAGTCCCACCCTAATGATGTGTGGTGACAGGCAAAGACTAAAAAAACAAATTTCTCTTTATTTTGTGTCTGCATATACATATATATCAAATAAATTACATATAACATACATTTTTTCTGAGTTACATAGGTGAATCGAACCCCAAACCCCTCCCCTTCTAATCCCTACGCCAGTTAACACTACCACTATACTATAATGCTATTAACAATTATATACAATATACATTAACTAGTGGCAACCCTTGTCAAATTCACTCTAATTTACATTTCTACATCTTTCATCTCAAACATTAAAAAAATTTAAAAAAAAAATAAGCCCCCAAATCTTTCTTCCTTATACATTCATCTCAATTCCCCAAAACCTTGAACAGGCATCTTCAACTAAAACTCAATTAATTTAGCTCTTATACATTCTTAGCATTCAAAAATCATTTTCCCTTATTATTACTATATATTACATACTAGGTCGTTAGCAATACCACTATCAACTATTCAAAAAGTATTTTAAAATTTCAGCCACACCATTATTTATCCCTTATACATTTTTATAATTTAAAAATCATTGCTCCTTATTATATAGATTACATATGTATTAATGTATATATATACACATTATGCGTGTGTGCATATACATTGAAATGAATAGATATAAGTAGGCATGTGTATATACATTGATCAAATCAAGAGGGAAAATGATCATACCTTGAGGCGGAAATAATAATAATCAAGAGTAGAAATTCTTAGTTCATTTCAGTTTCATCGCCCAAGTGACTGAGACTAGAGGTAGGTTTGACTGAGAGAGAGAGAGAGAGAGAGAGAGAGAGAGAGAGAGAGAGAGAGAGAGAGAATTTTAGAGCGAAAAGAGGGAGAGATGTGAATTGGGAAATTGGACGGCAAACAAACCAATTTTAGTGGTAAGCAGTTACTTGGGCCCTTATTTTAATCTGTTTAATTAATGAAAACAATGAGATAAGATTTGAGAATTGATTTCCGTTAGAAGTACACAAAAGCAAAAGCTTTTTAACTTTTTTTTTCTTCGTGACAAGATGTCCCTATAGTCTGTAAATGTAGGAATAATTTTTATTTATAAATTTGAGCTTGTCACTTAACAAAATAATTTTATAAGGTTTGAACTTACATTTTTTAACTATTTATTTTAATAAGTGTTCAGTGATAAACAAACTACAAGAATATTTCTTGTGATTCAAAAGCACATGTTATATATGTGTGGATAGTAAATTTTCTATGCACGCAGATGAAAAATATTTTTTGGTATAGTTATATTTGTGCACACTTATAGTGTATAATAAACGCTATAATAATATCCGCGGGACATAATTGTATTTGGAGTTGTGTTATCTCTTATGTTCTTAGAAATTTTCATATTTGTATCCATGAACTTGGTATGTTTGGGCGTTCAGTTTGTAGTATTTTCTGGTTTAGGGAGCCTCCCAATATCATTGTAAATTCTCTTGAAAAAAGAACAAAATTTCTTTGTCATCATTTATTTACATGTTTACCCTTGATATCCCAAGAGTCATTGCTAAAGTGGCTAGGTAATACTGATTTTTGTCCATTTTTCTGCTTTCACGTATCAATATGTTATTCGTTGGGTTGTTAGTAGAGTGCGATACTGTCAATTCTATCTTATTTGTTTGTATTTGTTGGTGAGTGTTTTTTATTATTATTTTCTATTATTACTGTTTTTATTATTATTGCGGAGCCTTTAGTGCGTGATAACTTACATTGCGGTAACATATTGTTTCTTGTAATTCTTTCGCGTTGTGTTAATAGCTTGGTTTGTTTAGGGTTTTGCACAACAATTTGGACTAATCATGATTTTACGGACTTAATTGCAATTATAGAAATTAGCTAGAGCAACTAACCACGATCCATAGATATTGTCACTTTTGTAGAGAGTGTCCTTCTGGAGTCACCCATTGAGTCTAAAGATTTGATAAATATAATCACTTTAACTCATGAAACATCATTGCAATATATGTTTTTTTTATTGTATTCCATTTAGTGTATACTTAAAAACATCTTTTTTCTAATTCAAATCACAACGAATTGAACTCGTAACTAGCTCCTCCTCTTCTAATACCAACTAATTAGTACCATAATATTACTTGTTAGAAAGAAATACGAAATTTATATCATACACAAAATTACCCATTTTATATATGATGATATGTTGAGTGCTAATCTAGGTTGGAGCACACTCACTCTCTACCTGGATTATTATATATGCTAATGGAGTTTCCGTGTAATCACCCTTAAATTTTGGCCAAGCAAAATCATCAATTTTGACTGGTTGAATTCCCTTTCTCCCTCTCTATACATATTTATATATTTTGAACTAATTCTTTTATATATATATATATATAAATAGCAGTGACTCCGGAGAAGAGATTAGTAATCTGAATCATTGATTAAAAAAATATATAATTCCATAAAGAATAGTAATTAATCTCTATTGTTGGACCTACGCATGAGAATTGACAAGTTGAGTTGCCAACTAATATTATTAAATGTTTTCCATCAAAATTAACATAGTTTGATGGAAAAATAAATAAATTAAAAGCACTGTTGGGAAATAAATATTTGTATATGTGTGTCGGCACGTATTTCTCGTCATAACAAGATGCCATTGAGTAAAGATTTGATAAATAAAACCACTTTAACCTATGAAATTAACATTATTTTGATATATGCTTTTAATTGTATTTCATCCTGTGTGAACTTGGAACATTTTTGCGGTATTTTCTATAAATTTATTTCTATCATATGTGTCATGGTATTTTTAATACATTTTTACATCTATTTGACAATATAATTGTTTAGATAAAAATGTCTCAAATAAAATTTCTCCAATGGTACCATTTCTATCTTACTTTTCTTACTTGACATTTACTTAAGAATGAGAGAAAATTAATAGATTTTTTATATTCAATGAAGATGTGTCTCACATTGAAAATTTATATCATAATTTCTACATGTAGAAATATTTATAGAAATTCTCTATATGACTCACCTTGCACCTCATATAAAAATAACTATATAAATGACCATTGAAACATATTTTTTTAACGTAAAAATTTATTTAAATAAAAATAATCATTAGAGATTGCTTTAGTACCTTGAATCTACTTACCTCTACCTAGATAATAGGCTCTTGTCAAGGGACAAAGTGCGTACTTTCATTAATCTTATGTTCACGGGATTTCCATGTGACACCAAAAGAGAACTAGAGCCCACTGCCCCCACTAGCCAGTGGAAACAACTTGATTTATAATCTCCTTTAAACTTTGGCCAATCAATATCAACAATATTTTTTTGACTGGTTGAACTCTCTCTCTCATACTAAAAAGTTTATTAGGTAAGAAAAATTATTCCAATCTAAAAATAAGACATATGACAAGACTTGACAAGCACTTATCGATATCGATTGTTTCTTAAAGAAGATTGCTGGTAACAAGATTTAAATTTAAGTTTTACAAGTGAAGTATTCGAATCTTTACACATAAAATGTGTTTTGACTGAGACAAAGGGAGATCCAACTCTTCTAAAATGATAAGAGTGATTTTAGAGAAGATTGATAATTTGGACCAACTCTAAAGGAGAATGGTAATCTTTATTGTTGGATCCACACATGAGAATTGACAGGTGAATTTCCAACTAATATTATTCAAAGTTAATTTTCCATCAAAGTATGTAAATTTGATTGAAAAAGGAAAGTAAAGGTACCATTGGAGACCGTTTGTATATATACGCAAAAGCAATAAGGATTCAGTGATAGAGAATTGCGAGGATGATAGAATTGGAAGGTTCCTTGCTGACTTGTACGGAAAATTGGAAATATTGTTCTTTGCGGATTCGAGAAAGAAAAGGACCCAAATAGCACAACGGACAAAATGACCTACGAGTTTGTTATTTTTGCATATTTAAAAAGATGACCTCTGAAGTTTGACACAATTTTCTCGCTCGATCGTTCCTAAAGTTTAATTTTTGGTTAAAACATTATTAAAGTTTTTAATTTGTCTCTCGCTCGTCCAAAGCTAGATGTCTCGTTAAAAATTTGGACGGAAAACACACGTGATTGGACGAGTGAAGGACAAATTTCAAACTTCAGGAGTTATTCTTAAAGGTTTTCTGTCCATATTTTTTACGGGGTATCTAGTTTTACACGAACGAGAGATAAAATAGAAACTTTAAGGATGTTTCAACTGAAAATTAAACTTTAGGGACAAGTGAGAGAATTGTGTCAAATTTCAGGGATCATTTTACTAATTACCCGTTATTTTCTTTGCATGTTCTCGTACCAGCTTAAATGTGTGAGTAACTTTTATCTACAAATTTGAACTTGCCACTAATCAAGTAGTTTTGAACCTTCGAAGGTTCAACTAGAAATGATCCCCAAAGATCACAATAATTTTATACATGTTGGGTTTTGAAGATGTCCTCAAATTATTCGTCACAATAAATGCCCAGAAAAAACTATTTGACCGCCTCTTAGGGTGCTTTCGGTTGCGATGGGGGTAAAAACTATGGTACCTTAAACTCAAACCAAATGTAAAAATTCGGTTTCGGTTTCGGTTCGGTTTCAGTATCGAAATCTTCAAAACCCAAACTCGAACCAAACTTTTCGGTTCAGTTTTATTCGATTTTGATATATGTTTTTTTTCATTTTTTCTAAATCAATTTAACATAACAATATAATACTAATAATAATATAAGAATTGTTCATATTCCAATTAAAATCATGATTTTTTTAAAAAACAAGGAGCAAACGTACAATTACTATGTTTTTTTTATTTAATTATTATTTTATTTGTACATTTATAAGAATAAAACATATTCAATAAAATGATGAATTATCTTGCCATCATATATGTGACAAATTTTTTTTAGCATTGTGTAGTTAATTCAATAATAAGAGTACGCCTTAATGATTTTTTTTTAAGATTATCACAATATGCAATTAATAAGGAACATATTCTTGTAAAAGGCTATCATTTTTGTATTATAATATAATTAACATGTGCCATTAAAGCATACATTAACATTTTTTTTTCTTATACATAATTCAGTTTGGTTCGGTTTAGTTCAGTTTTGGACTGGCTTGCTCCAAACCCAAACCAAACTTTTCGGTTTAGGTTTGGTTTTCTTGTTTTCGGTTTCGGTTTTTTTTTTGTTCGGGGTTTTACGGATCGGTTCGGTCCGTTCGATCGGTTTTCGGATTGGCCTTAATACCCCTACCGCCCGATCTTATGGTTTTTTACGAACACAACTCACCCCTATCAGTGAGGATGGGTGAATATCTATATGAGAATTAATACTTATTGGTACCTTATTTTTTTTATAGGTTCTTGACGTCGTGACGGGTGAATATCTATATGAGAATTAATACTTATTGGCACCTTATTTTTTTTATAGGTTCTTGACGTCGTGATGGGTGAATATCTATATGAGAATTAATACTCATTGGCACCTTATTTTTTTTGTTAGGTTTTTGAAATCGGGATGGGTGAATATCTATATGAGAATTAATACTTATTGGCACCTTATTTTTTTTTTATAGGTTCTTTTGACGTTAACATTGCCCTTTTGTAAAATAACGAATAACTCTTTCTAGTGAGTAAATGCTTTTCTATAAATATAAAATGATAAATAGTTGATTTTTTTTAATAAAATTAACTTTAGATAAGGAAATTTTAAACCCCGTCGATCTCTATGGTATAGGCATAACACGTTAATCCGATCAGCACTAAACTATTCGTTATTTAGCTTATTCTTTATATTAAATTATGTATATTATAAATCACACAATGGACAAAAATAAAATAAAATCTTAGCATGAGTATTGATCGTCATCGTAGTTTTATAGTCTTAAGATCCATTTGATAATAACATGTAAAATGATAGAAAAAATAATTGATTTGAGTGAAAAAATGAAAAATATGTCGAAAATTATGATGAGATACTCTCTATCTCATACTCAGTTTTAACTTTTAAGATCCTTGCGTCTTTTTTTGTCGAAAATTTTTCTTCCTCGCTGTCAAAGAAAAAAAAATCCATGGGAAAAGTCAATGGTAAGAGTTAATCTCACTACATACCTCCACTAATTTTTCAACTTTTCATACAAATTAATTATTTATTATTATTATTTTTCATATTACTATCAAAACGAACCTTACTCTTAAAAAAAGAGAAAATAGCACATATTAATTAATATTTCCTAAATTTGTGCTAATAATTTTCTTCAAAACAAGTCTCAATTTCCAACTTGAGTATCATGAGAGCCCACTTAACTAAGCAGGGGTGTTTTTCATAATAACACATTATTTTAAACCTGAGGGCTAGCTGCTTCTTGATTTGCATTTAATATTAAAAATTATCCTTTAATTTGTTGATGAAAATATTTATTACTTATAACAGAATTCAAAGCTGTGCCTTTTATCATTTACACAAATGTTTAATTATCTGCTTAAACAAACATTATCACATTGCTTTAATATATATTTTAAAATTATTTATTATCAAGAATTATGGTGCATAATATTACACACGTGTAGAATGTGATTCAGACACTCGTACTCTTAATTTCATTAACAAATTATAATACTTCGGATCAGGAATAACCACTAATACTAGGGCAAAAATGGGCACCGGAGGGAGGGGTTGTTTTGTTGACGATTTAAAGATAAAAACAAATGATTGTTTGTTTTTTCTTAGTGAAATTCTTATAATTTGCGAACTTAGAGAATCTTCAAACGTTGTATAATTTTTTTTGTATAAATTGTATGTGTCAAAACACTTTTACACAAAACTTGAAGTGTAAAAAAAATATGCTCCAATGATACATTTTTAAACTTTTGTGTAAATTTTGAATGAACCAATAAGAGAATTACACATATTAGATATCATTTTATGCATTTTATTATTATTTTTTCTTGAATTTTGGTATACACAACAATGCATCTTGATTTGTTAGTAGTGATGAGTATATTTTAGATATATAATTTTTATTAAAAATTATTACATTTAAAGTTTTATAAAATAATTGAGGAAATAAAAAGCTAACGTGGTAGTGTAAACTTGGGGTGCATTTTACACATTCATTTTATACAAAAGCAAAATTTAAAAGACTACCGGAGCTCAAAAATTATAAAATTTTTGTATATTTAACACAAAACCTAAATATATATACTACTGTTGGATATGTTCTTATAAATTCAAACTTTTATCTACTTTTGTTTTCAAACAATTCCTCTTCAAACTCGAACTATTATCTACTTATTTGAGGTGTAGATAAAAAAATAAAATTTCGCATTTAATTTATAATAAGAAAAACTAATAATGATGATGATAATTAAAACAACATTATGACGATGAGTTTTTTTGTACTGATTTGCTTCCCAATTCCATCCACTTTGATGGCAGATGTTTACTCACCTCTTGACAATATTGATTATTAATTGAAGATTAATGCTCTTCACGCGTAGTGCACACCAATCCTTTGTCAATTTAATTACACTCTATTGAATATATTTTTAGGAGCTTGTTGGATTCGGCCATTAATTTTTTTTTTTTTAAATGCACTCTTTCATCAATTTTTTAAAGGACGTGATCTCTCTATTCTTGGAGATATTATATTTGCCTCTTGCGACGACTCAGATATATATATATATATATATATATATATATATAAACTTTCTAGTAGATATCTTAAATCTCGTCTACGAATGATCGAGAAATAGAGTATATGTGACCAATCAAAAAAATATATCTTTTTCAGAAATATATTTGTGTGCTCCTGTCTTTAAAATAGAGATTATATCCTTTAAAAAAGAGTCGGAGGATCGTATCCTAACTTTTTTTTTTTTTACTCGAAGATAAGTCCTACTCTTTTTTTTTTATGAATTTATTGTATAGTGGGGGATAGTGTGGTAAACTTTAATTATCCTGGTATATATGCATTAAGTAATCAATATATAGAGTTGGCCGGGCAGCATGCATGAGCAATTTTATCATTTACTCTTATTTAATATGGTGGGTGGGGATATATATATATATGGGAAAGAGAGAGTGGGGGACAGACTTGAAATAGTCATAAAAGATTCGTAAGTTGAGTGGTCTCTTTCTCCTTCATTTCCATCAATTCACTCTCCTCCTACACATTCTAATTGCATTTTGAATTAATTAAGTATGAAAGTAAAATTCTCTTATTTTTAAGCACTCATCAAATTATCATGTTTCTTAAAACACGTAAAAATATCTGACCAAAAAATAATTGGCAGGTAAATAATGAGTCTAAATTTGTCTACTTGGTATTAGTAAAGATGAGATATAATCTTAAAAGGACTTCTTAAATTTTATCCTATTAGAAGAGGAATTAATAATCTCACTTAATGTGAGATTATTTTATCCTACTCGAACAAAATTAAATAATTTTATTTGACATTTTTATTCGTCGACACATCAAATGCACTAGAACAATCCTATTTATCTAACAATCTTTACATATCTCTTGATCTAAGACCATCTTCAATCTACGTGGTAAATGGTAAGCTAAAATTGGCATATTACCACACGGAGTTACACAGTGCGTAGTGTAAAAATTTGCCACGTCAGCTCACGCGCCACACATAGTGTCCCGTGCCACATGCCACTTCATCACTCCCCACTAAATTTTCAAAATTGCAATTTGGCCACCCACTCACACGATGTACAGTACATCGTGTGGTGCTGATTGACTGGACCTCACGCAATGTTCTGTACGTCATGCGGTGGTGTGTCAGTGGCTCGCGATGTACTATCCATCGTAGGAGAGAATAATTTGCCCTCATCCACTTTTGCCATTTCTCTCCCATTTTAACCAACCATATTAGCTTTAACCCTACGCGTTGGAGACGAAAAATAAGCATTTTTGCCTATTTATATACCATATGCACCGGAGAAGCTCTAAATGATAAAGTTGATGTCATAATTAAATAATTTTATTTAACATTTTTATTTGTCGATACATCAAATGCTTCGGAACAATCCTACCCAACAATCTTTACATTTCTTTAGATCTAAATGATAAAGTTGATCCTATAATTAAATAATTTTATTCTTCATTTTTATTCGTGGACGCATCAAACGCACCAGAATAATCCCATCCGATAATCTTTATAGATATCTCTAGACCTAAATGATAAAGTTGATGCATGACAGTTTATCTTGATATAAATTAACTAACATTTATTTGAGCTTTCATATAAACTTGATAAGAAAACAAATTAAAGGTGATCTACTTGAGAAATTAGATTAAAGATTTGCAAAAACTAAACAATTATGGCACCCTTCGCTACTTTAGCCTTTCCTCTTCCGGCGTCCTGTTTCTACTTAACTCGAACCAAAATTGTTATAAAAGAAAGGAGATGAACTAACTCTGATAACAAGATGAACAAGATACTTAGCTATCTTTTTTTTTAAAAAAAAAAAAAAAATCTTTATCAAAGGAAATTAAGTACTATACTATATACCACGTAATGTGTACAATATGTTAAATATAATTGTAAAAAATAAATTAATAGTTAATTGTATTTTACTCACTCAAACTATACAATCGGTTATACTATATCATACCAATTATTAATTTTTCTATTTTTTTTTACTAAACTATAAAATTTATTGCATTTTATCTTAAATTGATAACCGGATTAATAAAATTGACTGAATGAAAAGCAAAATTGGTAAAGAGCATATCTCTCAATTTCTCACGTTATCTCTCTGCCCATCTTCACCAACACGACCTCCCCTCCACTGCCTCCACGCATTTCCTATGCTGCCGACTCCCCGGCCGAAGAAAGAATTGATCCGGCGATCTTGGTCCAGTCGATCGAATAAAAGTCCACACAGGAGGTAGCACCGTCAAATTTGATAAGTTTTGGGGTAGTGGGATTTCACCTGGGTTTTTTTCCCTTTTCTTGATTTGATCAAACCATACCTCGGCCGGAGTGTTATTGAATAACAGAGTCCATTGTTCTTGATAAGATCATCAAACACCCATCTGGGTCTGATTTGAACACTCAATTGACCAGAATTCTCTCTCCCCAAAATTCTTTGCCGGAGAAATCCAAGTCATGAAGAATTTGACTTTACATCGATTTTTACCGAAGAATTTATGGGCCCGCTTGTCGAATTGCTTTGTACAATTACTGGATTCAAGTATGTCCAAATGGGTTAGCTTTTCCTTGAACAGAGGTGGAAGATAATGGAGGGATAACTTTAGAGTAGAGAGCAAAACGTTTTTGGCGGGATAACTTGTTAGGCTACGTTGTTTACCAATTTTGCCATTCATTCCGTCAATTTTATTAATCCCGTTACTAATTTTGGGTAAAGTGCAACAAATTTCATATTTTAGCATAAAAATTGAAAAAAAATTGATAGTTGGTATGCCATAGTGCAACTGAGTGTATCGTTTAGATAAGTAAAGTGCAATTAACTCATAAATTAAAATTAATTTCAGATAACGTCAAAAGTTATTTTATAATTATATATTCCTTCGGTGTCAAGCATATTTATTTTTCAAAACTACAATTTACTTTTATTGTAAGATTTAATTTGATACATCAATTATATTAAAACTATGTAACATTGTGCCAAAACTAAAATTTCCAAAACAATCCTTCATTCTTGTTGTAATGTTTGGATTCTTTTAATGATATTAAGTTCTCGTTTAAAATAAAATAAAATTAAGAGTGAGTTATGTCAATTTCCACTACAAGAAACATAACGTTTGCCAGCGCGTTAAATTAAACGCGTTAAGTTCTACTCTAATATAGTAAGATATTTAGGTGAATTGACAATTTTTTAGAATCGTATTGTATACCACGTGATACAACATATTGAACGGAAAAATACTATATTGAATATAATCATAAATAATAAGATATTGGATGGCATATTGAACAAAAGTGACAATAACAAGACACTGGGTGAATTAGCTATTTTTTTTGGAGGTGCTAGTAAAGGCACCCTAAAAAACTAATTTGAACGCCCTTTATTTAAGCACCCATATGTGATTTTTAAATTTATAAACGCACCCTAAATAATTAAAGCACCCAAACAAAACATGCCCATTTTTTCCTTCTTTTTTCTTTAGCAAAAATCATCCTAAAGTTTAAACTCGGAGTGTTCAAGCACGTGGTTCAAGCACAATGTTATCACCCCTTATGATGTAAAGATCTAACACAAGCTGTTGAACACCTTCCTTGGTGGAATAAACACGCTCATGAGATTCATCGAGAATTATATTTGTAGCATGTAGGTTGAAACCTTTCAAAACTCCCACTATATTGCGCCCGTCATTTGTTATAACTGAAATTATCTGGTCAACAAGAGATTCAAGCCCAATGCCCCCAGCACCACTCGACATTCTCTGATCACCAATATAAATCACTAGCTGACTTTAATGCCGCTTGATACTTCTATTAGAAATAGAATCGAAAAGGGGATGTAGAACTGCTCGGTGTTTATAGTGTAAAAGAAATCTTGACTTGCTTCGTTTTCTTGACTTGGCCTGCGGGAAGGTAGCACTGATGGGAAGGATGGCTTGGCTTGTAAATGGGTGCCTTTAAGGTATGCAATATAACAAATAATTTATTTTTTTAAATCAAAAGGGTGTAAAAATTGGTAATTAAGGGTGCTTTTACCGGCACCCTTTTCTTTTGGAAAAATACCATATTGAACATGTTCGTAGATAACAAAATATTAGGTGACATATTGAGCGGAATCGCAAATATCAAGATATTGGCCGTATTAGCTATTTTTGACAAAATTACGAACTTGTACAGTTTTGCTTTTAATCTATGGTTTTGCTCACGATTGGATCTGAGTTGTTCTCTAAGGAGTGGTCTAACACGCACGGTTTCTTTTGCCGATTTACCCATCCAAATCACCTTTATTAGTTGCATTTCAAATTAGGCTCAGGTCTTGTACCGTCTTTTTTTTGGGAGAAATATTTCAAGATGTTTCTGATTCGGATTGTGTTGATTTTCTTGACTATTTTAAAACTTCGTCAATCATTTTTGTTGTCTTTGAAGCTATTGTTGCTTCATGTTCTTCTGTTTTGGCCAAGGATCACAAGACGTTAGTGTGTTTAGTGTCCTTAGATTTTACTCTCTTTGTTTTGCTCTTCTTTTCAGTGTCTCCTAGTTTGGGTTGTTTTATTTTGATATTCTTAGTGTTATTCTTTGTGTTCTTGATGATGTTGGTGATATACTTGGTTGTTAGGACTTTAGCCTTTTTGTTGATCAAAAATAAATAAAATCCAAAGGGTCTTTTACTAAGAAGGATTATTAATCACACACACATATACATATATATAATCAACTTGAAATTGATCTAATAAATATCAATATCTACTATTATATAAAGTTGAAATACATTTCTGCACGTATTTATGATGTGTCAGGTTTTACGCTATTTATTATGCTATTAGCTTTTTTTTCTTTTAAATTAATTATATTGAAGTAGCATGAACATCATGTGTGTATGAAACTTACTATCTATCTATCTATCTATCTATCTATCCATATATATATATATATAAAATAAGGGGTAATAATTTTTAATCTTGAAAATATAAAAGGAATAAAAAAAAATTATGTGGATGAGATTTAAGATACTTTTTTTAATGGTTGATAGTGCATTAAGGGTTAAGACTTAAGACCTAGTATACTTGTACTATTAATTAAGCATATTGAAGGTTTTTGGTGTCCTTATTTAATTACCAAAAAACCCATTCACATGCTCCAAATAAATTAAAACTTAACCGCTGATTCAAACCCATGACCTGAAAGATAAGCATCCTTACCACTTTATTTTTAATTAAAAAAAGGGGAGGTTTAAGTTTTTTCCTTTACCTGCGAAGAACGAACACCCACCCCTAATTCTTCTTTGGTGAGATTCAAACCTAGAATCTCTCCCAGACCCGCATGGGTTCTTCTCTAACTAGGCTAGTCCGCTTGGTCATCCTTTACCTCTTGAACGACGCACAATCACATGTTTTAAAAATATTTATTAACTTTAATATTGCAAACGCATCACGTGTACTTTTGACTATAATAATATATAGATTAAGTGTAAAATGAATTACATGGTTCTAACATAAATAGAATGAGGGTTCGGGTTGGGTGTTTTAGATTATTTATGGAAAAGGGGAAAGATCGAGGAAAGAAGAAAGGGAAATTAGGGGTATTTTAAGGTTTTTGTGCTAAAAATTGTATTGACTAATATATATAATTTAGTCTTGGTTGATGAATCCTTTCATTTTAATTCTCCAAATCTAAGAACTGAAAACTGTGAAATCCGGACTTAATAAGACCCCAAATCCAAATGTCCCTAAGGGGCCTGAAATAGATTGAGTAAATTGTTTTTTGTTGACTAATGAATTTCAAACCATTTTTAATTTTGGAGCCCAAAGTTCAAGGAAAGATGTGTACGTTATAACAATGGACTCAAAGTCCAAATGACCCAAATGAAGCATTTTCAAAACATGAAGTAAAGGCCCATAAATAGAGGATAGTGTTACAATTGAGTCCGTCTGGTCATATACTATTCAATGACGTTCCGCAAAACGTTTGGGTGTGTTTGACGCGTTAAATTTGAGAGTCAGATAGTATTATTTAATCCCATCCGAAGTGAATAAAAACAATTCCACCTCTTAGGTAGGATTCGTATAAGAAGCTTTAGTGCTATAAATAATTTGCCCGGATATCCAATTTCAACAAATACTAAACATAGGATAGGATAAAATTATTCTATCCTACCATCTTATCCTGCACGTCAAACGCAACCTTTAAGAACAAAAAAAGAGGATTGTGAGAAATTTAAAGGCTAACAAAAGTGTCTAAACGGAGAACATTAAAACAAATAAATTAACGATTATTACATATAGAAAATTTATTATTTTTACCTTTTTTTTAGTGAAATTGGCCAAGCCTTTTTTATCTACTATAGTTCTATACTATAGAGATCGGAGTGTTGGATCTCCAAATCCCTTTCGCGACATTGTTATATATGATGCATGCCCCATGGCAAATGGAAGAACAGCAAATTTGCATGGAACTTGCTTGGTACAGTATGTACATCTTTATTTATGTATAGTGACAGAAAAAAAATTTAATTGTTGATAAAATATTAAGAGTACCATAGTTAATTAGGGATTTTAGACGTATGGTTTCATTTGGTCAAATTACGTTCTTTCGATTTTGTTATCTAGTAATAGTATTCTAAGTCCTAGTTCTTGTTACATTCAATCGTTTCTTATAATTCTGCTATATATAATCAACTTGCAGGATTCGTTAAAGGTTCTGAGCAATAACTTTTGAATTGATGTGAATTTGCAAAACCGCGATGACACGGGGAAGAAAGTAGCATCCTTAAAAATGCTGTACGGCGTGGTCTGCAGGATGTTGTTGTATTTGACATATTTTTATACTTCTATATTGTTGATTCTCTGGCTGAAAGTAAATAAGATGTAATATCAATCTTGTACCCATTGTTGATGCACTACTGATATTGCAGTCATGTTATTTTGACCCCAGTTTCAAGAACAATAGTTTGAACAAATTTCGCCACACATTTATTTTCCCCCTTTTCCCCCCTCAGCATAATGCCTCGTGCATGGCACGTGCCTTTTCCGTCAAAGGAATTAACGTGGTGTCTAATATGGGGACATTGCAATCAGAAAGAAACTTTAGGGGTCGAAGACGAAATTGAAACATTAAGGACTAAAGTGAGACTACAGATAAACTTCAAGGAATTAAAGTGTATTTCACTCGATTGAAAGGGGATTATTCTGTCATTTTCATTTCACACTAAGTGCAAAATAGTATACTAGCAGCCCAAATTTATAAATAGAATGCAGGCCTAGCCCAAGCAATAGTGGTGCACAAAAATGGAGAAGAGGAGGAAGGTGGAAGATGCCCTTTATCTTGGCAAATTGGCAAAAGGGGCCAAAGCCCCAAACAACATAATTCAAAATTCTAGTATAAATAGTAGTGAATTACATCCTTATTTCTATAAATAAAAGCCCCATTCAAGCTATGAAATGAATAGCAAGATCTTAAATTCCTAATTGTAATAACTAGGAAACAAATTTACGTATTTCCATTCATTCCTCTAATATATAAATAATGTTTAAATTATTAATCTAACTACCATATCTCTTTTAACATATTCTAGTAATAACTTGAAAAAGCTACAAGAATATGCAATTGTTAAAATTAATTTCAAGAGTGAAATTGTACATATATTATATAATTAGGGGTGTATTCAATTTAGATTATATAGGATTTTTTTGGATTTTGAAAGTCCATGGGTATTCAATTGGGATTTTAAAAAGTCTTTTAAAATCTTATGGTATCCAATTAGGAGTTTAAAAAATCTTTTAAAATCTTGTGGTATTCAATTAGGATTTAAAATAGTCTTTTAAAAAATCTCATGGTATTCAAAACTCAATAAACTTTTAAGAATTTTATAAGTGGATAGATTTTGATAGATTTGAGAGTGTTTTTATGAATAACAAATCCACCAACAAATCTTCTCTTCAAGCGAAAGATTTCACATGGATTTATTTTTCATCTTTCTTCTGACCCTAGGTATTATTTCTTCTTATCTCTATAATCTATTAAACTCTTCCACTCTATTTTCTCTATTTAAAACCTCTTCTTTTCCCGAACCCTATATATTATTTTTTCTTTGTATCTATAATTTATTTAAATTCCTCTAATTCATTCACTCTCTCTAAAGCCTTTTATTCAATTTAGATATTGCTACTTCCAAAATTTTAATTATTTAATTAGTCATATTCTTCCAAAACTATAGAGATGTCGCCCTTTGATTTTTTTCTCCCATTTTATGAATTTTTAGACATAAAATGAAAATCGAATAGAAAGGGCAAAAAAACCCAACCATTGGGTTTTTAAACTCGATTCGAATCGTTTGCGGCAAATTTATAATTTGCTTAATAATTTAAAGTTGTAATCAAATTCTTTTATTATTTATCCTTTAATTTTTTATTATAACTAATTTTTGTGCACGTGTAGTGTTTGACAAATGTCATTAAGTCTATTAATGAATACATATATACTAAGAATTGAATAATTAGTATGAAATAAAAATAATAACATATAAACAAAACATAATATAAAGTGTAAAATTCAATTAATAATTATAAGAAAATAATAAAAAAAATTCGCTTAGAATTTTTATAATAAATAGGTGGCCATAAAAAATGAGAATGAAAATTAAGAGGACAACAATGAGAATGAAGAGGGTTATGATAATCATAATGATATGATATTTGAATGGAGCAGTATGAAATTTTATAATGTATTTCGTTAATTGTTTTTACATTTTTAATAATGTTAATTTAAAATTGTAATTAATTTATTTTATTATTTATTTTTTGATTTTTGATTTTTTTGATAGACTTATTAAAATCTACATAAATCCATGGACTTATTAAAATCTGCATAAATCTAAAAGAATTCATACATTAAAATCTGTGAGATTTTATAACAATTTAAAACAATCCATGGACTTTACATAATTCACAAACTTTTAAAAAGTCAATTATAATCTTTTAAAATCTGAATTGAATACACCCCCTCTAAATATGTGCAAATCCATTGCATCTAGTTCTTTCAAAAGCAATGTCCCGTCTTTCAAATCGCAAAGGACTCAGCGACGTTTATTGTTAAGACTTAACAAGAATTTATTTTTTAGTGGGCAATTCGCAAACTAAAGAGACCAAATAGAATTTTGGGTTCAAGATGCACAAGATTCTCTACTACTTTGAAAGATTCTATTGTTTTGATTAACATTTTCGTTGGAATTTGATTTATTCTAAATTCTTCACATCGACTAGGGTTGCTTTTGCGTCCAAAACTTTTGATGAATGAAACAAGACATGGACACACATATTCCAGTTAATTCCTGTCCTGTTTGACCAAAACACTTGGCATGACTGTAAGGCCGGCGTTAGCGATCTATTGAGGCCATTTTACTCCATTACTATTAATTAGTTACAACTGAACTTTTTGTATCGAAACTTGTTTGGTTGCACTTGTGTGAGTCTCTCCTGTCTGTACAGGTATGCGTTGATTTGATATTCATACTATGCGCTTGATCTTAACAGGTGAAAACATAAGGATCCTTCAAGATATATGAATTATTAGAGATGAGTTGTCAATTATTTGAAGATTGACTATATGTGGAAAATTTCAAGAATAGTGTAGCTATCATACACCAGCTGTTATACATATATGCAATATCAATCAGCCACCCAAATAGAAGGTGTAGTATTTGATGGACATGCGTGTATATTGCGTATTAATTTTGCAAACAAAACAAATAATAGAGATTTATCATCATACCTCAACAAGAATTTGCCTTATCCATCAACATTATTGCATTTCTTGATTTGCACTCAATCTGTTATTCACTACAGCAATAGCTTCATTCAACAACTAATAATGGTCTAAACTAAAGTAGTTTTAGAAGCAGTTCGCCTGCCTGCCTGTTAAAATTCACCCACGTACTTAAGTCATTTATAACCTGTTATATGTTGTGTCATATCATCTGTTGAATAAACTAATTTTATGCACGAGTTTAACTTTTTATTCGATCCATTAATAAATGAATCTTGTATGGGCGAAATGTATTTTTTCCGACCTCACACAAACATACTCTCATTTGAACCCTAATTGATGCCATGACCATTTTGTTTAAGAAAGAAGTCTAGGCCTGATCGATGCATTACTCTGCTTATTCTCGTGCTGCTTTGGGCCAGTTTACGTGTTTTTTGTTCCCAAATCTCTTTTACTACGTACCTATTTTCATTCTACTGATATTTATAACAACGAAAACCTTATAATGAAGACGTATGATATTTGAACTTCTAACAGTTGGCCAAAAATTTAGATGTCAAATTGGTCTATATATCCAATTTGATACGCTGTGCCCCGGATGGTGCACTAATAGGGCGTGGGCAGTAGTCGGGTAGGAGCTAGCCTAGTCCCCATGCGAGGTGTAGGCCGCGCCTTAAGCGAACGAGATTTAGTATTACTGCGAGTTTTAGAATTACCGATGTTGATGAATTATTAGTATATATATGTGTATTTCAAATCATTCAATCAATCCTTCCTAATATGTACTCCCGAGTAAATATATCTTCTTGGGAATTTATAGTGTGTGATGGGGTATTTTTAGGAGATCGAGATTTCCATACGGGTCACATGTATGCGAGAGTGTATATATGGGTGAAAAGGAATAAACAGGAAAAGAAAAAATGGAGCTAGCTGCGTGGTACTGTCACTATTAGGGGTGCCGTTCTAGTAAATCGTACGTCGTACTAATAACAAAACAAAAATAACATCTAAATCTCAATTTTACTGGTTTACCAATCAGTATTTGAAATAAAAAGCCAGAACCAACCCATTCAACTTTTCAATTTTCAGTTTGTTTCCATATTTAAATCGATAACGTCTGGTATTTTTCAGTAAAATATTATTTTGGTAACTATACATTTGGTAATGGGAAGAACACCTGAAACAACAAAAAGTTGTTCAAGTGTATGATATGTAAACAATTATTATTATGAGTATAAAATACAAGCAAGAGAAAACTTAATTATAAATAGCTTTAAGGAAGGTATAATCAACTGACTTTGATGCTTTATTTTGTTATGAAGCAGCCGTAAGAGAGATCGATGTTTTTCACTTGGCTTTTTTGTAAGAAAGAAGATCACTCGGTTTTTGTTATTTCAAAAACATAACAAGAAAAATAAAACTAGCTAGCCATTTGAGACATAAAAAATAAGCAATATTATCATTTGGGAAATTGAGTTATCTACTATTGCTAATTTTGGAGTTAGTGTTTTTGGTATTATTTTTTGATAATTTTATACCATAATTTGATATTTTTGGTTTTTATACAAGTCATAACAAAATAAGAAAGAAAATTCGGTTTGTCAGTCCTAGGGAATCTTTTGACAGGAAATTTAGACTGATTATAATTTACTTGAATTAATTGAAGCCATTCTGATAAATATCTCACTATGTAACAAAAAAAAATATCGATCTCACTGACTCCCCTAATCATTACCCACGAGACCAAGGTGGTCAGTCCCGGAGAATCTTTTGACAGGAAATTTAACGAAGTTCCAATGTGTCTGTTGTGCCTTGGAGGTTTTTGCAGGATGTGGGTCATCCATTAAGCTAAAGGGTTAGTTCTCCTCATCTGCTGTGACATCCATTCCGGCTTTTTCCACTTCATTCTGTGCCCTAACCAGTTAGGGCATTCTAGTGTAATTTCCACTTTTAGACCATACGGAGTTTGCTAACTCCTCATCCTCCAATAATTCAAAAGATTACATCGTTCCATATTTAAATTTCGGACAACAAAGATCGAATCTATTGTCTCGATACAAAATTATCTTTGGATGATATAATAAATATCGTTCAACTTATGTCAGATCAATCGTTACTCTCTTATACTAAATTTAGTTCAAGTTTACCTTTCTACCTACCTTATTACACTTTTGACAATACACAAAATACGTTCAAGTCAAATTTAACTTTTTAGTTATTGCGCTGCAAATGGTGTTACCAAGTTTGTGTTAAAAATTAATGTAATTATATCATCTTCACAAGTTTTGTATTAGTCTTGCCGGCCTCTTGAGTCAAAAGTAATAATAACAATAATAAAATATAGACCCAATCCTATTCCTTGGTCCTAAGTGTCTTAGCGGTGTCTATGAGCCATTAGTTATGGTTAAATAGTATCACAGCTAGTGACTAACTTAATTCCACACGAATAAATTTATTTATTTATTTATTTTTGTCAATTTAAGTACTTTTGGCAAAAAATATTCCTCCTACAATGAAACCAACTCTTATCTTGCATATGCAAGTTCAATTCTTGTAACCAATTTCGACAAGCTAAGTTGGCCATAAAAACGTTAATTAGAAGTCATGTGTGGGTCTTAATGTAAGAAATTTTGAATTAAACCGAGGTATTAAGTCAAAAATAAATTTGTATTGTAGTCTCAGACTCTCAGTTAATTAACAATTCTTTCCTTCAACCCTATAGGAGTACGGTAATATCACTGCTAGTACTCAAAAGACGATTTTTATATATATATATATATATTTTACTTTAACGTACCCTGTAGGAGTGGGTAGTATCATCACATTTTGAAAAAAAATAAATCCCCTTTAACCCTGTTAGTGTAGTATCATCACTTATGTTCAAAGGCCTCGTTTGATTCGGGTATTAAAAAGTGGAATGAGATTATTAATACCTCGTTTTTTTATAATACCTTGTTTGGTTCGCACAAATGTATTGGAATTAATAATACCGGGACTAACTTAATAACACTCTTTGTGGTAATACCACCGGGGTGGTATTGTTTATCCGAGATTAAGAAAAACGAACCATATATTTTCAAAAATGCCATTACTACTATAATATTTTCAAAAATGCCATTACTACTACTACTACTACTACTACTACTACTACTACTACTACTACTATTATTATTATTATTATTATTCATTTTTTTTTCTATTCCAAAATATAATCTCATATACAAGTTACAGAACTAAACATGATATTAACATCAGCATGAGATATCCCAGTATTAATTCTGCATGAATCAAACAAGGTATTGGTATTAAATTAATACTAAGATTAATAATTTAATACTATTAATACTAGTATTATTAATTTCACTAACTCTAATATCTGAATCAAACGAAATCTTTAAATATATGAGTCTTTGTGTATGAGAGAGAAAATGATTTATGTAACATCTCATGTCATACTTTATAAAAAAAAGTGATTTTAAATGCACATATCAAAATATTCTTCTTACCTCGCCACTTTCTATTTAACTCACTCTACTTTTATTTCAAAAGTCAGACAGGACTTTAATTTAGTTTCAGACCACTTTTTTCTTTGTCAATCTGCAACAGTAGTAGCAAGAGATTTTTACTAATTCAATAAATTCACCTCAAGAGGAAACAAAATTCTTTGCTGCATTATGTCTATATGAGGGTGTGTATGAAGAAACCCTAGAGTGGGAAAATTTTAGTGGGAGAAGTAATGGGTCTTTTTAGCGAAAACAAGTTGTGTAAGTGTTAATAACAAATCTTAACATATAACCACATTCGGTGCTACTAAAGGTTGGATCCTTTTAGTAGTACTCTATGTGCTCTGTTGTTAAATTTGTACGTTAACCAATGTTCTGATGTTTGATGTTTGTGGTTAAAAAATGTTAACTTTGTGATTAATCCAAAAGTTGTGTAAAACGGAAAAATTATTAGAGAGATCTAAAATCCAAAATTAGCTTACAAATTTTGAAAGAGCAATTAATTGTTTTTGAACTATTAAACCAAGATTAAAGTTTCAACCCATTGTAATTGAATCCACAATAGAACTAAAGATGCCAATTAAGAACTACAAATTGAAATTGTTCGATGAGTGTACGGAAATTAGTCGTTAAGAATCAGTTTTGGTGGTGTGGGTTTGCAGAGAGAGAGACAATGGGGTGAGAAGACTAAAGAAATTAGAGGGATTATATTGTTTGGCTGAACTTTTTGTTTTTTGGGGGAAAATTTAGTACGGTGTCACTGTAAACACGAACATCGCATGCCTAAAATAATTCTAATTTCGTTTTAATTTTGTTTCAAAATTTGGAAACAGATACGACACAAACACAATATAGTGTTAAAAATTTTAAACACAAAACCAAGAAGAACACAAATTCTCCTGATAATTCCATGCTGATTTCATTTCGTTTTGTAACATATTTTCGTGTCGTTGATAAAATTGTTTCACCTATTGATGACTTCGCATGATCCAATAATTCCCTCTCTCAACTTTTTAGTTTTTAATTATTTTATTAGTGATGGTAGTATAGAAGATTAAGTTCCATGATTTAACCTTTTATTGGCCTAGTGGTAGCGCACCGCTGGCCACTGTTCAGCAAACAGGAATTAGTCGAGATGCGCGAAAGCTAACCCGAACATCATGTGGTACTAAAAAGTATCTTGAAAAAAAAAGGAAAAAAAGAAAAACCATGATTTAAAGAGGATTAAGTTCATTCTAACTCTAATTCAATCAATTAAGGTTGTCAGAATCATTCACCCATAATTCAGTACATTTCATGAGCTGGCTGTTTAGGATTCCTTGCCGTAAACCAAAAGGTTTATGGTGGCACCTTATTAATTTTTTTCCCTTGTTTTTTCATCCTGTGAATCGCAAATGGAGGAGAGGGCGAATTTCATATTTCAGTGGATATAAATAAAATTATTTTATAATAATTAAGGTTAAGTTGTATTTTAAGTTCATTGAACTTACATTTAAGCCAAAAACTTTCTTGTTACACTACCAACATAGAATTACACAGGCAACTAAGATGTTGGATTGCGATATCTTAGATGTATCCATACTTTGATTAATAATGTGTTAAGTATGGATTTAATTGCCATTTATAGTTTCTTTTTCTCTTTCACCTACAGTTTATAGGTATTGACCATGGTGTGGCAGAAAGACACGGCCCTTTTACCAAATTAGCTATATAAATACCCATAATCGATGATCTTATAGTTCGAGTTATTTTGAATTGAGTGATTTGGTTTCTATTCACTAAATTTGTAACATCATCCGTATTTGACTAAATTATTATTAATCTAAACTTTTCTTTTAGTTCACCCAACTAGGTGGATATACTTAAAAGAAATTAATAATTATTTAATTTTTAGTCTAATTAGCACTAATTGTTTTTGAAAATATATGATATTCTAAAAATACCCACATCTTTTCAATCCACTACTCTTTAACCTTTACACAAATTTTCATAATATGTATGAAATCTAATATTTGCACTATTTTGACGTAGAAACTTGCTCTAGAATATCCTAGCAAACAATTAACGAAAGTATTCGTTGAAGCAAAATTTGTTATATGTTATAATACAATCAACGCAAGTAGGTGGGAGCAATTTGACGTATATTGGAAGTGATGTATATACACAAACATATATATCAATTTTCTATAAACGAAACGTACACATAATATATCTATATATATATATACTATATATAAAAGTACGAATAATTTAAGTGTTTTTTTCTCTTTTTTGTGTAGACAAATATGCCCCTCAATTTAAACAAAAAATTTTAAGATTTACATTAAATAAAATAATATAACTCCATATATTTTTATATTAGTATTAGTATTTCAAATAAATTCAAACTATACTTTATTTGGCTAAAATAATTAAACAAAGATTTTAAGCTAGATTTACATTAAAGAAAATAGTATAAAGTGTTTAACTCCATATATTTTTATATTAGTATTATTATTTCAAATAAATTCAAACTCTACTTTATTGGCTAAAATAATGATACATTTTAGAGTTTGTGTTGAATTAGGTGTTTTATATAAAACTTCTATATAACTTCATAACAAATTTTTCAAGAAGGAGGTTATTTAATAGATCATATTAAATTACAAAACTTTTAGCGTGAATTAAAATTTCGTACCAAAACTCACCATAAAGTCTGTATATTAAACCCTATTTTGCTTTATTGCTTTTAACATTACAATAAATCAAATTCATATTAATCTATCAATTCTAAAAACTTAGTAAAAATATATTTGATTAAGAGTATGCTTAGCCACCTATGTACTAAAAAAATTCAAGGCAGCAAATTTTTATGATTTTCCATATAAAGTAACTCAAATAATTTTTAAATCAATTTTTTTCCTCGAAACTGCAAATCACGAGTTTCTTGAGTGTATCATGAAGAGAATTTCGAGAGCTTCATTTTTGCAGTTCAACATTTTTTCAAATTCGATCATCTAGAGGTTCAAAATTGCAACCCAAAATTTGATCAGAAAAATGGAAAAGAAATTATATGGGCCCACATTTTAATTCCATTAAAAAATTTACCAAAAGTTATTAATTGGACTACATTGAAACAATTTCTAAACTTTGAGGTTTAATGTGCCCAAATTGAAATCTTAGGAATAAAAGTGAAACTACTATCATACTTCTATCATATTTCGAGGGTCAAAAGTGTTACTAATGCATGTGTATCATAATAAGTTATACCACACCATTATTTACCATAAACTAGCAAGACCATTAAGTGTTTATCATATTAATCGTTATATACATAGTTAATATAATAATATTTGAGGAATCATTACCTCTAAATATAACAAAAATATGTAAAATTAGAGAGGTATCCATCATAACCTATTATTAAAAGTACCTACCATTCAACTCCTCAAATATGTAAAATTAGAGAGATATCCATCATACCTTATGATGAAAAGTACCTACCTTTCAACTCCTTTAATAATAATAATAATAATAATATAGGCCTTCTCTGAAGTGGATCAATCTTTTGAAAACCAAATGTGGACCAACTATTTTATATTTTTATGGGGGTAAACGGACTTTGCGGAAATTAACGATCTCTATGATTAGTACGTAGATCATCTTAGAAGTCAATGGCCAGAATTGCTAATACATACCAAGTTCATCGGTTTACCCCTTAAAATGTAAAGGTCCGCATTGGTTCCAAAAGATTTGTTCTCTTAAGATAAGGCACGTACATATAGATATATAATAGTTTTGTTGATAAACTTTAGAAAATGTGAATATAATATAATCAATAATCTAATATCAGGTACATAGGTGATAAACTTTAATTATTATTATTTTTTATTTATTGTATTCCTTTTTTTTTTAACTCATGTACATAATATATAAGCTTATTTATATAACTTTTTAAAAAATGTGATTTGAATAAGGATGTGTTTGGCAACCTCAATTTCATGCCAAATAATTGAAATTGTGACATGATTTTAAAATACCGTTATTTGATAGATTGTAAATTTTGAATTCGATAGAAATAAAGTTTTCTAGTTTAAATTTCAATTCGATAGAAGACATATACTCACAAAAATGAGTTGAGATAGAGATGATCTCATCATATGCCTCAACTTATTTTCCATCTTCTCATCTAAATTAGTTGTTTTTATTTTTATTTTTCATATTACTATCAAACGGAGCTTTATTATATTATATCAAAAAACAAAAAGCCTCAACCACCACTCCACCGGCCCCACCATACCATTGAGCTACTGCACCCCGACACCCCAACCCCATGATTGCTCTATTGTGTTCCACTCCCACCCAACCGATTTAATTAACTTGTTCACCCCATCAGTTTTTTAGACCAATTTTTCAATGTTGGAGCTCCCCCATCTCGTACCCTTTACTCAATTACTCCTCCCCTCCCTATTTGATTCCAATTCAACCCCCCAGTCCCACTCACAACCGACCATATGCGCTCCAAGACGAACACCTCACCTCACCCCACCCCAGTACCCCACACTATTATATATATTGTTTATGTATACACAACAAATATAAGTATATATACATAAATATATACTTACTTAAAATAAATTCACAAATTAATCAAATAACAAATTTAGAATTCTAATAAAATTCAAAATGAAAGCTAGATACCATCCAAATAATGGTATTGTAATTACATGGCATTGCAATTCTATATATATATATATATTCTTCTCAATATTGGGAGGAAAATTATTTTTTATGAAAAAGTTTTCTGCAAAAAAATCAGAGAATATATTTTTAAAAAAAATTAAGGGCCTATATTTGACCAAATTCCAAAAGGATTGCAAAGTTAACTTTGCAATAAATTTTTAAATTGTATTTTTTATGTAATCATGCAAAATCAAGTTTCCACTACATGTTTTTTAACATATTATTATAAAATAAGTGTTTAATTGATGGTGCTTTAGAATAATTTTAACAAATTACATATTCAAAACCTATTTATTAATAAAATGCATATAATAATATTTTCGAAATTATGCAAAGTTAAGTTTGCACTCTTTATTTTCTAAATTATTACTATGTATTTTTTGTTTATTTGACATTATTTGATAGTTTTATAAATGAAATTTTAAGAATATACTTGTTAAAAAATATAAACACATCATGCAAAACAAATTCGCACTAAATTTTTTTGGTTGTAAGGTTAAATTTGCACAAAACACAATTTTTTCAAAGTTAAGTTTGCACTCAACACAATTTAGTGCAAAGTAAAGTTTGCACTCAGTCAAAACTCTTATTTTAAAATACAATTGATAAACAAGCCCTTATCTCAGAATAATAATGATATCTAGGCCTTTATTTCGAAAAAATATTATTCGTTGATTTTTGTAGCGAAAAACATTATCACGCAAACCCTTTTACTTTACTTTTAGTTATATTTTTTAATGAATAATTATTCACCTTATTCTAAATTTAATCATAATTTGTTAACAATATATTAAATTACCTTTCTTTCATTTCTTGTCTTCTATCCAAACAAGGAGTTATTTTCAATTCTTTATTTTCAACCATTAACTATCCAATCTACAATAAAACAAAGAACCAATGAGCTAGTCTAGTTGGTAAAAATAAAGTGCCGAACCAAATTCAAGAGGAGTCCAAATTCAAGAGGGTTCCTAATTTCGAGTCTCAAGGAGAATGGGGAGGATTTTCATTATTAATGTAGTAAAAGTGAAGAAACTTAAACTTTCTTATTTTATTTTTTAAAAATAATAATAAAATTAAACTCATTCTATTCTTCCCACCCTTTTAATTAACAATTTTCTTTGTATCCCTCACACACTACACTATTTAACTGTTGGAGACTTGGAGTCCAGATGCTAAGCTGTATAGCGGCTGGGGGTGCTTCTCCCATGATTTTACGTTGTCCCCTTTTTCTGTCTAATGTACTCTCTCTCTCTCTCTCTCTCTCTCTCTCTCTCTATATATATATATATATATATATCAAACTATCTAATTTATTATTGATCTCTCTTTATAAGGCTATTGTACTATTATTTCAACGGTTAAATAAATAAATAAAATAAATATATATTACTTATAATTAAGTTTTTCATCATGATGCTGTAATAACACAAAAAAAATGCAAATATAATAAAATATTATCTTGCAACAGATAACAACGTCTTACTATTTTCTTCTTTGAAATTTATATCTTTCGTTATTTGATTGTCGATGGAAAATTAGTTTTAGGACATAAACATATATGAGTTAGAATTGGCTGAAGGCTGAAAAAGTAGCACACCATATACCTAAAAAAATTCCTCGGAATTTCCAGCATTATTATTTATTAGCTACATTATATACTCTCTACTCTTCCTAGTAGTGATGTTTGGCTGCATAAATAATTTTTGTCTTGTTACATGCTCGTAGCTTTATTTAAATATTTAATTTAAGCATTGTTTGGGACTGTTTTTGGCATGGTTGTGCACTCACCTATCATGGGACCAATTGTGGCAATAGTCAATATATATTGTGATTAATAAATTCTTTTTTTTTTTTTGATAAAGAATGAAAAAGATGGTAATTGTGGAAAAGATGAATATCCAGGAATTGACATAAAAATGTCGGGTAGGGACAGTACATCTCATAATATCTTGACCAAGTTAGTGTCCATGTGAGGCACGGAGTTACTCGTACCATAGTTGAAAGTACCGAAAACAAGGTGGGTTGGTTTGTACCATGGTTGGAAGCACTGGAAAACAAACATGTTAATTTGAGTAGGGATAACACATCCCGTTGTGTCTTGGTCAAGTTAGTGTCAATTGATGCATGGGGTTCACTCTCGTACCGTTTTTTAAAGCACCGAAAACGAGGGAATTGACAGATTCCTAAATATTTATGATTTTCATTGACGATTGCTTTGATTAAAAAAAAAGAAAGGAAAAAAAAGAAAAAGAAGATAAGGTTTATATTCGATATAAATATATTGAAATTTTGAGGACAAAATTTGTTAAAAGATGGTGGATTGTGAGACCTCAAATTTTTACAACCTTTTTTGATTTTGCGCGATATTATTTACTTGATGCATCAAATTTGTAAAAAATTAAAATTGCATATTTTAAATTGATTGGTGCATTCATAATTCGAAATTTTTTATTGAGATTTTTCTTCTTTTTATATTATGATGTTATATATTGTTTTGTTTGTGAATTTTATAATTGTGATTAGGTTGAGTTTAATTTTTAGATACTATACAGACAGATATTTAGGGATGAAATTTATTTAAGGGGAATAGATTGTAAAACCCCGAATTTTCATATTTCCTAGAAAATTTTATATATATAATAGGATAAGGCTGCAATAATTGTTGACTAATATTTTCTTATTAATTTTATGGAAATATTGACAATTGACAATATCTAATTATGTTTAAATTAATTTTGGTAGGTGATTTGATTAATCTTGTAAAATATATGTAAAGTGTATGATTACCATGGAGAATTAGAGTCAACATTTCCTAATTCATATTCAAATTTATTAATTATTTTGTGTGTAAGTATTTATTGATATATATGAATTTTGGATCTGGAATTCTACACCAATTGCACGTATAGATGGCCCCAGGTGGATAAGAAGAAAAAGATTAAATGCGCAATTGATGGTTGGTACTTGATTTGAGGTAGGGGAGAAATACATATTGAGTTTTTATTTAATTCTATTTTTTTGTCGCACGTACTTGTTCATTTGCGTGTGAATTAATTGATGCGTGTTTAATGGCCCTGTGTTAAGATTTGATATCATAGCTTATTTATTGTATGGCATGCATTGATATTTATATTATTCTTCTATGTTTGGTATAAATAGATTTCAATAGAACTCAAAATAAATATCATACTCTCATAATTTGATGTTAAAATTTTTCCCGGGCATTTCCAGCATTATTAGCTACATTATATACTCTGTACTCTCCCTAGTAGTGATGTTTGGCTACATAAATAATTTTTGTCTTATCACATGCTCATAGCTTTATTTAAATATTTAATTTAAGCACTGTTCGGGACTGTTTTTGGCATGGTTGAGCGCTCACCTATCATGGGACCAATTGTGGAAAAAGTCAGTATATATTGTGATTAATAAATCCTTTTTTTATGGGATTATGTTAATATTGCACTTTGCCTATTGGTTTGTCTTTATTAATGTGATTCCTAACACTTGTGAAATTGATCGATTGTTACGGCTTTGGGGTTTCAATATCCTATTGATATTAACTTCAAGGACATAACTTTGATATTTGTTACTTGTGCATTGTAATTCGGGACCCTTAGGTAGAATTATAATGGCATAATCGCTCAAATGTAATTTCTGCTCAATTTGTTAAATATCGATATTCTTGATAAAATCCTCCTTTTATACCAACATTGCCTATGCCAATGAAAGGTTTAACTAGGCTAAACGAGACTAAATATGAGGACTGGGTTGAGTCTCTGAAACTTTATTTATGAGTTTCATATTGTAGAGAGCATTTCTAGGCCTCTAACTATATATTGTGATAATTTTGATGTAGTATGTTTCTCTCAAAACAATAAGAACTCTAAACGTTCAAAGCATTTTGATACAAGTATATGTTTGTCAGAGAGAAGGTTCAAGAGTTTCAGACTCATATTGAGCACATATCTACAGAACTTTTGGTGGCAGATCCGCTAATCAATGGCTTAACTGCTAAAGCCTTTGTAGATCATGTAATCCATATGGATATTGTGAGATTTTTTGATTTATTGGGTTAGTGGGAGTTCATATATTAGAAGCAATATTATATCTTATTATAATGTCTCGAGACTTCTTTTAAGTAAATTGTTGCTACGATTATTATTATCATTATTGTGATTATTATTATTGTTGATGTCATATAATATTGTCATTCTGCGCAGTTTTATTGATTTATAGCATATTGTTTCGAGACATTTTGAACTCAGTCTTATGTTGTATTATACAGAGATATTTATTAGCATTGTGGGCGGATGTTAGGGCCATTTTTTATTTTGGGATAGCTTGACGTGATCACATTTTGTATGCTTTTCCACATCCCACTATTTTGTTGGGTTACAGAGATATGTGTATGCCTAGTATATATATGATGTCAGTACCCCAATCGGGTATGATTTTCTATATCACTATGGCACTTACGATTTCATTTTGGACAAGTTGTTGAAAATGCTCGCTCTATTTTGGCATTTTGTTGTGGCCACATATTGTAAAATTAATCTGATTATTATTTTGATAACCTGATGTATGCCGTCGAAATGGGAGATTGTTAGATTATTTTTTGGACTAGCATAGTCAGCGTTATTTATTTGCTATTATTTGATACTTATATTAATTTAAATGTCAAATATTATAGTATAATAATGTGAGTAAGTCTTGTATGGGCTCATTATAATGGGTAAGTGGGCTCATTTATTTTAATATAAGGAGAGTCCCATATCTCTTTCCATTAAGTAGTGTAATTGTCCAATTGAGATTACACAAACCCTAAAGTTACTGTGTAATAGAGATAGTTTATCTGCTCCATTGCAGACCGAGGAACACGACATCCATTGGCTCATCTATACCAGGTAATCCTTGATTCTAATGATTATGCGTAGTATTGATTGTTTATACATGCTGCAATTTAGGATCATTACTCAGAATTTTAATATCACAAATTCCATATTGTTTTCATTTTATAGAAAAAGTTGTAAAAGAGTTTGGGTATTGGAATATGGGACTTTTCTAAAAAAAAAATTACAAAAAAAAAATATGAAATAATATTTTTATAAATTAAGGGGACATATTTGATCAAATACTAAAAGGAGGGTAACGTTAATTTTGTAATAGATTTTTGAATTGTAATATTTTACATTATCGTACAAAATTAAGTTTACATTATATGTTTTTTAGCAAAATGCTATGTCTAAGTGTTTAATTGACAGTGTTATAGAGTTATTTTAACAAGTTGCAAATTTAAACTCTTGTATAAATAAAACACTTATGATAATTTTTTGGGTTATGCAAAGTTATGTTTGCATTCTTGGTTTTCTAATACATTAATTACTATGCATTGAAGTTTATTTGATGTTATTTTAGAGTAACCCAAGTGGCATATAAAAATATACTTCTTTAAAAAATATAAACACATCATGCAAAAAAAAATTGTATTAAATTTTTTGGCTTACAAATTAAGTAAGTTTGCACAAAACACAGTATTGTACAAAGTTAAGTTTGCACAAAATATAATTTTGGTCAAAACTCTCATTTTAAAACATAATTGATAAACAATCTCTTATCTCACAAAAAATTATTATTTTTTAGATTTTGTGCAAAAAATATTGTCCGACAAGACGTTTTACCCCATTTCCATAAAAGCATAAGGGTGGCATTATTGTCCAAATAATTTTAGTTATTGTTAAAGCAATACATGACATTAGAAGTATATGACAAAATTTCCTAAAGTAGTATTATGTTCTGACAAAGGTATTGGCAATATGGGTATCCAAAAGTTATTGAGAGAATTAAGATCTATCCGAACCCTATTCTCGAACATTTTTTGGATGAGGATTTTTTTTAAAGCTTGAAGTACCTACTCTTTTGAAGGATAATACAGTCTCTTGGGTTTGATATCTTTGATTTCTTGGTCATAAGTACAACATCTATGAACAGAGATTTCTCGATCACAAGTAATATATCTATTACCATTGAACTGATATTTCTCGGTCACAAATACCGTACTTGTGACCAAGAAATCACATATACTCAAATACTATATCTATGTATTTGAATCATTACCAAAAGAACTTAAAGGATTGCAAATTTAAAAAGAAACAAAAATCCAAAAAAATAATCTTTAAGAAGAACTGGATGCCAAAAGACCCAAAGTTACTACGTACCGTTTTTCCTATTATTCACTTCCTTTGATAACTTGTGCTCCAACCTTCGACATGATTTTTTAAGTGTATGTATACATGTTTTATGTCTAAAGAGAGACATATGGAGTTGAATGTTAGCTACTTAGCTCAGTTGGTATAAGTTGGTTTGAGATTAATTTATCTTAATATTTAATTTTCTAGCATTTAAATATTCTATATAATAAAGGCGCATTGTTTTTAAATTTTAAAAATATATAATGGTTTAAAAAAATTATATGGTTAAAATTAAAAATACTGTTTATATAATTATTAATGTATTTGGCACAAGTTACGAGCTAACTAATATATATAAACTAGCATCGGTACGATCTTATCCCCCTTACCCCTACAATTGCTCTAATGAGGAAAACACAGGACACACACACACACACACATATATATATATATATATGTTAAGCAGCTGTTATGTTAGTGATGAAGAAGTTCAAGAGGCAGTGATCGTATATATATAATGAAATGGGTTGCAAGGAGTATTTTTTATCCTTAACATCAGGGATGACCATACCACAAGGCAAAGTTAAACAATCGTTTAAGGTTCCGATATAAAAAAAAGGCTCCTATTTTAAATAATATAAGAGCCATTTTTTTTAGTAACTCAAATTAAAAAAAAATCAATGATATTTTTATATATACAAATATTAATTTGTTTGAACTTAACTTTTCTTTGTATTTATGTAGTGTATTTGTGCAAAACTAAAATTTAATAAGGTTGATTTTATTTCTATCCACCGAATCTTACAGTTGATCTGCGCTCTTAAATTAATCCGCATTACTTATTAAGTTAATCCACGAACGTGGATTAACTGATAAAAAAATATTATTAATTTAATTTTATAAATATTATTCTAAATAATGATTTGATTCTAAAATATCCACTAAATTAATAAGTACAACCACTTTAAAAATTTAGATATATTCTAATATAAATAATAATTTATTTCTCCTATCTCCAAATACACCTCTTCTCACCATTAAACTAAATTAAAAACCCTAAAAATTTCAAACACGCCTCCCTCTCCAATTTAGCATTCCGATCACCTTAATTATAATCTAGCTTATAATTATAATTTATATTTGTTTTAGTGATTATGAATAGATTTTAATCATACGTAAAAATAGTGGGCAACACTTGTGATAGCGAGAATCATTTAATACTTTTATTTTCTCTATGTTAATTTTCTTTACAATTAAAACTTGAGGAGTTTTTATTTTTATTTTTATGTTTTGGAGATAAAAAATTTTGATGGTTTATATATAACTCCATTAAATAAATTTTTTGGACTCACGAGTGACCATATTAATTTCCTTGTCTTAAAATAATGGTTAGGGGTATTAAGCCTAATCCGAAAACTGGCCGAACGGACCGATCATTAAAACCCTAGACCGAAAAAAAATTGAAACTAAAAATGAGAAAACCAAACCAAAACTAAAAAGTTTGGTTCGGGTTTAGGGCAAGCTAATCAAAAACCGAATTAAACCGAACCAAATCAAATTATGTATAAAAAAATAAAAAAATGTTAATATATAGTCACACATCAATTATACTATAATAAAAAAAAATATATTTTATAAGAATATGTTCTTTATTAATTGCATATTGTGATAATCTTAAAAATAAAAAGTCATTAACGCGTGTCCTTATTATTAAATTAACTACACAATGCTTAGATTTTTTTATCGCATACACGACGGCAAGATAATTCATCATTTTATTTAATATATTTTATTCTTGTAAATGTACAAATAAAATAGTACAAATAACTAAATAGAAAACGTGATATCTATATGTTTGCTCCTTATTTCTAAAAAATTATGACTTTAATTTGAATATTAATCATTCTTACATTACTATTACTATTAGTATTATATTATTATGTTAAATTAATTTTAAAAAATATATATGTCATACCAAATAAAACCAAACCAAAATCAAAATCGAATCAAACCAAAATTCAATTTTTATATTTAATTTGAGTTTAAAATATTTTAATTTTTATTCTGATCCAACCTAGAAACACCCTTAAATACAAGTGTACTAACAAATTTTTGAAAAGAGAAAGACGCGTCATGAGTCGGTATAACTGTCAAGCTCAGTCGAGAATATTGAACCGGCCATCTGAGGGGGCATCGTTATGCCGCGTAGGGCCCTCCTCTTTTTGTGCTCACATGAGGAATCTTTCTGGATGGACATAATTCTAGTATGATAATATTGTTAAATTTATTATCCTTATTGTAAAATAATATTTTAAGGGTGTGCGTAATTTAATTTAATTCGCTTAAACCGACCGATCTAATTCAATCAAGTTCAAGATTGATTAAATTCAGTGAAACTAGTGAATTAAATTGATTTGCGTTTCACTGATCAAATATTTGATCGGTTTAGTTATCATTTTAGCAAAACTAATGTTAAACCAATCTAATTCAATCTCAATTATAAATGACACTTATTCCTATGTAATGGATTATTTTTATACATTATGGGTGCGTTTGTCGCACCGGATAAAAAGGTTGAATATGATAGGATAAAGGCTGTATATGATAAGAGTCGGAATTAGTCGGATAAGAATTATGTAGGATATGATAGCAAAGAAATCAGTCGAATAAGGATTAAGCGGGATCGGACATGATAAGGATTATTCGGATAATGATTTAATAAATTTTGTATTTGATGGAGTTCCGGATTATAAGATCAGATATTATATAATACAACTTGCTTTTCTTTTAAAAATATATGCAATTTTAATTGTTGTGCACAATTTTTTTTAACTAATGCGATTCTTCTATTTATAAATAAATTTCGTAAAAAACTCTTTCTGGAGTAAAGTTCTATATCACGTACAATATTTACAAACTAGGCATTAAGTACAATTTCAAATTCTAATGTTACCTTTTTTAAAAAAAATTAACGCTTCTTATAAATATCTTTATTTAATAAAAAAATAAAAAATAAATATGCAATATTATAAAAGAAATGAATTTTATTAGTTGAGTCACTATGATTTTGGGTGGTTGAAATTTTTTATTAATAAATTTGATTATCTAAAAAGTGTAAAGAAAAAGATTAAAAAAAATTAATTTTTATATTCATTTTGTTATCCGGCAATCATGGGATAAAATAATACCACCTATAGGGGCGGTATATATTTATCCGGTTCTAAAGAGATAAAATGATAATTAATCTCGAATGCAATCCAGTCCCATGTTGCGCCAAACGTGGGATATGATTAAAATATCCTATCCACCCTTGCGCTAAACAGATGAGAGGATTTATTTATCCTATCATTTCTAACAACAAACACCGAATATGATTAATTAATCATATCCTACTTCTAATCCCGCTCGACAAACACACCCAAGTTATTAATTTATACTGCACAATATCTTATTATTGTTACATATATAAAAGAACCTAATAAATAAACCCCTAATTTACTTCTCCTTTAGGATTAAAATATCATATCCACCCTTGCGCTAAATAGATGAGAGGATTTATTTATCCTATCATTTTCGACAACAAACACCGGATATGATTAATTAATCATATCCTACTTCTAATCCCGCTCGACAAACACACCCAAGTTATTAATTTATACTGCACAATATCTTATTATTGTTACATATATAAAAGAACCTAATAAATAAACCCCTAATTTACTTCTCCTTTATGTTACTAATGAATTAGATTTTAATACCGAATGACTTAATAATTATATTTTTATTTTAGAAATAAGGAAACTTTTTATTTATATTATCTTGGTCCTTGTGAAGTTGATTAGATTTGTTTTGAATGTTATTTTAACTTAAATAACTCTTACACAAAAGATATTGGTTTCGAACCAATCCAATCCAATGTCAAATTAGATTGGATTGGATTGGATTTCGAGAACAATTCGGATTGAATTGGATTCTAAAATATAAATTCATGTTGGATTAGATTGATTGATAGATTGTAATAAACATATTGGTTTTGAACATTCAATCCAATGTCAAATTAGATTGGATTCGATTTTGAGAACAGGTCGGAATGAATTAGATTCTAAAATATAAATTCATGTTGGATCAGTTTGATTGATAGATTGCAATAAATATGTTGGTTTCGAACCGATGCACCCACCTACAATGTATAATATTAGCAGTATTTTTTATAGTTTTTTAATACAATATTATTTTTCGGTAAATATATAACTATTTTAATAATTTAGATACTTATAATTGAAACTTAAATTTATATAATAAGAGAATGATTTTTGAATTCTAAAAATATATAAAAGATAAAAATGTTAGAGTTTGGAGCGTCCAACACAAAACCAATTGTCAACATATGGAGAACCTCTCCATTATATATATTGCCTTCTGAGGATTAATTTTTTTGATGTAGGATTTATAACCTCAACATGCCCATTACGCGCAGCATAATTTTGAGCATAACACGTGGACTGTTTATATTGGGTGATGTGGAGTTTGCGTGGCCGTTTGGCATTGACATGGGGAATAAACTTTTCTCTAGTACCATATGAAAGTTTGAAAGATCCAACCCAAAACCAAGTGTGAATGAGTGTTTGTTTGTTTGGTGGAGTTTTTTTTTTTCATTTGGGTTTTGAGGTTTATAGTTTTACTAAAATTTAGTTAGGGGTTCACATACAGTTTCCATTTCTTTGAGTTTAGAGTTCATTTTAGATGGTTTTGTTAGTCAAAATATTAAATCATTATTAAAAATAAATAAATTGATGCGAACTACCTATTTTGCCCTTTATCCCAAACTCAATTTCACTAAATCTAAGGATCCCAAAGTTCAAATAACCCCACCCTGTGGATACCTCATTCCGTGACCTTTACAAATCTATTTTTGGTAAGGAAACCTTCAGAGAAAGTCTTTAAAAAACAGAAAGGCCCAAGTCCCAGGAAAGCTGAGTAATAGAAACGGTTAATCTGATTAACCGTACGGGTTATCTGATTAACCGTATAGACAACGGTCATGGCGGCAAACGTTCGGCTAAAGTAGCCCTAAGTAGGGAATATTTGGTCTATGATGAGCATTTAGCAACCCGTAAATGTGATTTTTAGGCCAGAACGATAAAAAAGGATTAAAAATGACAACAAGAATATCCATTTAGAAGCCGAAAGGGCGACGCGGATGCTTAATACCTTCCCGCGTCGTAACATAGTCCCCGAACACAATCTGGTTGCACATATAACATTGTATCCTAAAAGGGGTGCAAAATATATTTTTTGTCCATTTTTCCGAAAAACATAATGGCGACTCTAAAACAGGTTTGAAACAAGCTACGCGCTAAACGGCGTTGGGTGGGAGTCCCGTTAGGATTCTCACAGTGGAGATTCCGCTGGGGATTATATAAGAGAACTAGATTCTATGATATGTATATGCTTGCTATCATGTTTTATCTACTTTTCATTTATCGCACGCGCATGCTATAATTTGTTTCTACATGTGTGAACACCTCATTTTGCAACCCCCGCAAGAATCTTGATCTCCAAAGAAATAAGCACGCATGCATGCACGAGCATTCCTAGATGCATATATTATGTACATGTGATATAGGTCAAAGAAGAAAGCCGAAAGGACTCCGGATGAGGAGTTACAGAATTATCGAAAATTGCCCGAACCGAAAACTGTCAAAACTCCTGAAAACTTGTGAAAGGAGAGTTACACATTTCTGATAATCGTCAAACTTTGAGGATTATTATACATTACCATAAGGAGTAGCATACTAGAAAATCAGCTCGATCCAACGGTCGGATCTCCGAAAATTTAAAAAATCATGAGTTTGTTTCGGGTGATCAAATGGAGGTCTTCTCGAAGTTAAATTGGTCTAAAGTTTGGTCAGTATATAGGTCTTATCATAGGTAAGAACATATTCAAAGTTTAGCTTTATCGGACATGGGATCCTCAAGAATCAATTTGTCTATCATGCAATTTTAGTTGAAATGTCCTTCGTAGAAAATTAAAATAAATAGAGGCCTTCCCGAGTTTCGATTGACCTCAAATTTGGACAAACGCTAGAAAACATTTTGAGGGAAAACATATCCAAAATTAAGCATAATCCAACAGCTAGAAGTTCAGTTCTCGAGGTTGTTGTACGCAAGTACGTTTCCTACGCAGGAACAAACTCTTTGTACTAATCCAAGGAGACCGAGTCCTTCCCGAACTCCGATCGTCTTCAAATTTTTATAGGGTCTAAAATATTATATTGGCAATATATATCCAAAATTTAGCATGATCCAACGGTAAGAACCTGACTTTTCGTGCAAACAAGTGAACTTGTCTACAACAAGTACCTTTCCTACGCGGAAACAAAATCTTCGTACCAATCAGAACAAAAGGAGACCTTCCCGAATTCTGATCGACCTGAAATTTTTACACAATATAGAAGACATTGATTCCCAACACATATCCAAAAATTAGAATGATCCAACGGTGGGAAGGTTTCGCGATAAGCTCCAAGAGTCCTAGTTGCAATCTCTTTTCTTGCTCTCTAAGTATTTTTTCAACTATGAATAGACCCCCCCCTGTAGACACCCCGATCCGTGACCCCCGTAAGAACCCTAACGACCTACGAGAACTACTGTTTCACAGTGTCAGGACCCACCTGAGCACCTGAAACTACCTCAGGGGGGTTTTGTTGCGCGACAAACCTATTTTTATGAAAGATTGTCGCACGACATATCACATTGTCGCGCGACAATCCCTCTATGTCGCACGACAATCCCTCTCTGCACCCGACCAACCACTTTCTGACACATCACAGTGTCAGGACCCATCACTTCAGCCGTTTGTTGCACGACATACAGGAATGTCGCGCGACAAACAGATATGTCGCGCGACACTTGCCTTTTTTTGGGAAAATGTCGCGCGACAATCTTCCCCGAGCAGTATAAATAGGCCAACACCTGTAGACACCCCGATCCGTGACCCCCGCAAGAACCCTAACGACCTCCGAGAACTACTATTTTGGGTCCAGGACCCACCCGAGGACCCGGTACTACACTAGGTGGGTTTGTTGGCCAACGAACATATTTTTTAGAGAGATTGTCGCACGACATATCACATTGTCGCGCGACAATCCCTGATATGTCGCGCGACAATCATGTCTTGTCGCGCGACGAACCCCTCTGCACCCGACCAACCACTTTCTGACACATCACAGTGTCAGGACCCATCACTTCAGCCGCTTGTCGCGCGACAAACCCACTATGTCGCGCGACAATCCCTCTCTGCACCCGACCAACCACTTTCTGACACATCACAGTGTCAGGACCCATCACTTCAGCCGATTGTCGCGCGACAAACAGATATGTCGCGCGACATTCTCCTTTTTTAAGGAAATGTCGCGCGACAATCTCTCCCGAGCAGTATAAATAGGCCAACACCCCCAAGGGTTGGAAAAGGGCAATTAGAATCCGAGAATTTGGAGCTTTAGATTCTGATTTTTATCAAGCATTTCTTCTACTATTTATCTTATTTCTGAAGAATTATCGAATCTATCCTCGACACTCGACGTGTCCCGTCTCCTGGAATCGATTTCTCGGAAATATCTGAAGAAAGAGAAGATTATTATCGCCAGAGATCCCTTCTGCCGTATTATATTTTCTTTCTTATTATTATTCTCGTCGGGAAGGTAAAGAAAGTCCCTTCTAGTATTTAAAATTAGATATTCTGTGTACTTGTTTTATTTCTGTTATTCTGTCCACGTTTTATTTGAATAAACTTATTGTCAAGTTACAAATAGTCTATCGTTTTTGACACAAAAGACCCTGATAAAACCTACTTTCAAAACCTAGAAGAGTAAGTACATTATCGTCCGGATAAACCCTGTTTTCAAAACCCCGGACCGATAAAAGACTTATCTAGGAATTAAAATCCACATATCCTGTCTTTTTCATAGACTGCGATGTGTTTGATAAACTCTCTTCAAAGAGTTCTAATTCCATATTGAATTAGTCCCGACATAAAGATCCGAACCTTTTTCCAAAAATAATCACGACTCGAGAAAACCGTCATTATCTGAGGAAATAATACGAAATACTCTTTCAAAATAAAAGGTTTTTTTTTGTCATTTGTCATTTACATCTTTTAAATTTATAAAAACATCGGATCTCGGAACACAAAAGGTTTTTCATCCCTTTCTTTCCCGTTTTCCCGAGAATTAGGGTTTTCTTCATTTAGAAAGTAGTAGACTGTCAGTAAAAGCATCCAAGTTTTTCAACATAGAATAAACATATAAGTCCACTAGAGACCGAAAGGGCGGAATGGGTGCTTAACACCTTCCCAAACCGTAATATAGTTCCCGAACCCTATAGAAACCTGGTTCCGCAGACAAACGTGTAAAGAAAGGCCTGTCTATAGCCTTTCCCCTTACACAATCTTTTTGTCCGTTTTCTCGTAAAACGTACTGGCGACTCTGAATGAACCCCCTTTGCATCTAGAAATAGACGTAGGGACACCCGATATCAACTATCAAAACAAACTCCAAGCAAATGGAATGACGGGATCCCTTCCGACGCTTCAGACCACCACGAATGGGGACGAGACCCGGGGGGTCGCATTTGCGGATTCTCACAGTGGCGACTCTGCTGGGGAGACCAGAAAACTAGACTCTTATATGTGGACTTTTTGTTTATTTGAATACTTGCTTTTTTCTGCTTTCCCTACTTATGTTAATTGATTGAGAAGAAACATTTTTTCAGAAAAAGGGAATTTTTCAAAAATTCGTAATCAAGATAATGATATTTGTAAACCCAACCTTTTTCACACGCACTATCACAAATCATGCATTGGTTCTACGAGTGTGAATTTACCCCAAACCCTCGGAAGTATTATAAGTGAGTAGGGAGTTGGCTTGCTTGGGCAACATAAACCGAAAGAATTTACTTCCACTATCCTTGGCCAAGTACGCCCCCGAGGTATATCGAGTGACGAGAACACTCACGTACCCGGGAAGTATATCAAAAGGCTCTTGCACGTACCCGCCCTTGGGGTATATCGCAAGGTCTTGCCAAAAAGGAGGGAGCCTGAAGCCTTAACCGTTCGTACACCTGCGCTGCATATAAGATCGAGTTAAAACACTTGTCAAACAGCCGTAGGGGATGTACCACTTTACGGCTTACTTTTGGACGCCCTTTTAAATCCGAGGCTTTTCTCGGCAATTTTTAGTGGTTCTTTTGGCAAAAATCGAGTCGCATCACAGTCTTCCTTCATCTTCGCCACGTGATTTCGTCTACAGTCGTGAAGCAACAAACAGACTGGAAGGTTGGGCCGGCCGTGATCACACCGGAAGACTAGTAAGACCAAGCACACCTGAAATGGCCGATGAACGTGAGAATCGAGAGACAGATCAGAACCTAGCCGAGGCATCATCAGCTCAGCCAACCCTAGCCGAAATGCACCGTTTACTCATGACCGTCAGCAGGGATCTGGCAAACCTCACGAACGAGCAACAGGGTACCCGGATCCGAATAGAAGAATTATCGGCCGAACGAACTGCACCACCGGGGTTTGATCGACTACCACCGAATCGAGATCCGAACCAAGGACAGTCTTCACAAGTACTCCCCCCAGTTCAAGGAACCAATCCACCCCAAACGGGCCCTATCGTAGTTGGTCCCATTCAAACCGACCCCAACAATCAGAACCAATGGGCCCCGGATTCAGGCCCCACTTACCAACAGCAGGAGCCACCCATAGTCTGGCCGCAACCCCAAGTATAACCCGGTTTTGACCCCCAATACCAACCATGACCACAAGTTCCCGCAAAACCCATTCCACCACCGGCCCCAGCAGCCCTCCCTAATGAATACCCAGACATCAACCGACTTCGGGCAGTATATGCAGAATCGGTAATAGCACGGGAACAGCCCGACGAGATGTCAAGAGAGAGTGAGGAAATGAAGAAGCTGAAAGAGCAGATGAGGGTCCTACAGAAGGGGGTGTCCCTAATAAAAGGTGCAGACGAGATCACGGATATGAATGCCTTCTCCCTCTACCCAGAAGCGAGATTATCCCAGGGATTCAAACTCCCTTCCATCACCAAGTTCACTGGAACCACGCCCCCTAAAACTCACCTACAGTCCTACATAAGATCCATGCAAGTGTCCGGTTGTGGAGAGCCGGAATTAGCACAAGCCTTTCACATGACTCTCACGGGAGCCGCCCTGCGATGGTTCTTTGGTCTAGAAAGGCATCACACGCAGACTTGGGGAGATATCGTCAAAGAATTTATGACCAAATACGGGTCCAACGAGGATTTGGAAATTACCCGTAAACACCTGGAAATGGCCAAACAGGGCGAGAAAGAAAGCTTCAGCGACTTTGTCACCCGCTGGAGGGAGATGGCCTCCCAAATGTCCAAACGACCCGAAAATCATTCAGAAGAACTTCACTCCAGCCGTACTGAGTTGCATGGGAAAGCACGTATTCCCACACTTCAGAGCCCTGTTGAGTATGGGGTCACAAGTAGAGGAAGAACTGGCCAAGAAAGTTGAAACCGATACCAAGAAAGCCTCTTACGCCGGAAGAAAGACGGCCACTCCAGCCGTAAACCAACTAAGCTCGTACCCGTATCAACAAAACCCATTCCAGCAGTCACCGCAAGTCCCCCCAATGAATTGGCCTACGCAGGGAGACTCTTCAAACACCGAGGCCAAAAAAAAGGAGAAATTTCTGCACCCTCCCCACTACTCTGGTTAAGAGCCTGGAACTACTCCAAAAAGCTGGACTAGTCGCTCCACTCAACCCACGCCCCCCACCAAACCCTATTCCCAACACTTGGAGAATGAATAAGAACTGTGCGTACCATCAAGCGGCAGGCCATGACACGGAACGCTGTTTAGCTCTCCGCCATCGAATCCAGGACCTCATTGAAGCCGGAACCATCCCCGCACCCGGCGGGCCCAATGTTACTAATAATCCACTTCCTAACCATGCTCCACCTGCAGGGATTAATGCCTTGACCACTGATGAAGAAGGCTTCGATCCCGTGGGGCTCATTCGAGATGACCCAACCTACAGGGCACTCATTGTACTGCCAGCAAAGGCTCAAGTTACCCCAGGCCTCAATCCAATAATTGACCAATGGATGGCCAAAATGAACTTCCTACCCGGGCAGGGTTTAGGAAAAACAAATCAGGGGATCTCACAACCACTCACAATCAAAACCAATCTCGGAAAATCTGGGATAGGATGGACCCAGAATAAGAAGAAACAATCATGGAAATCCCAAACCCCCCCCAGGGAGACAATCTGTATGACAGAAACCTCCCCCGGGACTTTCAGTTGGTCGACAGAGCCAGAATCGTCAGAAACTTCAGAGGAATCAAACCCGGCATCCCTTTGGATCCAACAAATCACCCGTTCAGGAAGGGTATACCAACCACCACCGGATGCTGAGAAAACACCACCACCTAAGGAAATAGGAGAAGATAGAGTGCTTGAGCAGTTGAAGAAGACCCAGGCACACATCACCATTTGGGGCCTCTTGGTTGCCTCCAAACCCCACAGGACCGCTTTCATCAAACTTCTGGACGAAGCCGTGATATCACCGGACTCCACACCCGAACAACTGCCAAACATGATCGGGTCACTTACAGTCCAAAGAAGTCTATCATTTTCAGATGAAGACTTATCTCCATTGGGGAGAAAACACAGCCTGGCTCTCCACATCACCGTCCGAACCCGAGGGAAGATCTTGCCACAAGTCCTCATCGACAATGGGTCGACCATAAATGTTTGCCCCCTGAAGACTGCCAGATGCTTGGGTATCTTGGATTCAGAGCTTTCACCATCCGCCGTAACCGTCAGGGCCTATGATAATACCAGGAGGGCCGTTCTGGGTTCTCTGAAGCTTGATCTCATGGTCGGTCTCGGAATTTTTCCTGCCGATTTCCAAATCATAGACATTCCCTCCAGTTTCAACCTCCTGCTGGGAAGAGCGTGGCTACACGACATAGGAGCACTCCCCTCCTCCTTGCACCAAAAGATCAAGATACCGTTTGAAGGGAACATAATTACCATCCAAGGAGATCCTGAAAGGACCTTGGCAGATGTGGAGTTACCTGTTTTGGGAATCGGGAGCCAGAGCATACAGTTAGGAGGCTTTTCTTATGAGCCTCAAGTACAAACTCTCAGCACTCAGATAATCGAATATCTCCCCCCAGACAATATCCCCGGTCTCAGCACCAAGATTACAAATATGCTAAGAATGATGAAATATTTACCTGGAGCCGGCCTAGGAAAGGGACAATCAGGACTACTTCAAGCCTTGGAACCGACAACGAGGTACGAAAGGGAAGGTTTGGGGTACCAACACACTGAAGAAGACGATCAGCAAAAAAGGGGCCGAGGGCATCAGTATCCGAGTTTCAGCTCTTTGAACGGGTTTTTTGTCAAAGAAGGAGAGGACTTCCCCTTTTGCGGTTTTTAGGAACCTTGGAGAAACAGTGACGGAGAGAACCTGCCGGGATGGGAAATCTTCTATGAAGAGGACCTATATGTCAAAGAAAGCATTGAACACGGTTTCTCCACCAAATTAACGATCGGGTTGAAAGAAGGAAATGAAGACAAGACAGACAAGGAGGAAGAAATGATCGGAGATATTTTCGACATCATGGTTCTAGGGGATGACGAGCCAGGGGATGACCCCGTACACCTGATATACGCTGATCCAGACTACTAAAGGGAAAGAGAAAAGAGTGAAATTGTAAGGGTGAGAGGTGAGAGTGAAAGTAAGGCTAGGAAAGAGCCACTCCTAGATTTACTCTTTAAACTTGTACCTGTAAACACTACTATCAATGAGGAAAACTCTGTGTTGCGTTATCCTGTTATTTGTAATTCTGTAGTAGCTTATAAGGAGTTAAAAAGACTGAACGAACACCCGGAACGGGAGGAGCAGCGTATACAAAGCGAAGAAGGAGACACTCTTGTGATTAACCTCAGAACAGAGGAGGAAAGAAGAGAGGTCCGCAATGGGGCAAGCCTAAGTGAGACAGAAAGAGAAGAATTCACACAAACTCTGAAAGAGTATGTGGATGTCTTCGCCTGGTCTTATGCGGATATGCCAGGTTTGAACAGCCAGATAGTCATGCACGAGATACACACCAAGACAGAATTTAGGCCCGTCAAGCAAAAGCTGAGGAAACTTACGCCAGAATGGTCCTTAAAAGTGAAATAAGAGGTGATGAAATAATTAAGTGTGGATTTCTTGCGGGTAATCGAATACCCTTCGTGGTTGGCCAACATCGTGCCTGTTCCAAAAGCTAATGGGAAAGTCCGCATGTGTGTGGATTACCGGGATCTCAATAAAGCTTGTCCAAAAGACGATTTTCCCTTGCCCAACATCGATTTGATAGTAGATAATACTGCCAACCACGCCCTGAAGTCATTTGTGGATGGTTTTGCCGGATATAACCAGATCAAGATGCACCCAGATCACCAAGAGAAAACAGCATTCATCACACCGTGGGGAACATACTGCTACACCGTTATGCCATTTGGGCTAAAGAACGCCGGGGCAACGTATCAGAGGGCAGCTACGGCTATCTTTCACGACATGATTCACAAAGAAGTAGAGGTGTATGTAGACGACATGATAATCAAGTCAAAAGAGAGGAAAGGCCACGTACCAGCCTTGCGAACCTTCTTTGATCGGCTCTGCCAATATCAGATGAGACTCAACCCGCAGAAATGTGTGTTCGGGATAACCAAAGGAAAACTCCTGGGATATGTCGTCAGTAAAGAGGGAATCGAGGTGGACCCCGCTAAAATTCAAGCTATCCAAGACATGCCTAAACCTCGTACCGAGAAAGAAGTCCGAGGATTTTTGGGTAATCTGCAGTACATCAGTAAGTTCATCTCTCAGCTCACTCAGACTTGCGAGCCCATCTTCAAACTCCTGAGGAAATCTTCACCAGGAGAGTGGGACGGCCAGTGCCAAGAAGCTTTTGATATAATCAAAGAATACATCTCCAAACCCTCAGTGTTAGCCCCGCCTCAGACCGGACTGCCACTAATCTTATACCTAACCGTCACTGATTCGGCTGCGGGAGCAATGCTAGCCCAGCACCTGACCGATACCCGGAAAGAGCAGGCCATCTATTTCCTCAGCAAAAAGCTGTCCCCGTTTGAGATAAACTACACACCATTGGAGAAATCATGTACCGCTCTCGTCTGGGTAACACATAAACTACGGCACTATATGCTAGTTTTCCCAGTCATCCTGGCATCACGGATCGATCCGTTGAAATACCTCCTCGAGAAACCGGCTCTCTCGAACCGAATGGCAAAATGGTTGTTTCTACTCTCCGAATTCGACATCACCTACATGACCCAAAAGGCAGTCAAAGGCAAGATCATAGCTGATTACCTGGCCCACAATCCGATATTATGAGACATGCTAGAAGAAGCCGAGTTCCCGGACGAAACCATCATGAACGTCGAGATCGATGAAGACTGGAAGTTGTACTTTGACGGGGCCGCCAATCGGAATGGAAACGGGATAGGTATCCTGCTAGTCTCTCCAGACCAAACTCACTCCCCGGTATCATATCGCCTGAACTTCTTCTGCACCAACAACATGGCTGAATATGAAGCCTGCATACTCGGGTTAGAGATCGCTCTTCAAAAGGGTATAAAGAGAATACAGGTATACGGAGATTCAGCACTAGTGGTCCACCAAGTTCTGAAGGAATGGAAGATCAGAGATGAGAAATTAGTCCCTTACCTCGCCCGACTAGAGGATGTCGCAGGAAAGTTCGAGCGTGTGGAGTTTTACTATATCCCCAGGTCCCAGAATAGTTTTGCTGACGCATTGGCAACCCTGGCATCTATGATCGATATTCCGGAGGGGATGGAAGAAATAACCCTCACGGTACAAAAGAAATCAGGACTCGCGCACTGCATGACTCTTGAGGTAGAAACTGAAAAAAAACGATGACTCGACCGTTTGGTTTTATGACATCTAGAACCTTCTGAAGAACCACCAGTATCCCGAGGAAACAGACAAGAGAACGCGGGTCACCCTCAAAAGACTAGCATCAGGATTCATACTCTATGCCGGAAGATTATATAAAAGGAACTACGACGGGACTCATCTTCAATGTCTCACCGAAGAAGAATCGGTTAGAATGATGGATCAGATACATGGGGGCGATTGCGGACCTCATATGAGCGGGCATACACTTGCCCGCAAGATCATCAGGCAAGGGTATTTCTGGTCTACCCTACAAACCGACTGTGCTGACCATGTACGCCGTTGTCACAAATGCCAAATCTATGCTAAATCCCAGAAGCTTCCTCCAAAAGAGTTGTACAACATGACTGCTCCCTGGCCTTTCGCAGCTTCGGGAATCGACGTCATAGGGAAAATCTCGCCCAAAGCCAGCAACGGCCATGAATTCATACTAGTAGCCATCGACTACTTCACCAAATGGGTGGAAGCCGAGTCTTACCAGACCCTAGATGCCAGGAAAGTTGCCCGATTCATCAAAAGGAATATTGTCTGCCGATATGGGGTCCTACACGAGATCATCTCAGATAACGGCACCCACTTCGAAGGAGAAGCTAATACAGTCATGGAGGAATACGGTATCACCCGACACAAATCTTCGCCATATAGACCACAAACCAATAGGGCAGTTGAAGCCGCCAACAAGAATTTGAAGAATATCCTAAGCAAGATGACCGACACCTGCCGGGACTGGCCGGAGAAATTACCATATGCATTGTGGGGATACCGCACCACCGAGAGGGTCTCCACCGGGGCAACCCCGTTCTCGCTGACATACGGGATGGAAGCAGTCCTCCCTGTCGAGTTAGAAGTCCCCTCCCTTAGGGTAATACTAGAAAATCAAGTCAATGAACTGGAATGGGTCCAGGCACGTTATAACGAGCTAGCCCTACTAGATGAAAAGAGATTGAAAGCCGCATACCACCATCAGGGGTATCAGAAGAGAATCGCTCGAGCATTTAACCAGAAAGTGAGGACTCGGGGTATCAATGAAAATGACATCGTGTTGAAAGAAATTCGAGAGCCAGCCAGGGATCCGAGGGGTAAGTTCGGGCAGAAGTGGACAGGATCATACATCGTCAAAGAAATCGATACAGGAGGTGCCGCTACACTCACTGATTTGGATGGGCAGTTACTACATTCACCAGTCAACATGGATCGACTGAAGAAGTATTATCAATAGGTGTGGCATGTAATAAGAACTACGTAAACCTGAGCCCCAACTCAAAACTTTTTGTTCTTTGTAAAAATCAAAAAGGGGAACGTAGGCAACCTGAGAAGTGACTTCAGGCCCGGTTTAAACTTTGTAAATAAATTTATTTCCCGCAAGCAGTCCCTCATATATTATTAAAAGGTGGTTCAGAACACCGAAGGTTACAAAGGAGACATAATAAATACGAAAGAAACTAATCCCTAGGGGTTGGCCACACTGGGTCCTCAATAGCCAAATCGATCTGAGCTTCATCCAAGATCTGATATGCAAAGACAATGTTATCATCAGTAGCCTCCGTATCCATGAACCGGAACCACTCCATTTGAAAGGGGTCGTCGATCAGTTCTCCTTCTAGAGATTGCCAGCAAGAGCGGATGATATCAGCCCGGAGAGGCCAGGTAATACCAAACCGGGCATAATTGAACTGACGAGTCAGTCGGGCACGCCACATCCTCTCTACCGATAAAGAAACATGTGGGGTCACAAATTTAGACTCAGAAGAGAAGTTGTTCAGACCAAGGAGAACCTCCTGAGGAATGTTAAACTGCCGAAGAAGACGACCTGGGAGATAAAAGGAGGTAAACCAGAGCCCACGGAGCCGAACATAATTCTGTCCCCCGGTACTAAGCACCATCGCCCTCAACTTCCACCAAGGAACGTTCCACCGTATGGCACGAAAGTTCTCCGAAAGCCAAACCGTCCAATCAGAGGAAGACATAGTCAAAGCACCAAAGAGAGGACGATGGAAGAAATGAGTCGGATTATTGAGCCGAACCCCGTTGAAGCCCACCGATCGGAAACGCTCCAAAAGCCACATATATAACAGGCGCGGACTTCCCCTGAAGAAAGGTGAAGCCCCCCTTTGAATATCATCCAGGCCATTTAAAGTCTCTGCAAGAACAATGGGCACTATGGACTCTCCATTTCTAGCATGATAGATCAAACTCAGGATAGTCGGATCCACACGGGAAGAACCTGTCACCAGCAGCATATCAGAGACAAGGCAGATCAAGGCCGCCGCAGTACGCCCCACGCCGTAAGAGTCTCTATCTTCATAACGATGAAAAAACCTCACCATCTTGTGGAGGTCAAGGAGCCCGTCGACAATAAAACCATCACAGGCCGCTGGAGGAATGGCTAACAGAACAATCAACATATCTCGAGGACCGATTTCTTCTATGGGGACTGCCATCGGGAGACAGACGTCAGAACGTAGCAGCCAGGAAAACTCCTCGTAAGTCGGGCAGAGCTCGTCAAGCCCAAAACGGAAAAGGTGATCCACAGGGCTCCAAAAATGCAAAGCGCCTAACAAAAAGGAAAAATCTACAGGGCGATGACACCAGCCCGCCAAAGGACTGAATGCACCGAAGTTCAAGCCATTTTCAGAAGATACCAAAGCATCCCGAGCATTAATGAAAGAAAAATCAGAGTTTGTACGATAGGAAGACATTGTGGAGAGGTGTGGGGATGAAGGAAGGAAGATGGGTGTATTTATAGCAAAAAAGAGGGACCTGTACCTGTTTGTCGCGCGACAAACCCATATTCAGGAGGGATTGTCGCGCGACAAACTCCTTTTGGGTCACCCTAATTTTGTTCTTCCTACACATAGCAGTCATGATTGCCAAAAGAATCATTTTTGGATGCTTTCTTGTTCTCACTTTGCTCTTTTTTACAGGAAAAGTATCACTACACTACAAGGTATGACTTCTAAAAATACCGACTCTTATATATATATATATATGTGTATGTATATATCTTTTCACATACAGAGAATAAAAGTATAATCAAACACAGATAAAGATATTTTATAAATCCAATAAAAGAACAGTTTTTAAATATCTGTCTAAACATGTCTAAAATAAATACATATCTGTCCAAACTAACACTAAATGCAGAAAGGGAAAACTAATCTACTCGGGCGCGTTTTGACACGCTCCCGCTATCACCCGAGCCTTCCTCGGGAGTAAGATCAACGACTGGGACGCTGGGAGCAGGAGGAGCTGCCGCCTGGGAAGGACCCGTAGACTGAACCGGTGCCGTCGGACGGATCACCGAAGATCGGGATCGCCTAGAAGTCCGACTGCTACTCTGCCTAGACTCCGACCGAGCATGAGAGGAGGTCAGGGGGTCGTCCGGCCGTAAGGAGACGTCGATAGCCCTCTGATAATCGCGCATGTAGGCCGGAGGGTCTCGACCAACGTACTGGAGCAGGTTCCAGCTGTAAAGATACCGGGCGTGCCAAGCCCGTAGATTTGCCACCCGTACACTCACCCGCTGTAAAAAGACATAAGATAAAAGAAGCAGCACAGTCAAAATAGATAGATATAGATGTAAAGATACCAAGAGAAGTTGAAGAAAGCACCTCGTCATCAGGGCGACCACCCAGATAGTCAAAAGTATCCTCAGGAAGAGGGTACTCCGGGACGGGATACCGACGTAATCCAGCGCCAACGTAAGAGATGTCCCTGGGAAGTGGAGGTAGATCTACCCACGGAATAGACGACCCCGCCGGAACACCAGCAGAAGTGGACCCGCCCTCCTCACGGATCGGGAACAAGGGAGGCCGGGATGAAGAACCCCCGAAGCCTGGAGATCGGGCAGGAGGACCCATGACAGTCGCCGGGAGAGGAGTCAACGTGGCGTAGGTACGGACCCCTGGAGGATCCACTATGGCCGTCGCCCTCAAAGGAGGTACCCCACTAGAAGGAGTAGCCATCGCAGCTGGAGGAGTCCGCCCGAACTGCTCATAATCTGCCCCAAGGTCCGCAGGCTCCCAGGACTTCTCAGACAATCCCGCTCTCCCCTCAGCAGCCTCAGCAGCAGCAAAAAGGACCCCCGGAGACACAGAAGGGCCGGTGGGAAACTCGAAACCCTCAGCACGCTGCTCCCTCACAGGTGTCGCCTGAGGTGACGGCTCCGGAACAGCTGTCGCATCACCTCCCTCACCCTCTGGCTGACCACCACCCTCGGCCGCAGCAGGAACATCCCTCTCTCCCTCAGGATCCTCATCCTCAGAATCCAGAATGTTGTCCCTCTGATCGGGGACAGGTGGCAAGTGACCCGGAACCGCCCTAGCTAAATGGGTCTGTCCCCGTATGTAGTTGGGATCACCTCCCAATGCCCGGTACCTCTTATAGAAGACTCGTCCCCGAGTCCCCTTCGGCTCCCTCATCAGATAACGGGCAGCAAAAACGACATAGTCTCCCTCCTCGACGAAGGTCTGGAAGCCGAGTCCATCGATCAAAGCCTGCACCGTCACCGGATCGATCTCGCCCGTCCGCCTCATTAGAACAGGAGGGAATAATGGAACACGAGGCCACTGGGACGGCGTGTGCTGGCGAATGACCCTCTCGCCCAAGTAGAAGAGAAGGCCGTACTCATCTCGGATAAGCCGCCTGGTCCTCGAGGCAGTCAGAGCACGGCCATACCCATAATGAGGACCCAGATCACCCCAAGGGGCCCACTCAACCTGAAAAGAAAACAAGTTTTTTATTCTCAATAATTTATATATTCTATCTAACTATTGAAAAGCAAGAGAACTAAAATATTTACCTGCTCCTCCAACAGGTCGTGAACGGCAGCAGCTCCGGTCTCCCGAGTCCGGTATACATAGGGAGCCCGGTAGTTCCCCGCAATGAATCGGCGGAGAAAAGGAAACTGGTCCTCGTTCTCAACAAGGAGATCCACCTGGGCACGACCCAGGCGGGTATAAGCAACAAACCAGCTCTGAAAAAGAAAGATAAAAGAAATCAGCAATGATCAACAGGTAATATGTAAAGAACTGAAGCAAAGACAGAAAGACTAAAGAATGTACCTCCCACAGCAGAGAAAAGCCCTTGAGGTTCAGGGCTAAATGGCGAGAGACCTGGTCCATGGCATCATAGAGGACTGCAAGAATGAAGCCTCCCCAGTCATAGTCAAACATGAGGCTGAAGTCCCGAAGATAGGGCAACCACCAAAGATGAGCCGTGTCCCCACCACGGGCCTCGAATAAATCATGGAGTGTCAGTAGAAGAAGGACGCGGGCATACTGGCGCGCCTCCTGACGGGTCATAGGAACCCCTGAAGCAACTAGCCGAGCTCTCTCTGTGGCTAGCCGCGTAACCAAGATGCCCCGAGGAATCGTATCACCGGAACTCCGTCGCTCTGGGAACCATCCAAGCGCACTAACAATACCCTCTGCCGTCAGACGCAAAGGGACATCGATCTGAATGGGGACCCCCCCTGAAGGAATCCCGGTCAGAGCAAAAAGATCGAGGGGTGTCATCGTCATCTCACCCCAGCTCCAATGGAAGGTATGAGTAGTATCCCACCAATGGCAAGCCAGTGCCGACACCAAAACTGTCGCCCTAGAAACCCGCTCTGGGAGGGCGTCAAAGAGGGAGCCAAAAGGAGTCGCAAGAATCAACTCCTGGACAGGGGCCGGTGCCCGTCGCCACTCCGAAGATATAGTGTTGGGGGAACCCCAACCCCGGCCAACTCACTGCAGACAAGAGAACGAATACGGGGTTATAGGGGTAAATTATGTAAATTTTCAAAACCTGAGGGTACTTTGGTGTAATTATGAGAGTTATAGGGCTATAGAGGTAAATTCTGTAATTTTCCAAACCTGAGGGTACTTTGGTGTAAATTATGAGAGTTATAGGGCTATAGGGGTAAATTATGTAATTTTCCGAAACCTGAGGGTACTTTGGTGTAATTATGAGAGTTATAGGGCTATAGGGGTAAATTATGTAATTTTCCAAACCTGAGGGTACTTTGGCGTAATTTAGGGTTATAAAGGTAAAATATGTAATTTTCCAAACCTGAGGGTACTTTGGTGTAATTATGAGAGTTATAGGGGTAAATTATGTAATTTTCCAAACCTGAGGGTACTTTGGTGTAATTATGAGAGTTATAGGGCTATAAGGGTAAATTATGTAATTTTCCAAACCTGAGGGTACTTTGGTGTAATTATGATAGGGTTATAAGGGTAAATTATGTAATTTTCCAAACCTGAGGGTACTTTGGTGTAATTATGAGAGTTATAGGGCTATAAGGGTAAATTATGTAATTTTCCAAACCTGAGGGTACTTTGGTGTAATTATGATAGATATAGGGTTATAAGGGTAAATTATGTAATTTTCCAAACCTGAGGGTACTTTGGTGTAATTATGAGAGAAATAGGGTTATGGGGGTAAATTATGTAATTTTTCAAACATGATGGTATTTTGGTGTAATTATGAGAGTTATAGGGGTACATTATGTAATTTTCTAAAAAACCTAAGAGGTATCACAGGTAAAAAGTATGTGTTCGCTAAAATCGGACATTATTTCTAGGCAGACATACATACTAACATTGTTTAAAATACATGCAGGAAACGACAGAAGTAATAGAACAGATAAAAAACACACGAAAAGAAGACATACCAGAGACCGTCGACGGATCTCGTGAGAGACAGGCTCCATCAAAAGCCACGGGACATCCGGGACCGGAGCATCTCGGATAGCATCCCGATAAACCACCGCCCGACCACGGTCTATCCCATCCTCATCATACCAGTCCAAGTCCGCCCAGTCGTCGTGATGAGGGCTACAGCGGAGAACGCCCTGAGCGTCAGTAAAGGTGACCTCCTCCTGGTCACCCTCCAATCGGTCGAGATGAGCAGGGTCCATCGGTATAGGTAGGATGTATGTGAAAAGGTCGAAAAAGTCAAAAACACGGCAGAGCTTCCGCGCTTGGGAGAGAAGAAAAGAAAGAGAGAAGGAGAGCTAGAGAGAGAAAGAGAAAGAAGAAAGTGTGGTGGAATGAGCTCAGCAGGAGGCTTATATAGTGGGGCAGATTGTCGCGCGACAAATGGCCACATTGTCGCGCGACAAAAAGCCAGACACCGAAGTGTCGCGCGACAATCACCCCCGACCCCTGATTTTTTGACCTTTGTCTCATTTTATCTCCTACAAGGGCACTTCGGAGAAGCAGTTTTCGAAAAAAATTGCTAAAAACCGCACACCTAGGATGAGATTTCAAAGAAAAAACTTCTATATCATCTCTCCGAAAAATGCGAGAACAGAATGCCGCGATTAAAAGTAGTCTCTGATCTCACAGAAGGACCGAGACCATCAAATAAGAAAAGGCAAAATAGCGAGATAAGACGGGAATAGAAAAAATTGAAAAAGTAAAAAAGAGAAATAACCCGTATGAGCGCCCAAAGCGAGCGAGAGAAACATAAATGCAGAGTGGCAGGGAGAGCCACACCAAAAGTGACAGCTAGGCCAAATCGGCTCAGGGCTTCATTTTGGGTGAGTAAGGCTCCTGACCACGACAAAGGGATGAAAAGACTCCTGGTCAAAAACAGAGAGGGCCAAGAAAAGTCTTTCCCAAAAGAGGGAGAAATAAGGGCATCGAAAAACAGAAAACGATGTTGGGCCCACCAAAAAGAGAAACTGAGAAAAGAACAGAGATCAGAGATTGGACTTTTAGACAAATTTTCTTTTCAGCACGATACAGAAGAGATGGTTTGGAAAATCCTCGAATCATCACGCTGCGGAAAGCAAAGAAAATCGAAAACTGCCTTCTGAGAAAAGTACCCTCACTCGAGGAAAACATGAGAATAAAATTCAAGAAAGATACAGGAAAGCGGACATTCGGATAAGATTAGACCTCGAGGAGCTCTTTTCACCCTCACGAAAACTTCTCTCTCTCACTCTAGCAGCCTGAAGAGAGACAAATTAAATTTTACAAAAAAACACAAACACAAGCCCTCTTCAGAGGCAGCATCACAAGCCCTCTCCAGAGGCAAAAGTTACTCATGAAAGTCCTCCCAGAGGCATTTTTTTTCTTCTAACAGATCTAGAAGCCCTCCCAGAGAGGCACCAACGGTAGTCCTCCCACCTGAGGCGAAGCCCTCCCAGAGAGGCACAACGGTAGTCCTCCCACCTGAGGCGAAGCCCTCCCAGAGAGGCACAACGGTAGTCCTCCCACCTGAGGCGAAGCCCTCCCAGAGAGGCACAACGGTAGTCCTCCCACCTGAGGCGAAGCCCTCCCAGAGAGGCACAAACGGTAGTCCTCCCACCTGAGGCAAAGCCCTCCCAGAGAGGCACAAACGGTAGTCCTCCCACCTGAGGCGAAGCCCTCCCAGAGAGGCACAACGGTAGTCCTCCCACCTGAGGCGAAGCCCTCCCAGAGAGGCACAAACGGTAGTCCTCCCCCCTGAGGCGAAGCCCTCCCAGAGAGGCACAAACGGTAGTCCTCCCACCTGAGGCGAAGCCCTCCCAGAGAGGCACAACGGTAGTCCTCCCATCTGAGGCGCAATGGTAGTCCTCCCACCTGAGGCGCAAAAAAGGAGAGAGCAACGGTAGTCCTCCCACCTGAGGCACAAAAAAGATCAATGGTAGTCCTCCCATCTGAGGCAAGTGGAGCAAATCAAAGCCCTCGAGAGAGGCAACGAGGTAACAAAAGCCCTCTCCGGAGGCAAAACCAAACACAAAGCCCTCTCCGGAGGCACTCACAAGCACTTTTTGCATAAACACATCTTTAGAGTTCATGCGGGAGCCATGGATCATGGTCTCTTCCAGTCGCCTCAATTCCTCGCAAGCAAGGAGCTTGAGTCGAGAGGGTCTGTAGACACCCCGATCCGTGACCCCCGCAAGAACCCTAACGACCTACGAGAACTACTGTTTCACAGTGTCAGGACCCACCCGAGCACCTGAAACTACCTCAGGGGGGTTTTGTTGCGCGACAAAACTATTTTTATGAAAGATTGTCGCACGACATATCACATTGTCGCGCGACAATCATTGGAATGTCGCGCGACAATCCCTCTATGTCGCACGACAATCCCTCTCTGCACCCGACCAACCACTTTCTGACACATCACAGTGTCAGGACCCATCACTTCAGCCGTTTGTCGCACGACATACAGGAATATCGCGCGACAAACATATATGTCGCGCGACACTTGCCTTTTTTTGGGAAAATGTCGCGCAACAATCTTCCCCGAGCAGTATAAATAGGCCAACACCCCCAAGGGTTCAAGGGGGAGGGAGGAAGATTGGAATCTGAGAATTTGGAGCTTTAGATTTGATTTTTATCAAGCATTTTTCTACTATTTTCTTATTTCTGAAGAATTATCGAATCTATCCTCGACACTCGACGTGTCCCGTCTTCGGAATCGATTTCTCAGAAATATCTGAAGAAAGAGAAGATTATTATCGCCAGAGACCCCTCTGCCGTATTATATTTTCTTTCTTATTATTATTCTCGTCGGGAAGGTAAAGAAAGTCCCTTCTAGTATTTAAAATTAGATATCTGTGTACTTGTTTTATTTCTGTTATTCTGTCCACGTTTTATTTGAATAAACTTATTGTCAAGTTACAAATAGTCTATCGTTTTCGACACAAAAGACCCTGATAAAACCACTTTCAAAACCAGAAGAGTAAGTACATTATCGTCCGGATAAACCCTGTTTTCAAACCCCGGACCGATAAAAGACTTATCTAGGAATTAAAATCCACATATCCTGTCTTTTTCATAGACTGCGATGTGTCTGATAAACTCTCTTCAAAGAGTTCTAATTCCATATTGAATTAGTCCCGCCATAAAGATCCGAACTTTTCCAAAAATAATCACGACTCGAGAAAACCGTCATTATCTGAAGAAATAATACGAAATACTCTTTCAAAATAAAAGGTTTTTTTTTTGTCATTTGTCATTTACATCTTTTAATTTATAAAAACATCGGATCTCGGAATACAAAAGGTTTTTCACCCCTTTTTCTTTCCCGTTTTTCCCGAGAATTAGGGTTTTCATTTGAAAAGTAGTAGACTGTCAGTAAAAGCATCCAAGTTTTTCAACATAGAATAAACATATAAGTCCACTAGAGACCGAAAGGGAGGAATGGGTGCTTAACACCTTCCCAAACCGTAATATAGTTCCCGAACCCTATAGAAACCTGGTTTCGCAGACAAACGTGTAAAGAAAGGCCTGTCTATAGCCTTTCCCCTTACACAACCTTTTTGTCCGTTTTCTCGTAAAACGTACTGGCGACACTGAACGAACCCCCTTTGCATCTAGAAATAGACGTAGGGACACCCGATATCAACTATCAAAACAAACTCCAAGCAAATGGAACGACGGGATCCCTTCCGACGCTTCAGACCACCACGAACGGGGACGAGACCCGGGGGGTCGCATTTGCGAATTCTCACACCCCCCCTCCAATCATATTTTTCATCAACAATCAAGGGGATTTCATAGTACACACAAAGAGATCCTTATTCTCCCCCTTCCAAGGAGGCTCAGGTATAATTTCCTCTCTTCTTTTATTTATTCGTCGATTTTATAATTCATACTCTTGTTTGCATAATTTCTATCACTTAATAGCTTTTCAAAACCAAAGGTGTATAATAAACCCTAATCTAATCCCAAAATAGCATTATTACTTTCCTACTTTTCCAAAAGCTCGAATTAGCGGTATTGTTATACAAAAGAATCGATAATCACTATATATCCAATCTAACTCATAGATTGCGGTGTGTATGTGATAAATACTCGATTATGAAAGCATTATTGCCATCTATACCGGTTTAATCAATAGACTTTGGTATACGATCGGTAAACTCGCCTCATATAATATCGAATATAAGATTCCACATCGAATAAGTTTTCGAAAAGCTCAAAGTTTTACAAAATCACTTGTTTCATTGCATCTATTATTATCAAACTCTCTTTTCCAAATCCCACACACACATTTATTTTCAAAATCATGGGCGAACTAGGAAACACATCGTTTTCATCCCATTCCCAAAATCCCGATTTCTAAGGCAAGCATGAAAAGCTGTAAAGTAATAGCAATAGCATGCAAGAACTGAATTATAACACACACATATCCTACTAAAGAGATCGAAAGGGCGAATTGGGTGCCTAACACCTTCCCGATTTGTAACTTAGTCCCCGAACCTTCAAATCAACTGGTTTCGCATACATTGTGTATAAGAGGATATTTAGTCCATAAATACGTCTCTTTTACACAAACCTTTTTGTTTGTTTAGTAAAACAAACTGGCGACTCTTATTCTTTTCAAAACCCAATTTTCAAAGCAACAACGGAATCACCGCCCACGAGGACCCCCGGGCGTCGAGAACGCGGGTTCTCACAACATGCTATGTACCTATTTTAGCCTTTATGTGACAACTTAGGCATATGCTAAGATTCTCCGTTAACATAGCAGTATGATACATAGCAGTATCAACTTAGGTTGATACCTTGTAGATATTTTTGTGCCTAGGACAATTTTTTTTCTTTCATTATCTTTACTAAAATTGAGCAAAATTTCCAACACTAAAGCACACGCGCACTGCATGCATATATACCCCACCTTTATTACCCGAGGGTCGAATGTAAAAGCATGCCAACTTGATGGGTTGGTAAACGCTGAAGTATAAGCCCTGACTTTTTCTCGGTCTCATACCATTTGAGTATATTGTAACTGTCCAACATAGTACTAATGATCACCCTGACGAGTATGAGGTATATCGTGGGACTTGTTATAGTACTCTGTGTCTATCAAATTAAGCGCCACGCGTATCGATCATCCTTCGAGATGTGAAGTATTTAGTGTGCCGATGGCATAAAAGTCAATTCACGCACATTCAAAGTATATCAAATGTTTGTCCACACGTACACTCGATATATAGCTTGGAAACATATTAATGAGAAGTCATACCAATTCCTAACTTAGACTGCATCACCATGGCATATAGCAGATAGAAAAAACCTGTACATCCTCCGTTTTTTTTTATTATTATTTTTTCTAAAAAAAATAAAATAAAGGAGAAACAGAGAGATCTCTGTCAGTTTTTCGGATATTCGATTTTTTCTTGACATTAAGACAAATACAAGATTTTTCATGAATAAAATATTTATGTGCCAACCTTATGTGCTTTTGTTGTTGTAATGCTCAGGAAAAAAAATTATTTTTGTAAAAACAAATTCCATTTCTTTAAAAAATGTTATTATTTAAATTATTTACTTTTCCCCGAAACTAAAACCAATTCTTTTGTAAATCGATAATTCTTTCATCACTAATTATTTTGATAACTCACTATTTCCTTAAATTTTTTTTTCGAAGTAATCCCTATTTTTTTCTAAATTTTAAATTTCTCAATCAGACCCTATTTACATTCTTCAAGCTTGATTCACGATGGCTTTTCTTGGTAGCGCGATCCGTGCCGAAAAAGAGGTAACAGAGGAAAGTATCATGCAATTGTTCACTAACTTCATTAATAAGGTGGAAACACAGGCCAGTGCTGACCGGGCTGAGACACAAGCTCGTCTAGATACCATCATGGTCGCTTTTGCCCTCTAGGCTCCGGTACCGTAGCCCTCAGTAGGACATGTAGGGGCAAGCAAGGACGCTTCGCATCCAGACTTACCCCAGTACCCTACCAGCTCCATGTCAATACAGTAGGAGTGCCGCCATTTTCAATGTCACCACATTTGAATTCTTCTGGTTTGCCATTGTATCCAATGGGGGGCCGAGTTATCCGTTTCCGTCGAGAACGACCTTTTCACAGCCTATACCTCCAAGCCTTCAAAACTACCCGAATATGCCTAGATATCCACACAACCAACTATATCCCAACAATCAAGATTTCCTATATATGGAGCCGCCCCAATAATTCAATTCGACCCTGAACCCCCTGCCTCCTAACCCAATAAACACTATCCACTTCACTCCCCCCGAAAATTTTAGCATAAAACCCATAATGCCATCACAGGCCCCAGACGTCATATATACCCCTATATCACACACTATCCAAACAACCACACTTACCCAAACAACCACCCCTACCTCAAGCACCCCACCAAACACTGAGTCGGAAGAAATAAAAGCTCTGAAAGAGCAAATTAAGGCGCTGACAAAGAATTTTCAATCCCTGCAAAGGACCAATGAAATCACCAGTATCAAGAACTTTGCCTCTGTCCCCAACGCCCATATTAAAAAAAGGCAAAAAATCCCAGTTTTTGCGATCTTCACGCAGACAGAACTGCTAACCCACCACCTGAAAAACTATAATCGGCTCATGCATTTCAACAAGTTCGAGAATGAAGCCAAATCATAAATATTCGCATCCTTACTGGGGAGAGCCGCTCTCTGTTGGTTTCTTGACCTCGATAGAGTCATAACGTGGGATGAGACTTGCAAAGTCTTCTTAGATCAGTACCGAAGCAATGATGAACTGGTCATCACGAGAAGAGATTTAGACAAAACCAAACAGGGAGAATTAGAAGAATTTGTCGCCTTCATAAACTGTTGGAAGAAGCTTAGTGCCGAAATGGCAAACCGTTTGAAAAAAGACGAGCAAGTTAAAATAGTGCAAAGGAATCTGAACCGAACATGTCAAAATGAGATGATGCCAAAAGTATCCCAAATTTTTGAGCCCTTGTGGACATAGCGGGCCCAAGTGGAAAAAAGTTGGCCGAGAAGGCTGCCAAGAACAATAAAGCCAAAAAACCCTTAAGCCAATATGTACCTTATCGAAATGTTGTTGCTACGACAACCACCCCCTGCCGTGAGTAATATCGTACCCATATGGAATGATGCTCCGGACCAAAGTGTACAGGCCATTGGATATGGTCAGATAGTGCCCCCCGTAACCAAAGTCTAGGGGGCTACCGTTATAACAATAACAACAACAGTTACAACAATCCCAGCAACCCATACCAAAACCAAAACCTGAGGCAATACACCGAGTTGAAAGCCCCGCTAGGTCATGTATGTGAAGGTTTACGACATATGGGCCTGTTGCAGCCACTGGCACCCGGTCCGCCACCTACATCCTACCCCCAAACTGGAATCATTCAGCTTAGTGCCACTATCAACAATGTACAGGTCACAACACCGATGATTGTGTAACTCTGCGCAACCACATCCAGAAGTTGATCGATAATGGACAGTTCAAAGTAGACCCCACGCCGAATATAACCGAAAATCCTTTATTGCCACACCATAGAATGGACGGAATGAATGCCATTGGAAAGAATGAGGCCATGATCAATCCATCTGTATTGATAACTCCCGCTTTTTAGAATCGCAAACCACCAGCCACAGGGCTAAGAGCAGTCCCCCTCCTGAGTAATAATGTCTTCACCCTATCCGAGGGAACTGTGAATTCGGTAGCCAACCAAGTCAGATGGGCTGGGATATCTGAAATCATAAAGGGTTTTGGGTCTCAAACACCGGTAGCGGTCCCTCCTTGGCCAAAACTTAGGACCGTCACTTATGAAAAAGTAATGAGAAACTACCACTAGTCATTTACAACCGGCACATCCCAAGCATTAGCTCCGGCTATCCAATCCTCTCCAAGTCTAATGTCTGCTGCTCACGTGACCCATTCTGGTCGTGTTTACCAAGGCCCATTGGGAACAGCCGGCAAAGGAAAGTCTACTAAACAGTCGGACACATCAGCCGCATCGTAATGCCCTACCGATCCCAATAACCGGCCCGAGGAGGATAAGGTCCTCGAACAGTTAAAGAAAACTCAAGCAAACATCTCCTTATGGATTATACTATCCTTTTGATATCGCCATCGTACTGCCCTAAGCCGAGAGTTCAATAAAATCAATGTGCTAGTGGACATGTCCCCCCCTGAAATGATCAACGCAATAAGTAACCTAACCACTCAAGGGTTGTTAGCTTTTAACGATGAAGACTTGCCAAAAATCGATAAGAGCCATAATTATGCCCTACACATCACTGTGGAGGCAAGAGGAAAGAGGCTACCGCAAGTGTTAATTGACAATGGTTCAGCAATCAATGTTCTCCCCTTTAAAACGGCCAAGAACCTAGGCCTTGGGCTAGCCGACTTCCAACCCTGCACTATCACTATCCAAGTTTATGATAACATGAGCTAGGAAGCCATGGGAATTGTTTCTTTGATGGTCTAATTAGGGCCGATTGAGTGCCCTATCGACTTTTATGTCCTAGATTTGGCAGCCAATTTTAATCTGTTGTTCGGCCGAGCTTGGTTACACCTATTCAAGGCAATTTCGTCGTCTTTGCATTAGAATGTGAAGTTCATATTTGGGGACAACATCATGGTAATCCGGGGAGATGTCGATGTAGAAGAGGTCGAGTTAACTGATAAAAAGCTAGTTATAAAAATTAATAAAGGGAATGAGGGGATAGCCCTCAGTGGTTTCCACATCAAGTACATCCAGGTTCAACACCTCGAGGCCAGTGTAGATGATCGTTGCACACCAGATTTCTCCCCATTTGGTAACATAAACACTCTTTGCATAATGCGTAGGTGGGAATACATGCCCGGTTTAGGATTGGGGAAAAGGCAATAAGGAGCAGCATAATGGTTTGATTTTTTTTAGCACAAAGGGCCATTCGGACTGAGGTATAAGCCAAGTGAGAAGGAGTTTTGTTCAGCAAAGATGAAAGGCATAAGGCCCAAGGCATTAAGAGAGAAAGAGGCTTTTTTAACCGATGAAGGCACACTACCAACATTGGCCTCGTATTTCCTAACTTTGAATAGTTACTTCGTAAATGGCAGAATTGCCTTCCGTACAATGATTTTGCAGAACTGTGGAGGAATGCCTGAGGTGAGATAACCCCGAGCTGGAAAGTCTTTTGTATTGGGGGAGCGCCAATCTATCATCGGCCAGAAATAGAATATCTAAAAATTGACTGGGTTGATAAATCACTGGTCGAGAGTACAGACCACATAATCGAAGACATTGTCGAGTTGTATCTGGAAAAGCCCAAGTCTATATGCTCAGGGGAGACAGTCCTCCACTATTAAATCCATTGGAATTAGCATTGGGTTTGCCTCGACTGAAGAATTAGGTATCCTTTCTGAGCAAGTCGTCCCCCTATGGCCAACAAAGTCTGCCATCAGCTGGAAGAAGTTTCCCCTATTACTAATGATGTTGTTATGTCTTTTGATGGTTTTCCTATTTTAAACAATGTTGTATTCCCCCTCTTTATGATGATATAAAAGTTGTTTTTGATTATCCTTATGTGCTAGAAATAATTGATTATGATAAAACAAACATAATTGATGAGAATTTTGATGAAAATGATTTCTTACACCACTTAAAACAACTTGAATTAAAGCAAAATGATTGTGTATGGCCTAGTGAGGATGACCTGATTAGCATTAACCTAGGTACACTTGAGGAACCCAGAGAAGTCAGGTAGGGTTTACTTTGAGTGCTGAGGAACAGTCTGGTTTCTTTAGTTTGTTACAAAAATTCATGGATGTGTCGCCTGGTCGTATACAGATATGCCTGGAATAGATCAGTCAATTATTATGCAAGAGATTCACATACCCCCTGAGATTAAGCCAATCAAACAGAGGCTGAGAAAATTGAAACCTGAATGGTCACTGAAAGTAAAAGAGGAGGTGGAGAAGCTATTGAAAATTGAGTTTATTCAGGTCATTGAGTATCCGACATGGTTAGCCAATGTTGTGCCACTGCCTAAGTCCATCGAAAAAGTACGAGTGTGCGTAGACTTCAGGGATCCAACAAAGCTTTCCCCAAAGAAAATTTTTCCTTATCAAACATCGATATCATTGTCGATAGTACTGCCTCGCATGCCTTAAAGTCGTTTGTAGATCATTTTGCGGGTTAAAATCAGATAAAAATGCACCCGAATCACGAGGAGAAGACATCATTCGTCACGTCTTGGGGAACCTACTATTAAACAGTCATGCCTTTCGAGTTAAAGAACGCCAGGGCCACTTATTAAATAACAGCCACAACTATTCTACATGACCTGATTCATGAAGAAATGGAGGTTTATGTGGATGATATGATCGTCAAGTCCAAAGATAGGGAAGGCCACCTCTTTGCCCTAAGAAAATTCTTCGAGAGACTACGGTTATACAAAATGAAGCTCAATCCGCAAAAATACGTTTTCGGGGTCACGAAAGGAAAATTGTTGGGGCACATTGTTAGTAAAGAGGGTATTAAAATAGATCCCTCCAGGATAAAGGCCATCACATAAATGCCCATGCCTAAGATTGAAAAGGAGGTGTGAGGTTTCTTGGAGAAAATTCAATACATCAACCGGTTTATATCGCAGTTGACTTATATTTGTCAACCGATCTTTAGATTGCTTCAAAAGAATTTTGACCGGGTTTGGGACGATCAGTGCCAAGAAACCTTTGAAAAGATCAAGCGCTACCTATCAAAGCCATATATTCTCATGCCACCACAGCCTGATTTGACTATACTTTAATATTTGATTGTCACCTATACTGCCACAGGGGCCATGTTGGCCCAATACATATAAGCATCCTCGAATGAAATGGCGATCTATTATGTCAGTTGGAAGTTTACATCATGTGAAATTAGATATTCAACCCTACAGAAGACATGTGCCGCTTTGGTTGGAGTGGGTCAGAAATTAAGGCACTACCTACCATCTTTCCAAGTCAAGCTGATCTCGAGAATGGACCCCATTAAATACTTATTTAAGAAGCCCGCTCTATCTAGCAGAATGGTCATATTTCTTTTCCTTTTATCCGAGTTTGATATCTCCTATGTCACTTGAAAGGTAATCAAAGGACAAGTGACGGATAACCCGATGATAGCTGAAGACTAGGAAGAAGCCAATTTTTCATACGAGTTAGTTGCAGAAATTGAGAGGGAGTTGAAATGGAAACTTTACTTCGATGGAGCCACAAATAAAAAAGGTTATGGCATGGCGTGCTCCTGATATCACCGGCTAAATAGTCTCTCCTTCGGCAGTGAAACTCAATTTTAAATGCACCAATAACATGGCCGAGTATGAAGCCTACATTGTTGGTTTATAGTTAGCATTAAGGAAGATGATCAAGGTCCTAGAGGTGTATAGAGATTCGTCGTTAGTAATTGAGCAAGCCTTGCCAATTGGCAGACTCATAATGAAAGACTTTGCCTTTACAAAGTTCTCTTGGAAAGCCTCACAGTTCAATTTAAAAAATTCCATTTTTCTCATTTACCCAGAGACATGAATAACTTCGCCGATGCACTGGCTACTTTGGCTTCCATGGTAGATATCCCGGATGGAATGACGGTATTCCCTTTGATAGTTGAGAAGAAGGCTAAGCTTGCATTCTGTTTCTAAATTGAGGTACCGAAAGAGGGCGTTATAGATCAGTAGGTTTGGTATTACGACATTTGGAGGCTATTAAGCAAAGGAGTCTACCCACTCGGGGCCGATAAGAGAGACCGGGTCACCATTCGGAGGCTGGCCTTACAATTCATCCTTTATGACCATGCCCTGTACAAACACTACTACGATGGCACCCATATCCAATGCATGCCCGAAAGTCAGTTCGAATAAATTATGGGCCGATTTCGTGTTAAGTTACGCTTTGAAAATCTATTTTGAAAAGAATGAGAATAGCCAGTTTGTTTTACTAAACAAACAAACAGTTTGTGTAAAAGAGACATATTTATAGACTAAATATCATCTTATACACAATGTATGCGAAACTAATTGATTCAAAGGTTCGGGGGTTAAGTTACGAATTAGGTAGGTGTTAGGCACCCAATTCGTCCTTTTGGTCTCTCGAGTAAGATATGCGCGTGTTATAATTCATGCTATTGTTATTACTTTACAGCTTTCCGTGCTTGTTTTAGAAACCGGGATTTTAGGGATGGGATGAAAACAATGAGTTTTTTAGTTCGCCCGTGATTTTGGAAATAAGCGTGTGTGTATGATTTGAAAAAGAGAGTTTGATAATAATAGATGCAATGAAATAAGTGATTTTATAAAGTATTGGGCTTTTCGGAAATAGATTCGATGTGGAATCTTATATTCGATATGATATAAGGCAAGTTGACTAATCGTGTACCAAAGTCTATTGATAAAATCAGTATAGATGGCACTAATGCTCTCATAATCAAGTATTTATCACATATACACCGCAATCTATGAGTTAGATTGGATATATAGTGATTATCAATTTCTTCGTATAATAATACCGCTAATCTGGGCTTTTGGAAAAGTAAAAAAGAAATAATACTATTCTAAAATTGGATTATGGTTTGTTATATGCCTTTGTTTTTGAAAAACAATTTGAAAAAGGGTTTTGAAAAGCTATCAAGTGATAGTAATTATGCAGACAAAAATATGAATTATAAAATTGACAAATAAATAAATGAAGAGAGAGAAATTTATACCTGAGCCTCTTTGAAAGGAGGGAAAAAAGGTCTCTTAGTGTGTAACACGAAATCTCCTTGATTGTTGATGAAAAATATAAATGGAAGGGGGGGGGGGGGGTTCTATCTATAGTTGAAAAATGCTTGGAGAGCAAGAAAAAAGATTGCAACCAGGACTCTAGGGGTATATCGCGAGGCCTTCCCACCTTTGGATCATGATGGTTTTTGGATATGTGTTTGAAATGGAAGTCTTCTAGATCATTTCAAAATTTGAGGTTGATCGGAGTTCGGGAAGGACTCCTTTTGCTCTGATTGGTTCGAAGAGTTTGTTTCCGCGTAGGAAAGGTACTTGTTGTAGATAAGGTCACTTGTTGTACGACAAGTAAAGTTCTAACCGTTGGATGATTCTGATTTTTGGATATGTATTGGTAATAGAAGTCTTCTACATCTTATAAAAAATTAAAGTCGATTAGAGTCTGGGAAGGACTCGATTTCCTCAGATTGGTACAAAGAGTTTTTCTTATGTAGGAAACATGCTTGCGTACAACAAGATCATTTGTTGTACGAAAATTGAAGTTATAGTCGTTGGATCTTCTTGAAGTTTGGATATGTTTTTCCTCCAAATGTTTTCAATCTTTTTACCAAATTTGAGATCAATCCGAGTTCGGGAGGGCCTACCTTTATTCTAATTTCTATGAAGGATATTTTGACTAGAATTTCACGATAAACAAATTAATTAATACTGATCCCATGTACGATAAAGCTGAATTTTAGATATGTTCTTTCCCAAAACAATATTTATATACTGAAAAAATTGGAGATCATTTTGACTACTGGAAGGTTGTCTTTTGATTACCCGAAGTAAACTATCAGTTTTCTGAATTCTCAAAAATCTGGCCTTTGGATTGAGCTGATTTTTGAGTATGTTGCTTTTTATCGAAATTTCTATCAACCCTTAAAGTTTTAGGATGACAATAATTGGGGAACTTTCCTTTCACAAGTTTCTAGGAGTTTTGACGGTTTACGATTTTGGCAGTTTTTGGTAATTCTTGTAACTTCTCGTCTAGGCGTCCTTTTGGCTTCGTTCTTTGACCTGTATCACATGTAGATAGTATGTATGCATCTAGGAATTCTCGTGCATGTATGCATGTTCATTTTTTTAGAGATTCGAATTCTTGCGAGGGTCGCAAAATAAGGTGTTCACAGTAAGGGAGCTGTTAGTGGCCATGGATCTCGCCCTAGCTCAGGTCAGTCCTAACATGTGGTCCTGCCTCATAAGGTCAATGTTGATCTTTAGAGCTATCTCTTCTGGGAGCCATGACATCACTATAGAGGTGTTTATTACCTTATTCCAGCCCAAGGATAGCTGCGAAAAGAACAAGGGGGTCCTTAGTTGTCCCTCAAGGCTAAGGGCTGCAAAGATCATCCATGGCCTCCCTAACAGCATTCCTTACTGGAAGAAGCGGTTCTTTTTTATTTTGAGTGAGGATTGGGAGCAAGACTCTAGGTACCCTAATATCCACGACTTCAAGCACTAGTTTTTAGAACCAGATTCTATGAGTAAGTTTTCAGAACCAGCCTTTTTTTCTTTTTCATAAATTCCAACATCTGTTCTATTTATCATATGTTTTCCTTTGTCGTTAAAGACAAATGACCTGATCTGGTGAATTTGCCTTGGATTGAAAATGCCAAGGACTTTTTCTTGAAGCACTACACTAACATCATTACGCTAAGGCTTCTATGGAGATACGGACTGGGCCCTAGACCCACCAACATAGACTAAAATATTCTAATAATGGAGGACCCCCTGACTTGGCTGTTCTAACATCCTTTAAGCGCAATGACCCATGCCTGAAGGCTTCAAAGGCTTTCCAAAAAGAAGGAAGTGATCAAGGCGCTGGTGGGCTAGAGGCCACAGTTTTGGAGGTGGCTCCCATTTGACAGGTCCCTATGGTCACCAGAGGAGTATGTCTCTATCACCCTTCTCTATTCTCATAGGAACATACAAACTTTTGAGCTCTAATAGTAGCTTTAATTATCATTTTTATTCTCCTTTATTTTTTTTCAGAGTTGGCCTTCATACTGAATACCGAAAAGGCCACCAAGAAAAGGAGGGTGTTGGCCAAGGGCTTGCCCCCTTCCAAGAGGTCTAAAGGACCTAAGAAGGCAGAAGAAAATATCTCAGTTTTGCCCAAGGACCCCCAACCGACTAGAGCCATTGCTACCACTAATTAAGCCAAAATATTGCATTTTTATACATATTTAGGTGGCTCAATATGCATGAATTTGATTATAATTATCCTAAATTATTAAGATTTGAGTTTTAATCATGAAATAGGATAGTTTGTTTGTTTCTAGTGCATTATAACCTTTTTACATGTTAAAAATGAATAAGAATGAATCCATAAGTAAATTATCCCAAAATTAGTCATTACCGGGCAAATTCGGAGCTAAATTGAGTTAAAAAGGTGAATCGGAAGCAAATCCCAAGCCCAAGCATGAAGGGAGTTGATGGAAGAGACTAAGAGAAGCCAATAGAGAAATCTCAAGCAAAGAAAAGTCATTTGATTCAAACTAGAAAATTTTCGAATGAAAAAGAGATTCACCGCATGTAATGTTGATGTTTTAGCTAATTCTAGTATTTATCCGTCCAGAATTTGAAGAAAACTCATAAATAGAAGTTGTAAAGCTTTGAGTTAGCTACGCATAGGAGAAAAGCTTGCATCAATCAGAGTTTAGAGGACAAAGTTATGGAAGAAATACAATCAGTGCACTAGTGGATCGGGTTGAGCGCGAAAGAATACATAAATTCATAATGCAAATATTTATCAAATGAGTTCCTTAGCCTAGATGGCAATTGACCAGCTCTCTACTTATGCTTAATTTAATTATTTTTTTATTTTATTTTTTTAATTTAATTTTTTAATAAATTAGTTAGTTTATTTTGAATTTTGAAAGGTCAATGGTTTTTAGGTTTGAGGTTTTGATAAAACAGTTGACATATCGAGTTGACATCTTCACTAACTTTTGAGAGAGTTCCCATTATTATCAGAGACAGTTTCTGAGAGAGATTTAATTCCATTCTTCCCTTTCGGCTTGTATTGAAGAAAATACAGAGTTAAATAAGTAAAATATTCATCCTTTAATTTTGAGTGCAATTTAATTGGTAGCGCAATTTTTGATATTGTACGTAATCGTAAGTTCTTTGAATCTTATTCTTAATTTCTTTCAATTAATGTTCATTAATGCTTAGATTGTTATTTAATTATGTGTTTGAATGTGATTGATGATTAAAATTTATGCTTAATTTATAATTTTTATTGGAATTTTTGGTAAAATCTCATGTAGAACCCTAAAAATTTGTGCTTTCGTATTTTGATCATAACTTCTTTGTTTCTTGGCCGTTTTTGATGATCCACCTATCAAAATGATTGCTGTAAAATTTTATAAAAAACCCCACTGTTTTGGAGTTCCATATTCTAAAATTATCAGGACATGTGGTGTATTTCGTTTCTGTCAGTGTATTTCATTACCGAAATTCGTTTAAACCGTATTTTTTATTTATTAATTGTTAGTTTCAATTACCATGAAATTTTGTATGTTTACTCGATTAGCTTTCAGAAACATGTTTGGTCAATTTGTGTTTGAATTTATCATGTTTTACTTAGTTTTTGTCAACATGCTGGAGTAATTTTGTAGTTAGGGGTCCATAGTGAAGGCATGGCGGATTAGTGCATAATTTCAATTCAATTATGATTTTGGCTTAGGTTTCTCATGGGTTGTAAGTCAATTAATAAATCTGGAAAATATATTAACCTTTCATGCATTGAAAACATGAATTTTTAAGATTATTTCTTGATTATTCGACAAAAGAACCAAAAAACCTGAAATTACGGATTTTTGTAATAAAACTCTAACGAGGCCGAATAGAGGAAGGTCCTTATCCCATATTGAGCTGAGTTAGTTATCCAAGTAATTTGGGATTTTCGGGCACTGTTTTGGTGTCATTCCAGAACCAGTGCCGAAATAGTGCCAATTTAACTTTTGACCTTTTTTTTAAAGAATGATTTTGTCGTATGTCAGGCATATTTATAATCGAACTTTAGGAATGTGTTAAAATTTTGATATTAATTGAAATTGGTTAAGTTTAGATTATTTTTCTCACGCACTAATATTACTAAATGAAAATCAATTTTTGCAAAAAAATCATAAGTTCCCTTATTGAAAACTAAAGTTACATGCAGCTTATATAAGTCTTGTCATGCACTTCTCATGATATGCTCGTGAACTTTAGTAATTAATAATTGGTAAGTTAAGGACATTATTATTAGTAGGAACTCAGGTCCACAGTTATATCTTGAATCGATCGGTGGCACTATCTGGCATGTCGTAGCTATAGATACCCCTAATGCTCTTTTTTCCATTTTAATAGATACTTGTTTTAATTACTGCCTATTTTACCCTTGCTTTATTTTTTTTTTAAGTTTAAAATTTAATTTCTTATTCCAAAATTTTTTATTATCTTTTATTTATTTATTTTTTCTTCTTTCCCCCTGTTGAAAGCTTAGCTAGAATAATATAATTACCTTTCTTCCCTGTGGTTCGACCTTGGACTTCCAAGTATATACTATAAGCTGACCACCTACACGTGGGTGTATAAATTACTCATTTCTAAGCGTAGTGAAGCAAGATTATGGCGCCATTGCCGGGGAAGGTTATCAGTTTTATTCTATCTTATTCTAGTTTTCTTTCTTTCTTCTTTTCTTTCATAGGATTTTATATTAGGTCTCCACCTAGTATATTAAACCTTGGCTTCGTGGTCCAAATAACCATATCTCAGCCACAAATCTTCTGAAGCATTCGAGTCTACCACTTCAACCAATTCAGTTCTTCTTTCTTTTTCTTCTGATTCTACAAACAGTACTATCCTGTGGGCATCTGAACACGCAATGGCTAATCATAACATTGAAGAACAAGTAGAAGATGGGATAGCAGCAAATCTTGGAGTAAATAACAAAGCTAACTAGACAGTCAAAAATCTGAATCGCACTTTACGTGAACTTTTACTTCCTGGCAGAAATGCTACTCCTTCTTGCATTAATTTTTCAAATGATGCAAATAACTTTCATTTTCAAAATGGCATGATTCAACTTCTTCCCACTTATCATGGGTTTGAAAATGAATAAGCTTACCTTCATATTCGAGAATTTAAGGATGTCTGTGCCACTTTTAGTGACCAAAATTGTTCTGAAGACACAATTAAGTTGAATCTATTTCCTTTCTCCCTGAATGATAAAGCTAAAACTTGGTTTATCTCTTTACGCCCGAGGTCCATTAACTTGTGGCAAGAACTCCAAGAACAATTTCTCAAGAACTTCTTTCCTCTTCATTTTACTTCCAACTCAAAGAAGGCGATTCAAAACTTCTTCTAGAAGGATGATGAAACCTACTTCCAGTGTTGGGAGCGTTTTAAAGAACTTCTTAATTCTTGTCCACATCACGGCTATGAGAAATGAAGAATCATCAGTTTCTTTTGTGATGGTCTAATTCCTTCCATTCGGCAATTTGTTGAATCTATGTGTAATGGACAATTTTTGGGAAAAAGTCCCATTGATGCAAAGGCATACCTTGAATGACTTTCTGAAGTATCTCAAGAATATAAGCCAAATGCTAAAGCTAGCACAACTAGAACTAATGTCACACCAGCTAGTGTGTATCAATTAAAAGATACTGATGATATCAATGTGAAGTTAGCTACTATCTGTTGAAAGCTTAAATCTTTGGAATAAAAAAAGGATAACTAACTTCCAAACCATTTGTAGAGCAAGCCTGTGACATTTGCAATACTCTTGGTGATCTTGCTGGTGATTGCCCAACCATTCCAGTTTTAAGAGAAATGTTGAACACTGATGTTAATGATGTCATGGAAATTGACAAATCTAATTCTTATAGGGATCGCTACAATCAAAGTTGGAGGAACCATCCCAACCTCAATTGGTCTAGTAACCACTATGAAAGGGGCCCCATGAAATCCACTCAACCATTTCAATAATCCCAGTCGCACTTCCAACCGCAACCACTTCAGTAATTCTATCAGCAATCCCAACCTCCAATTAATTTTCAATCTCAACCACCGCAGCAGTATCAACAACCTCAAAGCTCGAGTCCCAATTCTTATGTTCCATCATATAAGAAATAACCTGAGGAGAATTTACAAGGCTTGTTCCATCATATGCTAAAAAACGATGAACCAGATGAAAGTTTCAATGGATAAGATTGCTAGTTAGAATGACCCAAAAGAGAAGGTAGCTTTTCTAGCTCAACCCTAGCCAAACCCTAAGAGCAAAGATAATTCTTTTTCTTCAAGCACTAAACAATATCATGAACAGGTCAAAGCTATCACTACTTTGAGGAGTGGTAGAATTATTGACAACAATATAGAACCACCACCACCCGATTATGTGCAAGTAAGATGGATGGAGGACAAAGATGAAGAAATTAAAGCCGAGAAGCATACATATACTGAAGCCCAGAAAGAGGCTGAGATAGTTAAGAAAGTTGAAGCAGAAGCCGAGAATGCGAATGGCGTCCCAAAAAAGAATAAAACTTCTATTCATCACATTCCCGTTCCTTTTCCTCAAAGGTTGCAGAAGCTGGCTTAAAATTATCGTAATTCTGAGATTCTTGATCTTTTTAAACAAGTGAAGATCAATCTACCTCTTTTGGATATAGTTAAGCAAATTCCTTCTTATGCCAAATTTCTTAAAGACTTATGCACCATAAAGAGAAAAGTTTTTGTTCAGAAGAAATCATTTTTTGCTAATCACGTAAGCTCAATCATACAACACAACTTACCAGCCAAGCACAAGGACCCTCGTTGTCCTAACATTTCTTGTTTCATTGGTGATCAGAAGATTGAACACGCTTTCTTAGATTTTGGTTCAAGTGTGAATTTACTTCCTTATTCTATTTATCAACAGTTAGGTTTGGGTGAATTGAAACCCATAAGAATTACTTTACAACTGGTTGATCGTTCTATGAAAGTCTTGCGAGGAGTAGTTAAAGATATTTTGGTTAAGGTGGACAACTTTGTCTATCCAGTTGACTTTGTTGTGCTGGATACTCAACATATGGCCAATGTCGGTACACATATTTCCATCATTCTAGGAAGATCATTCCTTGCTACCATTAACGCTATCATTAGTGTAAGGAATGCTGTTATGAAGCTTTCTTTTAAAAATATAACTATTAATATAAATAGTTTCTCAATTCTTAAACAACCTAATATTGAGGAAGAGGATGTTCGTGAAGTAAGTTACTTGGATACTGTCATTGAGGAATAGTTTAATGTATTGCAGTATGAGGACCCAGTTGAGTCAACCTTGACTCATTCTTTTTCTGATTTTGAAACTTATTCTTCCATCGAAAAGGAGATAAGTAAAATAACTTTGGATCTCAATTCCAGCGAAGATGCTGAAGAATTCGAGACAGAGTAGGTTATGTGGACTCAACGTTTTGAAAAACTTCCCTCGAGTAATTCTTTAGTTATACCCTCTGCGTTCGAATCTCCAAAATTAAAACTTAAGCCGCTACCCCAGGAACCAAAGTACGCCTTTCTAGGAAAATTCGAGACTTATCATGTCATAGTCTCAAGCAAGTTGAATTCCACTTCAGAGTCTGACCTCTTGAAAGTTCTTAAGTTACACAAAGATGCATTAGGATGGACCATAGCTGATCTGAAAGGTATTTATCTCGATATCTATACTCATAGATATACCTTAAAAAAGATGTTAAACCCTCTCGACAAATGCAAATGAGGTTAAATCCTAACATGAAAGAAGTAGTCCGCAAAGAAGTTCTTAAACACTTAGATGTTGAAATCATTTACCTTATCTCTGATAGCAAATGGGTAAGTCCTACTCAGGTTGTGCCTAAGAAATCTGGCGTAACTGTAGTTCCTAATGCTGAAAGAGAGTTAATTCCTACACGTGTTACCACTGGATGGTGCATGTGTATTGATTATCGCAAGCTTAACTTTGTAACCAGGAAAAATCATTTTTCACTCTCATTTCTTGATCAAACTTTGGAGAGGGTGGCTGATCATTCTTTCTATTGCTTTCTAGATAGTTACAGTGGTTACAATCAGATAGAGATCGCTCCTGAAGATCAAGAAAAAACCACTTTCACTTGTTCTTTTGGTACCCATGAGTTCAGGAGAATGCCCTTTGGCTTGTGAAATGTACCAACAACTTTTCAAAGGTACATGCTGAGTAACTTTAATAATATAGTGAAAGAATTTCTCGAAGTTTTCATGGATGATTTCTCTTTGTGATTCTTTTGAATATTGTCTACAGAACTTGGAAAAAGTCTTAGTTCGTTGCAAGGACAATAATCTCATTATGAATTGAGAAAATTTCCATTTCATAGTTACCCAAGGAATTATTTTAGGTCATATTGTCTCAGTTGAAAGAATTTAAGTAGGTAAGGCTAAAATCGACCTCATTATTAATTTGTCGGTTCCCAAAACTGTCAAGATGTTTGATCATTCCTAGGCCATGCTAATTTTTTAGGAGGTTCATCAAAGGCTTCAATGCTATATCTCGACGTCTATGTAACTTGCTTGCCAAAGATGCACTATTTGAATGGACCTCAGCATGTCATGAAGCTTTCAACAAGCTCAAGAAAATGCTCACGTACTACTACAGCCATTGTGCAACCACCTGATTGGAGCTTACCATTTGAGTTTATGTGTGATGCGAGTGATTATGCCATTGGAGCTGTCCTAGGACAAAGAAAGGACAAAAAACCCTATGTCATTTATTATGCTAGTCGGACTTTAAATGACGCTCTGCTGAACTACTTTACAACTGAGAAAGAGTTACTAGCAATTGTATTTGCTTTGGATAAGTTTCGTTCTTATTTGGTTGGATCACCAATTGTTTACTTTATTGATCACTCAGTAATTAAGTATATTCTTATGAAAAATATACAAAAGCAAGACTGATTAGGTGGATCCTACTACTCCAAGAATTTGACTTGATTATCAAAGATAATAAAAGAGTAAAAAACGTGGTAGCTGGTCACCTATCTAGGCTCATTAGTGAAGTTAGAGGCATAAACAATTTACCTATTAAGGATAGTTTCCCAGATGAACAACTGATTGCTGTTCGTAGTTTGCCATAGTATGCGGATATCATGAATTATCTTGCACAGGAAAGATTCCTGATTTACCTCATCAAGAGCGAAATTGGTTATTTACTTTAGTAAATAATTTTTATTTCTATGATTTGTACTTGCATAAGTACTGTCTTGATTAGATATTTTGAAGGTGTGTCCCAGCAAATGAAGTTAAATCCATTATGTCATGAAGCAGCATGCGGGGGCCATTTTTTTTTTGCAAGACCACTGATAAAATTTTACAATGTGATTTTTACTGGCCTACTATTTTTAAAGATGTGAAGAACCACTGTAGAATGTGTGCTTGTTGTCAGATGTTAGATGCCAATTTAAGAAGGAACATGATGCCTCTAACTAATATCATGTTATTTGAAATTTTTGACTGTTGGGGTATAGATTTTATAGGGCTATTTCCACCATATTTTGGGCACCAATACATTCTACTAGCTGTTGAATATGTGTCTAAATGGGTTGAATCCATTCCCACTAGAAATAATGATCACTTCACGGTCATTACATTCCTTAAACAAAATATTCTTTCTAAGTTTGGCACGCTAATGGTGATTATAAGTGATTAAGGGACCCATTTCTGTAACAAACCATTTGAAAAATTGATGCAACGTTATAGAGTGAACAATCACGTTGCTTTGGCGTATCACCCATAGATGAATGGGCAAGCTTAATTAGCCAACAAAGAAATCAAGAGAATCCTCGAGAAAACAGTCAATGTTAATTGGAGAGATTAGTCTATTTGTTTGACATATGCTTTATGGGCATATGGGACCGCTTACAAGATGAGTTTGAATATGTCCCATTACAAGTTGGTTTATAGTAAGGCATGTCATCTCCCCTTGGAGATTGAACATAAATAATTCTGGGTTATCAAAGTTATGAATTTCGATCTTCGAGAAAGTGGCAAAGAGAGGATCTTGAAGTTGAATGAACTTGAGGAGTTACACCATGATGCGTATGACAATTCAAAGATTTTTAAGGAAAGGACTAAGCGTTTCCATGATAAAAAAGTACGAAGGAAAATTTTTGAGACGGGAAAAAAGTGCTTCTATACGATTCAAGGCTCCATTTATTTCTTGAAAAACTTCGATCAAGATAGAGTGGTCCCTATAAAGTTCATAATGTCTTTCTTTATAGAGCAGTGGAATTAGAGAATCTAAGGGATTGCAGCACATTCAAGGTCAATGGGCATAAACTGAAGCCATTTCTAAAAAGCTTGATGATAGTGACGAGAGTATTGAGTTGGGGGAACCCAATTATAATGCTAAGGACTAGTTGAGAAGGAGCTGACACTACTGTATAATTTGTATAATGTGTAAATGTTTATTATTTTTATTTTAACTTTCTTTTAACTTTCATTTGAAACTTGTACTAGCACTATTATTTATTTGTTTTAAGTTTCAATGATAAAGTTTGCCACATTAGTATTTGTTGCTATTGTTGTTGTATAATCTTGTTTCACTTTCATGCTTATCTACTTATACTTTTATATGTATATTGTTGCTTGTTTATATAAAGCACGCTTCTGAGCCACATATATTATTGCACAATGCCTGTCTTTAGCACTATGCTAGATAATTTTTCTCTTACCAATATTTCTTATACAAACAAGCATTCTCGAGACTTAATGGGGATGGGCCCGACTGCAAGATCCCTTTTGCACGATAGGGTGAGGCGTTCTTGGCCTGCTAGGTTTACCGAAATGGTTAAGGCGAATATCCCCCCTAAGTATGCACCGCCATCTAGTAAGAGAAAGTTATTTGCAGAATAAGCAGACAGTAAAGATTATTTATAGCATGATGCCAAAGACAGTATGGAAATTAATGAAGACATGGAGATTTCTAGTCTATAGAATACTAGTTTGTATGAGGGGACCCGCGATCACATGAGCGAGTCATTGTCTGATCCTTAAGAGGAGCCATTCAAGTCTGATCATGAGGAAGAGCAATTTGAGCCTGAGCCAGATGAAGAGTAACCCGAGTTCGATCTTTCAGAGTCGAAAGAGGAATCTGAGTTAGAAGAAGAACAAATTGAACTTGAATCTGAGTCAAATGAAGAGTCTAATCACGAGGAGGAGGATCCAGATGAATATATAGTCCCTGTTACCCCACTGAAGAGTAATAGAGAGTCGAGAGGCTCTGCAGTCAGTAGCCCGCACCCAACAACATGCGGATATGAGTATATCTTACTTATCTATATCTTACTTATCCAGGAGAGTGAAGGCAGAGTTAGGCGAATAACTTCGCGTTTTTTATTTGTAGAAGACATCATTGACCCATACAACCCCTACCTCTACCACCCATCAGACTTGAGTATAATACGCAACCCAATTTTGGGAAAAGTCCTAGTCCTCCCAGATTATTCAGCTTATGCGAGGAGGATGTGGGGGAGGCTATTTAAAAGACCCCGTTATGAGTCCGAGATGAGGAGAATTTCATGGCAGCTCTGGATACTATATTTGAGTATCGTAGGCGAGTTTAACTATGTTAACAACATACAACTAGGTGATGTCACATTTTGTGTGTGGAAAAGTCATCGCCACGGCAGGTATGTATAGTAGTTTTGTTATTTTCTTTCTTTCTTTTTTCATATATATTTTTTTAGATTTTTGTAGAATCTCTATATACTAACATACAGCTTTCGCTTAGCCTAACTGCCATGAGGTATACCATTTTCTCCCTTATCATTTATCACATGTCCTTACATTCATGCTTTAATGTTTCGTTGTTTATATTGAGGACAATTTGGGATTTTAGTTGGGGGAAGGGAGACCTTAGGTCATTTTTATTTTTTCAAAAAGCATGCATGTTAGCATTAGTTAGGATTTCCCTGCTTTCCTTTAAAACAAAATAAATTTTTTTTAAAAATAAGAGATTGCAAGCCTAAGTCGCCTGATGGGATCTTTCTTGTTCCTTTTCATCGGGCGACGATACATTCATGATTAGACTTAGCATACCTGGTAGCGTCAGATAATCTTGAAAATGTTGATTCTTATTATGTTTGAAGAGTTATATGCTTATTTGAATTTATTTGTTCATGTTTATAAACTAGATCGATATGCCATGTCTGGGAAATGCCTTGTTCACAATGAGTGGAGACTATATAGCCATGTGAGGAGTTGAGCATTTCTTCCTTATTTTGAGAGCCATTATTTGTAAATTCTGATTCTTTTGAAAACGTTTATTAAATTGTCCGAGTCATTATATTATCATTTTTATATAATTTTAGAGAGGTTTGTCCATGAGATTGCTACTGTTTTATTGTTTGAATTTAAAACTAGCATTAGGGAAATGACATAGGCCGTTTTTCATTAGCCAATATAGCCTTGGCTTACCCGTTATGTTTTATCGTTAGTAGCCAATTTTAAAGCCTGAAACTTGATTCTTATTGATATACTAAATGAATAGTCGAGCCTAAATTCCATAACTTACCTACCTTTTGGCTCATTAGCAGTAGGGCTCAAAATCAAAGGCATGGATTGTATTAAAAAAAATGCAAACAAGAATACCTTGCTTTGTTTGAAAAAAAAGTATAGAGAGATAAAATGCAATGATAAAAAAACAAATATAAAAAGAATGCCTTAAAAATAATAAAGAAAAGTAAGTGTATTGGGATGATAATGCAGACAGTAAAATTTGGGTATGTGTTTGATCTAGAGGTTCATTTATATACCTCTCAAATTAATTGAGCTAATGGGTCTTTTGATTCCTTATTTGATCCTTTCATTTCATAACCACTACCCTTAACCCCATTATAACCTAGTAAAGTCCTAATTGATCCTTAAAGCTTTAGTTTGTGGTTTAAACAATAAAAAGGCAGATATAGTAGTATCGCTTCTTTAATAACTGAATCTTAGTTTAAAAGACTCCCATTCTTCCATTTTGGCATCTTTCAAAGAAAGCATACGTGAGGCATTTGAATTTGCTTACGAACAAGCCTTAGCTCGTATGTAGAGCGCTACACCTGCTTCTAGTGATTCATTGGTAGAGTGTATGTTCGATGAGAATTGAGTCGAGGCTTAATGATGAACAAGTGCTTTATCCCCGATTAGCATTGAAATTGACAAGTTAATATAACTGTCCAAGTATAAACACTTAAATTTACTTATGTATGCATCTTTTTAATTGTAATTGTGGGTGGTGTAAATCTAACTGAACCGAAAAAAGGTTGAATCGGCTCAAATCGGTAGAGTCGGTAACCAAACCCAACGAAGGTGGTAGCGATGAACAGTAAATTAGCAGTAAGAACAACGAATTTTTGTTTGTGTGGGTAAGTTCCCTCGGTGGTTTTAATTCCCAATCCGGTAGTACGTCCTCCCGGAGTGTGTGATTATGTTCTTCACTGGGCTCTAATGGCCAAAGATACAGTTTAAAAAAAGAGAGAGAGAAAGTGTATGTGTGTGTGTGAGTATATTGCCACTACTATTTTTCTTGTGTCCTCTGCGAAGGGTTTATCTTGATCTATTTATACAATATGGATAAGGTTTGGTGTGATAGAAAATTACTATAAAGGGTAAACTTGATCAGTACTCCAAGGTTACAGGTGTTAACAACCTTATTTACACTAGCAGAATTGGCTATTTTTCATTGTTTATCCTGCAGCTCAGCTGCCTCTTATCCACAACTCAACTATTAGCGACTGGCTTGCTATCCGATCAACAGATGCCTTTTATCTCAACGGCCTAAAGGTTTCTTGGATTGACCAATTTATCCAGCCATCTTCCAAGCCCATACTTCGTACACTGGGTCTATGCCCAGGTCCGTGTATGAAATTATGCTCCCACAATAATCAAGACTTGCACTTTTTCTGAATATTTTTTGCTAATACATTCCATAAGTCTTATTGAGTTCTTGTTGAGCTATTTTTGAAAGGATAAACTTTTCAGATACTCTGGTTGTATTTGTCTTGCAATCATGAATTTTGTGGATAGATTCACTGCAAACCCTCAGGAGACAAAACTCGTCTTACTAAGGGTGACCTAGAGGTTTAAAGACTTATTGCATACACTTAATATAACTGTTTAAGATTAGGATTGTATTTTTAGTCTTTCTTTTCTGTGTTTTTTTTAGTTGGCTTATAATAAAGATCACTTAGAGATCTGAGTTAGCTACGCGTAGGCAAAAACCTTTCATCAATCGGATCTCGGAGTACAAAGTTATGGAAGAAATACGATCAGTGCGCCAATGGATCGAGTTGAGCACGAAAGAATACATAAATTCATGATGCAAATCTTTACCGAATGGGGTTTTTAGCCTAGATGGCAAATGACAATTTCTCTACTCATACTTAGTCTAGTGTTCAAAGAGAATTTGAGTTGGAACACTTAGTCTGACCTAATCTCTTGAGCCAATCCCACGCCCAACAAGTTTATGCTCATTTTTTAATTATTATATTTTTTAGTTGACCCGAGAATTTGAGTTGGAAGACTTAGTCTCTCGAGCCAATCTCGCGCCCAACAAATTTATGCTCCTTTTTTAATTATTATTTTTTTAGCTGACCCGAGAATTTGAGTTGGAAGATTTAGTATCTCGAGCCAATCCCGCACCCAACAACTTTATGCTTCTTTTTTAATTTGTTTTTGCTGACCCGAGAATTTGAGTTGGAAGACTTAGTCTCTCGAGTCAGCAACTTGATAGACGATAAAAGCTATTTTTTGCATTTAGCTTTTAGATAATTTTTATTTATTTATTTATTTTATTTAATAAATTAGTTAGTTTATTTGACTTGATAGACGATAAAAGCTATTTTTAGTTTTTGAATTATTTTTATTTATTTATTTTTATTTTTTAATAAATTGGTTAATTTATTTTGAATTTTGAAAGGTCGATGGTTTTTAGGTTTAAGGTTTTGATAGAACAGTCGACATATCGAGTCGACATCTTCATTAACTTTTGAGAGAGTTCCCATTATTATCAGAGAGAGTTTCTTAGAGAGATTTAATTCATGAATACTGAGATTAAGAGAGTTCCCATATTTGAGTTTCTTTGAATTTTTTTCTTAATTTCTTTCAAGTAATGTTCATTAATACTTAGATTGTTATTTAATTATGTGTTTGAACGTGATTAATAATTGAAATTCATGCTTAATTTATAATTTTTATAGGAATTTTTGGTAGAATCCCGCATAGAACCCTAAAAATTTGTACTTTCATATTTTGATCATAACTTCTTCATTTCTTGGCTATTTTTGACGATTCACTTATCAAAACAATTGTTGTAAATTTTTTTACAAAACTCCATTGTTTTGGAGTTCCAAATCCTGAAATTTTCAGGAACAATGGGTGTATTTCGTTTATGGCAATGTATTTCCTTACCGAAATTCGTTTAAACTGTATTTTTTATTTATTAATTGTTCCTTAGTATCAATTACCGTGAAATTTTTCATACTTATTCGATTAGATCTTAAAAACATATTTGGTCAATTTATGTTTGAATTTTTTATGTTATGCCTAGTTTTTGTCAACATGCTAGCGTAATTTCGTAGTTAGACGTTCGTAGTGAAAGCATGGCAGATTAGTGCGTATTGTGGCTTAGATTTCTCATGATTTGTAGGTTAATTAATAAATTTAAAAAATATATTAACCTTTCATGCATTAAAAACATGAATTTTTAAGATTATTTCTTGATTATTCGACAAAAGAATTAAAAAATCTCAAATTACAGATTTTTGTAATAAAACTCTAAGGCTGAATAGAGGACGGTCCTTATCCCCAATTGAGCTAAATTAGTTATCCAAGTAATTTGGGAGCTTCGAACACTGTTTTGGTGTCAATCCGGAACCGGTACCGAAATAGTGCCATTTAGCTTTTGACCTTTTTTTTAAAGAATGATTTTGTCGTATGTCATGCATATGCATAATCAAACTTTAGGAATGAGTAAAACTTTTGATATTAACTGAAATTGGTTAAATTTAGTTTGTTTTTGTCACGCACTAACTTTACTAAGTGAAAATCAATTTTTTTAAAAAAATCATAAGTTCCCTTATTGAAAACTAAAGATACATGTAACTTATATGAGTCTTGTCATGCACTTCTTACGATATGCTCGTGAACTTTAGTATTTAATAATTGGTAAGTTAAGGACACTCATTGTTAGTAGGAATTTAGGTCCACAGTCATATCTTGAATCGATTGGTCGCACTATCTAAACCAAGAGCATGTTCATGGCCATGATGAACATAATAGTGAGGACATAAATTTGTCAGGAAGATTCCCGTGTAGGATATGTCGTCGTTTACACAAATGGAAGAATAGTTTAAAGGCATCGTGTCTACTATTTAGTTAGTAGAGTAAACATATTCTTATAAGAGAAAGTTCAAAGGGTAAAACCCATATATCCAATGCAGGTTTCAACCGCCGAATTGTATCACCTTGTTCGTCGTGTCTTTGGTCGCCAATTTCATTCATATGGGGGATGTTGGAAAAATAAGTGTTTTTCACCATTTTTGGAGCAAATTTGTTTAAAACCGAATGACCGGTTTTGAAAGATTATTATGGTTCGTGTTCTCCATGAATACATCGTAATGGTATATTTATTTGCTAAAAATGGATATCGGGTGAATGATATATTGTCACCCAATGTGAGCTACTTTAAATGGAAAAATGGAATGGAAAATGTTGAATCCTATATTGGATTTTTTGGGAAAAGTTATGAGTTTATAAAGGATTGCCTTTCACTAGCTTATAGGCTTCTAAGAAAAATAAGGCTCTCTCTCACACACACAGGCGCATGGGGGGTGGAAATCTTGGATTCAATTTGGCTTGGCATAGGCTTGGCTTGTGTGCACCCGTACCTGCGGACACGAATGTCGAACTGAAAATGGTTAGCCGCACGGGGCCTAGTTTTTCACCTAAAGCTAGAATTTTGTTTTTCTCCATTTGAAATTCAAAATTTTAAATGTTTGAAACTGTTCAATTAATTCATAAACGTCTGAATTAATTAGCAGTTTTTTTTACTAAACCAAAAATGGTTTTGGTTTTAATAATGAAGATTAATGCTCAAGATCTCTCACGTGGCTATAAATTGGCAGCTATTCTCTTTTCTCAAACACACGAAAATCATTATCTCTTCTCTTATACAAATCTTTTCATCCATCTTTGTTCAATCCGGTGGTATAATTCCGACAAGTTATTCAGTTCATAAGTGAGTGACACCTACGTGCTAAGGTAGACACTCTACACCTGTTGTACCCTGGGAAACAGATGCCGTAAGCAGCCTCTAAGCACCTCCGACGAAGCCGCGTAGTTGTTTTAAGGGAATTGTGTGGTACACAAGACTCAGGGCTAATCTTTTCTGATTTTTTTTAATATTACTGTATTAATTCTGTTTCTGTATGCCAAAATTCTAAAAATCTTAAAACAGTTAGTGCTTATTTTGTTTTGCAAAGTTTCTGCCAAGGAGAAATCTTTTGCCGAGGAAATTATCAGTTTTGCCGAGTAGATATTTTTTATTGTTGTGAAAAAAAATAAAATTTGTCTGCCTAGCAGAACATTTTTGCCGAGCAGAATTTTTTGCTGCCTAGAAAAATACTTGTGCAGAGCAGAACGATTTTGTCGAGCATAAATTTTTCTTGCCGAGTAGAAAATTTTTCCGTTTACTATTATGAAGGGAAAGTTTGTACCGAGTAAATTTTTTTTACTAAGGTTTGGCTGAGTAAAATTGTAGCTTATGGAACTTAATAATTATTTCAATTGTTTATATTTTATTAATATGTGAATTAACTTTATGTTTGTGTGTGCTAAGGTACAATGACTACTGAAACGAACTCCGTTACTCCCATTGCTCAAGTGAACCCTACTGTGGCTGCTACTAGAATTGCTCTTACTCCAGGCCCTGTGACTGCTAATTTAGTAAAAGGGGAAAAACCAAAAAAGTTTAATGGTTAAGATTTTAAGAGGTGGCAACAAAAAAAAATGATGTTTTATCTTACCACCCTTAATCTTGCTCGATTTCTAACCGAGGAGAGGCCTAAGCTTAAGGAGGGTGAGTAAGATATCCAAGCTGTTAGTGTCGTGGATGCTTGGAACCATGCCAACTACTTGGCTAGAAATACTATAATGAATGGTTTGGCCGATTCTTTATACAATGTGTACATTAAAAAGAAAGCGGCTAAGAAACTGTGAGAGGTGTTGGATCATAAATATAAAATCGAGGATGCCGGTGCCAAAATTTTTATTATTGGCCAGTTCCATGATTTTAAAATGGTTGATTCCAAGACTGTAATAAGCCAAGTACAAGATCTTCAACTAATTTTGCATGAAATTCACGCCGAAGGGATGACTTTGAGCGAAAGTTTTCAAGTAGCAAGCATAATCGAAAAACTACCTCCGGCATGGAAATACTGTAAGAATTTCTTAAAGCACAAACGAAATGTGTGTTAAGGGTCGAAAAAAATAGAGGCCAATACCACTTGGTTTACTGCTAAAGAAAATGTGCTGGAACATGATTAAAGTTCAAGAAAGAACAATGACAACAACAACAAAGGCAAAGGGAAGGTGTTGGGGCCGAAAGGAGGAATCTCTAAAAAGCCAAAGTTTAAAGGCAAGTGCTTCAACTATGACAACAAATATTCTGATTGTAGGCTGCCCAAAAAAAACCAAAATAAGGAAGGAAATATGATTGAAGGGATTGCTAAAGATGTTTCAAATATTAATTTGTTGACAATCATTTTTAAGGTGAATTTGGTGGGGTCGAATCCAATAGAATGGTGGATTGATACTAGTACCACTCATCACGTGTGCTTTTATAGGGGTTTGTTCTCCATTTTTCAACCTATCGAGAATAAGAAAATGTATATGGGGAATTCTGCCACATCCGAGATTAAGGGCGAAGAAAAAATGTTGCTAAAAATGATGTCTAAAAAGATTTTGACTTTGAACAATGTGGTCTATGTGCCTGAAGTCCGTAAGAACTTAGTGTCGGGTTCTTTGCTTAACAATCATGGGTTTAAGCTTGTGTTCGAGTCTGATAAGTTTGTTTTGTCCAAAAGTGGGATGTATGTGGGAAAGGAGTATATGACTGGAGGTCTTTTTAAATTGAATGTATTGACTATTATCAATAATGAGAATAAAGCTATTTTTTCTGCTTTTATGCTTGAATCTTTAAATTATGGCATGGTCGATTAAGACATGTTAATTATGATTCTTTACGAAAATTAATTAATATAAATCATATACCTTCATTTTAAATTGATTCAAAACTTAAATGTGAAACTTGTATGGAGGTAAAACAAACAAGATCATCATTTTCTAATGTTGAAAGAAACACTGGACCCTTTGATTTAATGCATAGCGATATATGTGATTTAAAAATGATACAAACTCGAGGTGAAAATAAATATTTTATTACTTTTGTTGATGATAGCACGAAATATTGTTACGTGTATTTACTCAAAAGTAAGGATGAAGCAATAAAGAAGTTTATTCTCTATAAGTGAAGATGAAAATCAACTTAATAAGAAAATCAAAGTACTTAAATGTGGTGAATATGAATTTCCATTTGCTGAGTTTTGTGCTCAAAATAGAATTATTCATGAAATGACTACACCTTATTCACCCAATCAAATAGAGTGGCTGAATAAAAAAATTGAACATTAAAAGAAATGATGAATGTAATGTTGATTAGCTCGGGTTTGCCACCCAACATGTGGGGAGAATCTATTCTTTCGGCAAATTACCTTTTAAATAAGGTACCCAAAAAGAAAGAGGAGAAAACTCTGTATGAGTTATGGAAAGGAAGAAAGCAATCCTACAATTATTTGCGTGTGTGGGGATGTCTTACCAAAGTGGTTGTACCTCCACCTAAAGTGGTGAAGATAGGACTAAAAACGGTTGATTGCATTTTCATTGGATATGCACAAAATATCAATGCTTATTGGTTTCTTGTGTATGAATATAATATATCTGATATACATAAGAATATGATTATTGAGTCGAGAAATGCATCATTCTTTGAAAATGTGTTTCCATGTAAGAAAGAAGAAATGAATTCTTCTAAACGAACACATGAGAATATCAACGATACTCATGAGGAAGTTAAGGTAGAGCCTAGACGTAGCAAAAGGGTAAGAACAAAAAAATGTTTTGGTCTAGGATTTTTAGCTTATATCCTAGAAGGTGAACCTCAAACTTATGAACAAGCTGTAAATTTGAATGATGGATCGTTATGGAAAGAGGCTATCAAGAGTGAAATTGATTATATTTTGCCAAATCATACTTGGGAACTAGTGGATCTTCCACCTGGTAGTAAAGCTCTAGGTTCCAAGTGGATATTCAAAACAAAAATGAAAGTAGATGGATCAATTGATAAATATAAAGTAAGGCTTGTGATCAAAGGTTATAAACAAAAGGCAAAACTTGATTACTTTGATGCATATTCTCCTGTAACGAGAATAAATTCCATTAGAATGGTACTTGGAATTACTGCTTTGCGCAATCTTAAAGTACATCAAATGGACGTGAAAGTAGCATTTCTTAATGGAGATTTAGACGAAGAAGGGTGTTTCCGCTCCTAGTTAAGAAAAGAAAGTTTGTAAATTGGTAAAGTCTTTGTATGACTTAAAGCAAGCATTAAAGCAATGGCATGAGAAATTTGACAATGCTATGATTGCAAGTGGAGTCAAAATTAATGAATGTGATAAATGCGTTTATGTCAAGATACTGTGAATGGATATGTCATTGTGTACTTATATGTAGATGACATGCTTATTGTTGGAAGTAATGATAAGATGATCAATTCTATAAAGAACATGTTGAATTCAAGGTTTGGCATGAAAGATATGGAACTAGATGACATTATTTTGGGAATTAAAATCATAAGAACTTCAGAAGAGATTATATTAAGCCAGTCTCATTATATTGACAATATTCTTGGGAAATTTGATAAAGATATTTTTGGGGGTGGCTAGAACTCTCATAGACTTAACTTTACATTTATTCAAGAATAAATGAGAGAGTATTTCTTAAGTAAAATACTCAAGAGTGATAGGTAGTCTAATGTACTTAATGAGTTGTACAAGATCAGACATAGCATATGCAGTCAGTAAATTGAGCAGATATGCGAGTAATCCTGGAGCCGATCATTGGAAAGCAATTGTTAGAGTACTAAAGTACCTATAGTTTACTCATAGTTATGGACTGCACTATACTAAATATCCAGTTGTACTTGAAGGATACAGTGATGCAAATTGGATATCTAATGAAAAAGACTCCAAATCCACTAGCGGCTATGTATTTATGATAAGGGGTGGAGCGGTTTCGTGGAAATCCTTAAAACAAACTATGATTGCTAGATCCACTATGGAATCTAAATTTATCCCATTAGATAAATGTGGGGAAGAGGTTGAATGGTTACGCCACTTTTTCGAGGATATTCCAAGATGATCAAAGCACGTGTCTTTAATTTGCATACACTCTGATAGTCAACCGGCAATTGGTAGAGCACAAAACAATATGTATAATGGTAAATCTAGAAATATTTGTCGAAGACATAACACCATTAGACAACTGCTTTTAACTGGAGTTATCTCACTTGACTTTGTAAAATCAAAAGATAATATTGCAGATCCTCTAACCAAAGGGTTAAATAGAGAGTTAGTTGATAAATTATCGAGGGGAGTGGGACTAAAGCTTATGGATAAATAGGTCGATACAATGGATACCCAACCTACGTGATTGGAGACCCCAAGTTCTAGGTTCAAAAGGGACAACTAAATTGTAAAGGCTAAGTTGGATCACTGTGGGGATCTTTCCTATGTCCATTCCTATGATAAAAACAGTGATGCCCGTAAAGAGAAAGGATAAGCTAAGCTTTTAATGAATCTTATGCATCGATATAAATCAAGCGGAGTAATGCGGGTTACTCTTAATTAAGAAGTTACCTATGTAAGAGGGAAGAAGGGCCACTTCTAAAAAAATTGTTTAAGGCACAATTCTTATTAAACTCTTACTGAACCAGGAGCATGTTCATGGCCATAATGAACATAATAATGAGAACTGAAATTTGTCAGGAAGATTCCCGTGTAAGATATGTTGTCGTTTACACAAATGGTAGAACAGTTCAAAAACATCGTGTGTACTATTTAGTTAGTAGAGTAAACATATTCTTACAAGGGAAGATTCTAAGGGTAAAACCCACCTATCCTATGCAGGTTTCTACCGCCGAGCTGTATCACTTAGTCCGTCGTGTCTTTGGTCCCCAATTTCATTCATTTGGAGAATGTTGGAAAAATTAGTGTTTTCAACATTTTTTAAGCAAATTTGTTTAAAACCGAATGATCGGTTTTGAAAGATTATTATGGATTCGTGTTCTCCTTCGCGAATACATCGTAATGGTATATTTATTTACTAAAAATGGATATCGGGTGAATGAGATATTGTCACCCAACTTGAAATGGAAAAATAGAATGGAAAGTGTTGAATTCCACATTAGATTTTTGTGGGAAAAGTTATGAGTTTATAAAGGATTACCTTTCACTAGCTCATAAGTTTCTAAGAAAAATAAGGCTCTCTCTCGAGCACACAGGCACAGGGGGAGTGTAAATCATTGATCCAATTTAGCCTAGAACAGGCTTGACTTGTGTGCGCCTACACCTGCGGACAAGAATGTCAAACCGAAAACGGCCAGCCATGCGGGGCCTAGTTTTGCACCTAAAGCTAGAATTTTATTTTTCTCCATTTAAAATTCGAAATTTTGAATGTTTGAAACAATCCAATTAATTCATAAACGTCTGAATTAATTGGCAGTTTTTTTCATTAAACCAAGAACGGTTTTGGTTTTAATAATCAAGATTAATGCTCAAGATCTCTCATGTGGCTATAAATTGGCAGCTATTTTCTCTTCTCAAACACATGAAAATCATTCTCTCTTCTCTTATACAAATCTCTTCATCCATCTTTGTTTAGTCAGGGGGCACAATTCCAACAAGTTATTCAGTTCGCAAGTGAGTGACACCTGCATGCCAAGATAGACACTCTACACCCATTTTAGCCTGAGAAACAAACGTCGTAAGCAGACAGCGTAACTGTTTTACGGGAATTGTGTGGTACACAAGACTCAATGCTAATCTTTTCTGAATTTTTTCAATACTACTGTATTAATTCTGTTTCTGCACGCCAAGTTTCTAACATAACCTATGAAGGGGGGTAAATTATTGGTTTGCAAAACATATATAGGAACGTCAAGTCCATGCTATTTCTCCAACATCACACACATATCTAACCAAATACACAAACGTACCAAGATATAAACCTTAACACTAGTTTTGGAATAATTAGGATACATATTTGATTTATGGGAGAATAATGGACACGTCAACCCGGCCTGATGACATTTAACCTAGATGGTGTGACAGATAACTAACAGATATGAATTAGATAGACGTTTTTAATTAAGGAAAAGAAGGAATATAGTTGCATGAATATAATCAAACAAGCGTGAATTCATCACCAACCTAGCTAATTGGGTGTAAACAGATATGAAGGGGAGTTGACTAGCATTAAAGCTCATAAATTTCTTCTATTCAATCATGAATGATTTGAAACCCGTTTTTCGATTATGGGAGAAAGATGCATCGTCTTTCATTCCTACAATCCGTTTGTATAGTTCTAGACCTGTCAATGGGTTAATTCTTGTTGTGTTTTAATGAATGTAATTAATTTTTGCTTTCATCCGAATACGACCCAATAAGCTGTAGGGTGATATTGTTCAAATTCGTATACGACTCAATTTATTATCCAGTGACATGATACGACATGATACGATTCAATAATACTCGTTAAGGAGATAATTTATTTATTTTTAAATAAAATTAATTCTCCAATATATATATTTTTTCACTAGAAATATGGGTGGAGAAAAAAATTAATAAAAATGTAAGGATACATCTATAAATCCCAAAATAGATGCAAGTTCTTTTTTTATTTAATTAAAAAACTTTAGTTCTATTACTTTATTTACTTTTTTAAAAAATTAACAGGTCTCTAGTCACTCAAATTCATTAAGGTAACCCCCTAACAGATTCGTTACCATTTTGTGTTAAACGAGTGAACTCAATAATCACCTGAATTCATAAGAGTGCACCCATTAACTTATAACTTTGTATTGTATTATTGTGTAACATTTTATTCCACCTGGTCGAATATATACTAGACTTATAGAGAAAGTACCCTTAAGAAAAATAAAAAATAAGAGGCTAGCTTAGAGAGATCGAGTATAAATAGGGAGAAAAAAAAAAGTACATCTGTAATATTAATCAATATCATGAGAAAAAAGCGCGCACACATATATATATACATATGCTATTATATAAATGCAGAGCCGATTTCAACTGTTGTGGGACATAATGTCAAACTTTCAAATAGCCAAATTTATTTCTATAATCTTCTTTTTCAATAAAAAAATTACTTACAACATAGCTCAAGCTTTAAATATTATGTAAATGGAACTCAAAGCTACTCATCAAGACACTTGTTCAAATTAATTAGATATATTTGAATGGTACATATATTGTGCGCAGGTGTCGTGGGACATTGTGTTAAACTTTTGAATTGCCGAATTTACCCTATAGTCTTCTTTTTCAACAAAAAATTTGCTTACAATATAGGTCGAACCTTAACTATCACGTAAATGAAACGTAAATCAACGTAACTCATCAAGACACTTACTATTTTTATTTTTGTTTTTAGTTTCAATTAATTAGATATATTGGAGTGGCATATGCATCGTGTGCCGATTAACCTACTAGTGATAAACTTACTCTCCTAAAAATAACAGGGATGCCCTATCGATGTATATGCAAGGGCTGAACTATTCACAACTAACACTGATTTTTTAGTGTTGAATTTCTCTCAATTTTTTTAAAAATATACATATATTATTTACCTATTTTGTCCTCTTTAATTTTGAGGGAAAAAAAAACTTTACCATGAAATACCGATTCCACACCCCTACTCCCTTTTTTTTTTATTTTTTTTAACTGCTATAATCGCCTCTGTTTAGTCCAAATCATGACTTCGCCCCCTATATATTTAAAATTAATATATATATATATATGAATACATATATATAATATGTATATGTAAAGTGAGTAACAGAATTTTTTCATTAATGGAAGCAGAGCTTTTACGCGCGAAAAAGATGAATATCAAGAAATCGAACGGAAGTTGATCGAAGAGTATATCACTTTTCAACTTAAGAACATTATTTATTTTAGAAGACATGCATCATTTAAGCGTAAAATATGTCTGAAAATTTATTCCTCCCTAGTAAATTAATATATATCTCTATTTGATTTCTAATACTTTTACGAAAATTCTAATTTTAATCTAATAAATAATTAAATATTAATTATTTACATTATGGGATGGAGCCAAATCCATCATTAGACATGTCGTGGTGTGTAAGATATGGATGCGTGCATTAAGGCCGACATGGTATTATTTATGATTAAAATTATTATCCAACAAATAGGGCGAAAAAAACAAATATATGGATGGACGATAATTGTTGAATAGTATGTACGAACCAATAAATAATTACTGACCAATCTCAATGATTGTGGAAACAATCATAATAGTCATGAAATTATTTCTTAAAACACTCTCTTTGATTTGGGACTCAAATTTTGTTTTATGGTTTACCTAGAGTAAAGATGGACCAACCAAGTAAAACTAGAGTCCTGTTTGATCTTCGTTGAGGCTTCTTTATCAATTATTGCAATTTTGGCTTAAAGTCTAATATCTCAAACTTCCGATTAAATTTCACGTTCGCTATAACTTTTTCTTCGATTTGATTTGATTGGTAAAAGTTTAGGCAAAAAGAGACTATCCTATATATTTTAAAGTTTAGGTAAAAAAAAGCTACCCTATTATAATAATTAGTATATCATCTATCAAGACGAATTGCATGTAAGTTCATGTGTAAATGCAACGCCGCGGGTTCATGTTGAATTATTTTCAAGTGCTAGAATAAGTATGAAAATTCCTTGTATGTTTAAGTAAAAAAATATTCCGTTAGTCTGAATTTAAGAATTCAGCAATCTTTTTCTAGAATGTCTGAATTAGACAAGTTTGTACAAAATTGACAAATTAATTTACTAAATCCCACGAAAGATTTCGTTAACTTTTTTTGGAATGTTTAAATTAAAAATAATTTTCCGTGCGTTCAGCTTACGTGGACTGGTCCTTCGGGATCTTACATCGATCATGGATGAGTGTGTGTGTGGGTTTATATCCAATTCCGTGCCTTACTAAAATTACCGATTTTAGTAAAGAACGTGTTGGATCTCTGAACCCGTGTGTGTTTGTTCGTTAACCACTCAAAAAAAAGGATTATATATAAAACCTCTAATTTACACTTTTGTCCTCACATTCATTATAGTTGCCATTTCCCAATTAATAAAGATAAATAATTATTTTTACAAAATTCTTTCTATTATCTTCACCATCTCCTTCATCATCGATCTGTACTCGGTAGACCCTTGGAACAATTAAGTCGTCCCCACACGGTTGTAACCATCCAAATTATTCCTCTATGTACAACAGTACGAGATTGGAGAGATAGGAGTTCAATAAATTGTTTGATTAAGTTATGAGTTCGTACTATTGCGAATATTATATTTACTAATTACTAGAGCAATGTACAGTTTAAAAAATATACAGTACAATTTTTTTAAAAAGTATAATAATATGATAAAAAGATAATTGTTTTAATAATATGAAAAAGATTATTTAATAGTGACAAGTCAAATTTAAGTGGTACAATATTTTTATTCCTATAGAATTAGACTTTCTCACCTCGTATACGAAAAAAGAATAATTAATTTTCTAATCAGAATGAAAAGAATGGTCGGTAAAAGACTTTACGCTTTGGATATTGTTCCATAAATCCAAACTTTATTAATTTCTCTATTTGTCTATTTGTCTATATGTGTTTGTATTTATACTATAACCCAAAACCTTAAATTCTACAAAACATAAGGAGCATTTTGAAGGTTCCACGTGTACATACTTTTTTTTTTGGTCTACACCTGTACATACTTTTGGAGTATGCTCATTTTATGCATCAAGTTTTCCCAATACGTAACCTATGTGTCATATAAAGAGTCATTTTTTTCCTTTTTTTACACATAAATTAAAAGGCCGTTTAATTGCGTAAATTACTTAATTTTAGAATTAATTAATTTTTGATTGAAAAATTGTGAATTTGCTTATTTATGAATAATTCAATTCTAATTCAAGTAATGTTTGAAAAACTTAAACGAGAAATTCTGATTGTTAGAATAAAAACATGTTTTCTATTATTCTACATTTTTTAAAATTTTGTCTAGATGCATCAACATCACGGGTAGAAACTAAATATTCTCGAAAAATAGAGTTGCAATGAATTAACTAATTCTAGAATTAGGCAATTTCAAATTTTACTTGAAATGACTTAATTTGAGTTTTTGTGAATTAACTTGAATTTTCATTACAATTATTCAATTTACACAACCAAACACTAATAAATGAAAATTTTGTAAATTACTTAATTGCAAATTATCTAATTCGCAATTTGAAGGACAACCAAACGGGCCTAAGAGTTTCGTATATATATTTTAGGATATATATGATTAATGTATTATTTTCACAATAATAAAGTTATTTTATTTTTTACAATTAATTATGTCAAGACTAATATTTATCTTAAATATTAATTTTGAAAGATATAATATTATATATAATAATAATAATAATAATAATAATAATAATAATAATAATAATAATAATAATAATAATAATAATAATAATAATAATAATAATAATAATAATAACCCCATAAGAAGATTTCTTGCAACTTTGGTGTTGGTACAAGTTAATTCCTAAATAACCATAACTAACTGCAAACTATAAATTTACAAATAACTAAACGTACTAACTTATACACGCGATACATGTACAAGTCGAATTTTACTTTAGGCATATTTTTTATGGAAAGATTGCAAGGGCAAATTATGTCTTTCAAAAGTTTAACATATTTCATAGTAAAATCTGTGGCGACTTCATGGTACTTGCCATGCACCCTCTCTCTGTCTCTCTGTCTCTCTGTCTCTCTCTCCCTCTCTCTCTCTCTACATATACATAAATATAGTCACCAATCCTCTTCTTTATAATTATATACTCTCAAACAAAGAAATAATTAAAGCAACATTCAATGATTTTCTAAGTTCACCAATTCTTGCAAGTGAGATACATCCCTATCCCTTTCCATCATCTTGCTCTTAGCTAGTGAGTAGAAATTAAAGAACATCTATATTTACTAGAGACATTAAATAATGGATCTAAGAGACATTGGAGCCACTCTTCCTCCAGGGTTTAAATTTTGTCCAAGTGATGAGGAGTTGGTTTACCACTATCTCTGGAAAAAGATTGCCAATGAAGAAAACCATCTAAAGGGTACTGCTTTACTGGAAATTGATCTTCATTCATGTGAGCCATGGGAGCTTCCTGGTAAATATCTCTTTCTTTCTTTCTTCCTTTCTTTCTTTCCTTATAGTTTCATTACCTAAAAGTCTAAGTAAGTGTAATGTTTTGCTAGCTCTTTGTATTAGCATATATAAAGTAAATTGTATATATCTTTCGTCTTGAGAAATCCCGGCATCTGCTTATTTTATGCGAGAAAGAAATATATATCTAGGATCAAGAGGAGATCAAGCTCAAGAAATAATGAGACTCGATTTCCCACCACCACAGGAGGAGGGGATTTCGAATATGGTTGGCTATCTAGTATCTTATGCCCCTCCGATCCCTCCGACCGTTGCTCCAAATGAACCAAAACAAAAAAGAAAGAAATATCTAGGACATACAATTTTCGTAGTGTTATATTTTACCTTAACACCCTGATTCTGTTTAGTAAATTACATAAGGCTTGCCAAAACTGTTTTAATTTTAATTGATGCAGTGCCACTAGTGATATATAGAGTTAAAACACATATAAGAATCATGAAGTTTACCCCGAGTTGCACTTTTGTCCATGATGTTCCAATTTGCACTCATATAATACCATAAAGTTTCAACCACCTCTCCTTTTTCTCCAAATCTGTTAGGGTTTTTGGTGGCACATCCACTTATGGATCAAAGCGAGAGGTGGTTGAAATTGTATGGTTTTACGATTGCAATTTGGAGCATCATGGACAAAAGTGAAACAAGGGGTAAACTTCATGTGTGTTATATGTACGTATGTAGTTTGATATAGATATACATATACTACACTACCTACACAAACGATGTGTATACTATTTACATATATAAAATTTGAGGAAAAAGTTTTAATAAAAGTGAAGGACAGGTTAGTAAACTCTTAGTGTAGTATACTTAAGGCAAGGATTCAATTCTCTTTACTTGCAAGTTGTTTGAATAAAAAAAATTGCAAGTACAAAATAAGCATTTCAAAAGTTTAACACAGCTTGTAAGGCGATTTGTTAGGAAGTGTAGTTAGATTTTCCTTTAATTTCCTGTTCTTGATCAGGTTTATTTTAGGTCTAAGTTTCATTGGCAATTGAATACCGTACTTTAGATTCAAATAATAAAATACGTTAATTACATGAGTACTGTACTTTAGATTCAATAATAAAATGCTATGTCCATCTACACGAACATGGAGCTTTACCTTTTGGTTGGAGTAATGTCGTGTGCTACGTACTCTGGGACTAAATAGTCAGAGAATACTATGTATTCCTTAAGCGCGCGATATTCTTCAGTTGGAGAAATTTTTTCGTACACTTAGACCTCGTTTGATTCAGGTATTAAGGTCAGTGGGATTAATAATACCAGTATTAATAGTATTGGGGTATTAATTAATCCTGGTATTAATTTAATACCAATACCCTGTTTGATTCATGCAGTATTAATACTAGGATATCTCATGTTGATGTTAATACCATGTTTGGTTCTGTAACTCATATACAAGATTATGTTTTGAAATAACAAAAAAATTATTATTATTATTTTGGAATACCATGTTGTTATAATAATAATAATAGTAGCAGTAGCAGTAGCAGTAGCAGTAGTAGTAGTAGTCGTGGTGGTGGGGGGTGGTTTGAAAGTATTAGTAATCCCAGCACATTTGTGCGAACCACCAAACAAGGTATTATAAAAAAAATGGTATTAATAATTTCATCCCACTTTTTAATATCCGAATCAAACGAGACCTTAATGTATTACGTACAAAAAATAATTATTATGCAGGTACGCTAAACACGTGCAATGGTAAAAATGCTTATGTAAGTTAATTACATGGCTTTGTCCCCGGTGTATGAATGGTAGCATTAATTCACCTAAACTTTTCACATGAATAAATATTACATTGCATAAATGGGTGGCATTAACGTGGAGCATAACTATTGAACTAAGATTGTTGCACGCGGTACTCCAATAGTACCAGTGACGCCTGGGCCCACGGGGGTAAAAAAAAAAAATACCACAATAAAATCTCAAACCAACTCCATTTATATATTAAGATAATTTCGAAAATATGAATTACAGTCTCTCAACCCTACAAATAAAATAAACCTCATATCTCCTGATCTAACCAAAAATCATAAACTAACAAGATCGCGTCCGACCGCTAGTCTGCCTCAACTCATCTAATCCACAAAAATAAGAAAAAGGGGCACCGGCTCGTGGGGATCAATAAAGAACTACAAACAAACCAATTTATTTTTGTGTATCAACGTAGTTTTCAATATATATATGTACAATTTCAAATCTCAAAAATGAAAAATACGACACATATCTCTCTTCAATCTAAAAAAGAATAATTAAACCAAACTATGCCCGACATGCTAATCCATAACCGACACCGTCTTCCAATTACCTACACAGTAGAAATTGAGAAGGGGACAGTACATAACAGATAGAAATGAAAGCATCAAATTTGAATATTTTATCAATAATAAATATTCACACAACACCAATCAACTCAACAAATTTCAAAAAAATTACCACCACCCGAACTCATACACCGGTTCATCTCAATAACATGTTAAAAATTATCCGCCTTACATTCATTACATCGAAACCTGTCTCTAAATTTACATGATTGACTTGTTAAGCATTTTGACGAGTAAATTTAATCATATCCCAATCAATTCAATGGCTATTTAGTGAAGACCAAGTAATACATATACCAAACTCATGAGGTCAATTAATACGCTAAATTGAGTCACACAACGAATTCAATGAGATTACAACAAACAGAGGACAATATTATACCAAAGATTTAGATATACGTTAAATCCACTGGTTCCCATGCTAAAATCCACGTCTCTCTCTGACTCTCTCCATTTCTATTCCTCTTCTTTCCACATAAATTTGGTTTAAAAGTGCAAACATATATAAGGTTTTATGCATGAAAACAAAAGTGGGACCCACGTCAAATTGATGTCTACGTGCCGTGCTACTACCTTTTCTCTCCCCAAAATTGCCAACACACCAAACTAAAGAGGACACTTGGCAAACCCAACTCCAACACATAAATAAACATAATTATAAATATTATAATTCTTTTCAATATAAGTGTTATAGTACCCGTAACCCCAAATATACCATTGGAATTATCTTATACTAGATTATTTGTAAACAAGCATCTCGAGTCATTCACACAAGGTTTCGAGTCATTTTTCTTTTTTTTGGAGGAAGTCCAGATAATATTAAAACATGAAAATAAAATATGACGCTTAATAAATTTATATAAATGTAAAACACAATTATATTATATTTATGTGTGTATTTATGTTGATGAAGAGGAGGCCAAGCTAAATTCGACAGAATGGTACTTCTTCAGCTTTAGAGATAGAAAATACACAACCGGGTATCGTGTGAATCGGGCCACAAAGAGTGGGTACTGGAAGGCAACGGGTAAGGATCGGAATGTGGTTGATTCGAGGATTGGTGGATCATCGGTTATGGGGATGAGAAAATCATTGGTGTTCTACAAAAATAGGGCTCCCTATGGGATTAAAACAGGTTGGGTCATGCACGAGTTCCGCATCGACAACCCTCATTTACCTCCTAAGGTTTGTATTTCAATTATCTCGTTCGCACCTTTTTATCTCTGCTTCTTGTAACCTCCGTCTCAAATTAATAGTTCATGTACAACTCCACATTTAACTAACTAAAGGTCAGAAATAAAAATATTTATTTTGATAAGATTTTAATTATGTCCAAATGTTGATAACAAAATGAACTCTTTAGTTGAGAGGCCACAAAAAATACTAAGGCTCCGTTTGATAATATTATGGAAAAGGAAAATAAAATCACTTGATTTGGTAAGAAGTTGGAAAATAAGTTGAGCGCATATCCCCCATTTCATGCTCATTTTATGAGTATATGTCTTCCATCCTTCGTAATTTTTTATAAAAAAAATTTCTTCCTCAACCACCAAAGAAAATTTATCCATGTAAAATATTACAAAGTAAGAAGATATCTCACCGCATGTTTCAACTTATTTTCCAACTTCTGACAAAAATCAACTATTTTTATTTTCCTTTTCCATGTTGCTATTAAATAGAGACTTAATAATCTTAATTTGTACAACACCACATTATGTTTTTTTTTCTGTCTCTATTCTCGGACACACAAACCTATCTTGATCGTTGATAAATATATACAGTATAGAAATTTGTGCAAAATCAAATTAGAAGTTAAATTTTTTGCACTCATCTAAAAAAATTGTAATTTTCGCTTATGTTAGTTTATAAAATAAGGTTATATAAACTAAGCTCAAACTAGATGGATAAGATTTAACTCATTAATTCGAACCATGTTTTTTTAGGGCAATTATCTCGATCTGCCTTTTTTTTTTCTCCTTCTAAAAAATGCTTTTCTCCATTTTTAATAAATAAAGGAATGTTGTTCTCCTTAATTCGAGGAGCGTCGCCATAAGTTAACTCCACTTTTTTTTTTTTCGCATTAAAAAACTGGTCCAACAATAATTACGTTTTGTGATTCCAATGCTTTAACTGGTGGATCAACCTCGTAGAGATAAGAAGCATATATATGCATTAAGAAAGATCAGCGTGACAACCACAAAATACAAATTCTATGACACTATACGTGTTAATTTGTTTCTCAGATGTCTCACCCGAAACAACTTTTTACGAGTATGCAGAGGCAGAGTTATGTGTAGTGTAAAGCAAGACTATGGTCTCCCGATTATTTTTTAATATATATATATATATATATCTATAAATTAAGTGTATGAAATTTTTACTGTGGTCCCCTTCAAATAATAAACAAAAAAAATAGTAGAGAGATCGTGCATTCTCGGCTATGAGTATTGTTAAATCCAAATTTCGAAGTAAAATGGAAGATGAATTTCTTATAAATTCTTTAACTATCCTCATTGAAAGGGAAATTATAAGAAATGTATGTATTTTGTAGTGCAACTTTATATTTTTTCTATTTTGTAATGTAACTTTACATTTTTTATGTTAAGTATATATCTTACGTTGTTGAAAATTGTATGGTCCCCCCCAATAAAATTTTCTGGATCTGCCCCTGCGAGTATGCAACACCTGATACAATTTGAACTTGTACATATAGACAATTACGTACTTGTGCTTACAATAATTTACATATACGTGTGTGTGTATATATATACCATATAGTAATGGCATTTGTAATGATTGACAGGAGGATTGGGTATTGTGTAGAGTATTTTACAAAGCCAAATCAGAAGAGAACAGCACCCAACAAAATGGGTTTGATACCACAGGAGGTGGTGGTGATGATGTTGCCACTTCTTCACATTATTTTGCCTCATTATCTCCTCCTCCAACTCACCATCACCAAACTACCTCATTCTCCCAAAGCTCACCCCATCATAATAAAAACCATAAACCTAGCAATATTAATCTCTCCCTCCAATCACAACCAAACCCTAGTCCCTTTCAAGTATCTCGAGTCATAAATGAGACTCCGTTCCATGAAATGTTCGTCAACTCCAGGTGTGAGGAAGACCAATATGGGTATTTGTTCGGTGTCAATTTCGAAGATAGCCATAGTTTCTACGAATATTGTAGAGAACATGAGATTTGATGCATAAATTAATAAACTAGTTTCCTTTATTTGATCTGGTCGATTGTCGTCCTCAGTTTCCGCTCCCCGACTGTTGGGTGTGAGGTACAAACATTGTTCATTGTTTTAAGTTTATTCTTTTCATATTACGTTGATTTTAATTAATTCCTAGTAATGAGTAATATATTCCAAAATTTGGTGTGGAATTTCTTTTATTTTTTAGCGTGGGGTGTTTTTTAATTTCCTTGGACAAGTGTACGTTCTTTTAATTAATTGTTTTAGTTAATATCTTTTGATGTCAAGTCAGTTTCTATTTCATTTTTCTACATGAATTGAGTAATTGTAATAAATTCCTAACTTTTAAAAGATGGCCAACAACGTTGTTTTCTAGTTAGTATCCTCTTTGTAATGGTAATGAGGAGGTTATGGGTTAAATCCACATAAACGTGATATCGAATTCGTTGTTGATAGGTTGCAGTGACATCAAATCCACGATGACAACGATTGACTGAAGTATGCACTTAAAAGTCCCCTTCACAGGGGTTATATTAAATTTCATTTTTAGCCACATTATTTAACGGTTTTAATTGTTTTATTAAGGTAAAAACTTTCCCAGACTCCCTAAATATCTCTAATGACATAATCAAAATGTCATGGGCTGGGTAACCAATTTTAACAATATTACATAAAAAATGCACCCAATGGTAAAATCAAATCTGAACAATCAGTTAGCAAATAATCAAATTCAACTTCTCAATAATCAAAACTAAAAACACTTTTTCAATAATCAAAATGAAAACCTACTGATTCTGTTGGTTGAAAGAAAGGATAAAGATAATCATTTTAGATTTGGATATATAATATTTCATAATCACTTTTCCTTTATTTGTTCTTTACTAGAGTTGTTTGACTTGTTTATTTCTCTAAAACCTCTCGGTTTGTCACATTATCTTACGATAGTCTTGTAGCATGTTTTGTATTTAACATTACTCGAAAAGGCACATTTTATTGTTATTTTAGTGCATCTAGATCTTAAGAAATGCATTGGATAAGAAAATAATGATAAAAACAATCAAAAGTAGACTTTGAAAGTAGAAAGTCAACAAAGTCAAAGGCCCTAGATCGATCTAGCTTTGCTTATGATCGATCTAGGTTGGGTAGTTACGGACCAAGATCGTTCATAGGTTCCCTTAGATCGGTCTAGCCCCTGGTTTTCTGCTTTATGTCACTTCTCTCTTTTTTCCATTTTTGGTTGCTTTTGAGAGATAAATTTAGTAATTTATTCTCAATCTTAAGGGAGATATATTCTTTTTGTATAAATGCATAACATTACCCATTTTTTAAGGGGTTAATTATTGTTAGATAAAATAGCTTAAATAGAGAGAAATAAGCATGTTTGTATTTTATTTTCATTTGTTTTTAAGTTTTGTAAATTTCCATTTGAAAAAATAGAGTCCACTTCTATAATCTTTGTTTCTACATCTATTATGGAGTAAATTATTTGCTAAGGCTAACGATGAAGTTTGCAAGGTGATTATTAAGTTTCTTCTTATTTCTTGATTAGTATTGCTAAATATCTATGAATATGATCCTTCTTCTTCTCCATTTAATTAATCAACTATTACACAATCTTACAAGATATTCTCATATGATGATTTGACATTATATGCCAAGTATATCTAGTTCTTAAGCATAAAGGGGAGATGATACCCTTATTTATTTCTTAAAAGATTGTGTTCATCTCATCTATGAAAGATTTGCATCTTTATATCAAGCATATTAAGTTCTCAACTTTTATAGAATCACCATAAATTTAGGATTTCATTCCTTGACATTCTCAATGATATGGCGGTGAGTGCTTTACACACTTTATGTGAGGTTTTAGACTCATCATGTTCTTATTTAAGATGTGACCAAGGAGAATCTTGAAGTTTATGTCATAAAAAACACCACATCATTAATCAAGGATTCATTTTATATTTACCAAAAAAGTCTAATTAAATCGGTTGACTTTAATTTGTCTCTAACTAGACTTTCCAAACTTAGACAAAGGAGCTGTTAAGATTCTTGTGTTAATTTTTTAGTTGACCATTTTCTCAAACAAGTCAATTCCCTAGAATGAAATTAACCTTGAGTTCTTAAATGCTTGGTCAATTTTATATATTTTATTTAGTGAATTTCGTATCAATACTTGTTTTGGCATTATACGTGAATGAGTTGCTCTTATTTCTCACCCTTTGCTACAAGATAAGGATTATAAATTATATTCAAGTCCAATAGAGTTTTGATTACACACTCTTGATATGGCATTATACGGGAATGAGTTGCTTTTGCTTTACACCCTTGCTTCAGAGAAGTGTAATATGATCTCTATTTAGGAATTGCATTTAGGAAACATTTATGAAATCAATCTCACTTAACTTCACTAGCAAATCAATTCTAATTGCCTTATTCCATTCTCAAACTTTATTTTATTCACATTCAATTCACATTTACTATTCTAAAATCAAACTACTTTATAAAGAAGAAAAATTCACTACTCCGTGATTCACCCCACATCTTTTCAACCATCTTTGTGGTTCGACACTTGGACTTACCGAATTATATTACAACTTGACGAACTTGCATTATGGTTATTGCAATGTGATATTTTAACGGTGTCAGGCCCACAATTTTGGTTATCAAAAAAATAACCACTATAGAGCATAACATTTTTAACTCTAACAACATATTAAATGGATAATCAAATCCTCATTTGTTTCAAAATTAATGGGACAAACCATTAAATAACTATTGTTAAGTCATTTTTTTTTTAGAAAATGCACGTTTTTTTCCTAAAAAAATATTCTTAACCCACTTTTTTTAGGCTTGTATATATATACATATATATTTAATACAAGCAATGGCAAATATCGAATGTTAGACGGGAGAGGTTGTAAACACGGGAACTCGATACTTAACCTACTTTAACAATTTAGGCAACGATAACTCCACATTTGCCTTGAGGTCAAGGGTTCGACTCATGGGGTAGGAGGGGAGGGTTTTTCTTTATTTGTAGGATTAAGGGAAAGACATAGACCTCCCTTAATTTAAAAAAAAATAAAAAAATTCCCCTTTTAAAGCTTGTTTGTCTAGTCATAAATAGACTGGACAACGAGTCAGTTCGTGTCGGATCTTAAAGAATGGGAGTGATTTTTTACCTCCATCTAGACATGACTCGATAATCTATCAGGTGATACTTTCTGAAATCGTCTGAGATTTGGATTGTAATTGGGCGATACAACATTTATTGTTAGAATGATATACTAAAAGCCATAATTTTCTTGTTGGTTTGGATATATTATAAACTTGGTTTTGCAATTTTAATGAGAATCTTTATGGGCAATGGTTACATTATATTATTTATTTAAATATTGTGCATGTGTGTCTGTTATTCCATATAGTAGATGATTTGGTGTGTAGAGTATAGCTTACACACAGAAGATCATATCATCGGTTCTTGTGGAATATAAGTTTAATGGTTCACAGTCTTAGATGGAATTGGACACTCATCGGTAGGATTGTAGCACAAGTTTTAGTAGTTTATCTTAACTACAGAAAACGGTATAGTTTTAACTCATTGTGCTAGTACACTTTGTGTGTATTGAATAGGACCAATTTGGGTAAATTGTTTTTATATTGACTATATAAAACAATTTAAAATCCCATGGTTATTATGATTACTTATGCTCTTAATCTTAAAATAATTAATAGAAATATATATGTAGTGTTTGTTGTTTTGACTCAATATGAGTGAGATTCATTTATGGATCAATAATCTTCGTGAATTGGATGACGACACTATATGTATAATGAATATTAATTATTGATGGAATCCACGTCCTGGTATAGGGATTGATGATAGCCCCTTGAGAAGCTTATAAGTTTTGATCATGTCAAACCCTGCAGGTGGATTATGTTAATCCTACATGTCAAATAAGTTAAGTGATAGACTCAAGGATTAAGAAGTCATTTAAATATAATTGTCAGTAATTTAATTTAAATGACGGTTATCTGTAATCTTAACGTGGGAGAATAATAAGTATTTAATAATAAGGAGCTCGAAATATAATTTTGAGATAAGGACGGGAGTGCAATTATAATTCTTTAGTGGTGTGAATTATAATTTATGGAAGGAACTAATTCATAGTGGAATTAAGATTCCAACTTTCCATAGGAAGCCCAAACACTTATTTCTCCTCAAGGTCCCTATTGTAGCCTTATATATATGCCGGCCTTGTCTCTTCTCAAGATAACAATAATTTTTATGAGTTAGGGTTTGTTTTATTGAGAGAGGAGAAAATCTTGGTGATACCGTAGCCCACACTCGGTGCAAGATTTGATGGCGGAAGGAATAATACGATAGAAGATCTTTAGGTTGTTCAGCACAGCAGTCGTAAATCAATCGTAACTTTTGATCCTACCGTTGGATCGAGCTGATTTTTGGATATGTGGTTCCGACGCAAAGTTCCTATTATTGCACAAAAAATCAAGACGATCAGAAGTCGTTTCGGAGGCGAAAAAAATTAATTTTCACAGCCCAGCGAGAATTAAAAAAATCTGACCAAATCGCAATCTGATGTTTTCAAACCCTAGTCTCCTCATATGGATCCTCTACATGATCCACAAAGGTGAAATCACTTTATTCTTATAGGGTTTTTGCAAAACTTTTTTGTTCAATCTATACGCAATATCAAACGATCCTGTATTTATGTCTCCATCATTTATGACTTGATTATACACGTGAAGGAGATAAATTTCATAGAAAAAATATGATAAATTTTCCATTAAAACAAGACTAAGAAAAATGGTTGGGTTGCCTAAATGGTTAAAAAAATACAAGTCTTAACCTTGTCTTTTAGAAAAAAAAAGCCCGTGCCTTTTCTTAAATGAATAAAATAGAAAAAGAAATAAACACCCTTGTTCTTTTCTTTTTTGAGGGCTTTTTTTTAAAGGACAATTGTTACACTCGCTTTCTATTAAAGGATGCTTATTTGAATTAATTAGTTTAGAGGACAAATTTTTAACTAAGGACAAAATATTAATAATTATATTATTTCAATTAAGTAAGTTGAATTCCAATATTACCTTTGTTAAAGATAAATATAAGAAAATAAATATAAAATTTAATTTGAAATTAAATCAATGAAGATAAATTTAAACCAATTCAAACACATATCACAAGAAATTCAAAAAAGAAGATAAACAAAAGAATTGTTCAAAAAAGTCAAAAGGACGCAAGTGTTTTAAACTAACTAAATATAATATCAAACTAAAGCTGCAAATATGTTTGAAACACAATTCTCCCACAATAATAAGTAGACATATTAAATTATGTTATTCTAATTAATTTTCTAATAGACGTATTAAGTTACGTTCTTCTAGTTAATTTTCTGTCAAACATATTATGTCGCAACTTTTCAATTTTTTGTCAGATATATTAAATTACATCTTTTCAATTTTCTACCAAACACATTAAGTTACCTTTTTTTTCAATTTTATGGCAGATATATTATGTTACATTTTTTCAATTTTGGCAGACATAATATGAAATAGGGATAAGAATAGCACCTTATATACAATATGTCTTGAAATAACTTCATTTTGTTGGTAGATTTTGTACAAATTAATGATCCCTTATTTGAATTGTAGGGCTAATTTTGTATAAATTAATAATCCCTTATTTGAATTGTAGGGCTAATTTATTGCGAATTTTTAACAATATTTGAAGGCTAATTTGCATAAATTATATATATCAAAATGCTTATAAATAAAGTTAATTAATATGTCTAGCAATTTTCAATAAATATATAAAATTTGTCGAAGGCATGAATAGTCATATAGACACATATCATTTTAATATGAACATGAACAACTCCACCTAGTAGAATTTTTAAACAGGAAAGAGAATGAGGAAAGAGAATTGTTGGTCAGAAAATACCCTAGAAGGGGGTGAATAGGATTTTTTTAAAACTTAATGCTGAATTTCAAAGTTTATAAAAAAGTTTAAGTAAAACAATTTAACTAAGCAAGTGTATCAATGAAATAACAAATCGACCAAGTAATCTCAATCACAAGCAATAACATATCAATAAAATAAATAGCTTGAGTTAGAAAGATTAAACCGATTGAAGCCCAAGATGTTTTGTTCACGTGGTTCGGTTTTCTAAACCAGACATTTGCACTTGGATAGTCCCCCGAGAGTTTTCACTAAAAATCGATTTTCTTCCGGGTGAAAATTAAACCGTTACAAGTGTATTCTTCTCGCACACTCTTATAAGTATTGATTCACTCACAATACTCATACAAGAAATTAGTCTTGCTAACTTGTGATATTTACCTATCACAATTACTAAACAATAATTTACCTTCTTGTTATCCTATGAGATTTACCTCTCACAATTGAATAATAGAAGTGATTTGGTGATGCACACCAATGATACAATAACTCTCAAGTGTATTTGAAGATTACAAATAAAGCTCACACTAGAGCTATCAAGATTAATCAATAATTAACTCAAATATGAAGAATATGATCAATGCAATATCTTGTATACTTGAATAATGAGAATATATGAAAAATGAGTTTGTATGATCATTCAATTGTGTAAAAATGTGTCTAAGACCTCATTTATATAGCTTGCAAAAGGATATGGCCGTTTGAAGTGGTTACAAGAAGTTATGCGTCAAAACTAGACATTTACCAACTATCCAATGGCTAAATTTTGCATTGTAGTCGACTCACCCATACACAATGTAGTCGACTACTCTAGAAACCATGTAGTCGACTACATGCTTCTACCCATCCATGAACACTCAAACTTAAAATCAACCGAAAGCTTGGAGAGTGTTCTAGAGGTTATTCTAAGCATGTTGGAGTTGGTTTTGAACATTGCATCAACTGTATGAATTAGTTATGAATTTTATAGAAAACCGGTTGGTGAGAAAGTAGTTTTTCAATGAAGCTAGGTTCTTTTGAAACATGATTTTGTAAATTGTTTGAAAGCAATGAATGATATATGATCATGTTTGAGCTATGTTTTTTATCAAGCAAGAAACTTTACATAATCTCTAAGCATTCACTTCAAATAATAAATTTGCGAGCCTTCATAATGCTTGATTTAGTTTCTTCAATATGATCTACTCTTGAAGCTTTTGCCTTGAAACTTTTGCATATGATCCTTGATCTTTGTGCTTCATGAGATGCATTGATAACATGTGTGTGATGAGATTGATATCCTTGATTTGTCCAATGCTATGTTGACTTGATCGATTATGAAATGAATGATCCTTGCCATGCGGTATGCTTTTCTTGATTTTTCAAGTGAATAAACTATAAACTTATATAAAAAAAACATGTTAAATTACACATGATTGATTTATTGTTATTATCAAAATAAGATTAAGACCTTTAAGTCAACAAGAATGATTTAATCCACCATCTAATCCCATAAGCAATATAATCAGTACATGCAACACTCCACAGGAAATGCGCTTTTGCAATGCATATAGTCCGCTGGCGAAAATTTTTCTAACACAAAAACACTTTCGTAAATTAGCCAAAAAACCATTACAAAAAATAGTTTTTGTAGCGGATTAAAGATCAAATGGAATCATACAAACCAATACTCATCCAAAAACCAACAAACTAATATTCATCCAAAAACAAACCAATATTCTTACAAAAACATGTCCGTCCACAAATATAAAGTACTAAAGATGTCCAACCATGCATTAAACATATTAAAACCAAAATGGCCAAGTCAAAATATAAAGTACCACCATGTTAAAAAAAATACTCAAAAGTACACATAAGATAAAGTAAACTAGGTATACTTCAACTAAAGCTTGAACCAAATTATATAATCCCCAGCAACATAGGTAGATAAAGTATCATTACCATCTTGAAGGAACCATAATTGAGCATACGGTTCTAATACTTCATAAATATAGAGTTTCTAGCTTCTCACCAATATCAATTTTTTTGCCATGAAAAATTCCAGACGTCCCATCTATCACGATGTACCCTTTAAGTAATTCTTTATTTTTTTCTATCAATTAATATAACCGAGGGTTTATTGGATGAATTAGGCCTTTCAACGGGGCTAGGGGTGAAAATGTTATCCAAATTTTGGGCTAGGTTATAAGGGCGATGAATGGAGTTACTAGCAAACTTGCTTCTACGCATTGTCATCACATGCAGTAAACCATGATTAAAATCAACCATTATATTTTGCATAGTACCTTGGATTGCTAATTGGAAATCTTGAAATTGTACTTTTACTGCTTCGTGGACATGTGGTTTGAATTTATCCTTCAATGCATTAATTCCTTCTATTTCTGCTTTATTAGCTTATTCTTTCGCCTTTCCTATCCCTAAGTGAATCAACTGCTTTTTGCTAACATATGAACCAACTCCACGAACTCGTCCCTTTGGATCCTTGCCAAAAATTTCAGATAACTTGTCGTTCTTAGTGGTATTATTAGATACCTCTCCACTTTTTCTTTTTCTTTTTTGCTTCCTTGACTTTATCTTATCAAAGTTACAAGTTAAAAAGATTGGAATTTACAAAAAAAAATAAACATTACAATTTGAGCTTCATTTTGCAATGCAAACGGCAATAGTTATGCTTGGTAAACTTATGCTCAGTTTGGTTACAACTAAATACACACGCAGCAAACAAAAGCCAAAATACATCCTAAAACTATGCTAAAATTCACTGAATATATAATCTAAAATCCTATAAAATACAGCTAACACATTGTAAAATGAAGCTCAAAGTAAAATTACAAAGTACTTACATAAAAAGGTTTAGCATTTTCCAATGCATAACATTTTTATCCTTATGCCACGCTAACCATTTATCTGTTCGGTTTTTATATGTTTGAGTAGGATCCGCATCCTCCAGAAATTTCAAATACATAAAAGTTAGATTACATATATATTGACAAAACAAAAGTTAAATCATCACTTACCCTCTTATATACGTTTAGTCCATAAGTACACCGCCCAAGAGTATGGGAATATGTAAGTTATTTTCGGTTTTTAGAATTCTAAAGGTTTTGCTTCAGCTTTTTTGGGTCGCTTTCATTTTCCATAAACTTTTCCCAAATAATTAGGTCCATCCTATCATGTTGCTCCTCAGCCCTAATTTTCAAATGGGCTCGTAATGCAACTTTGCATATCTTGAATTTCTAGGGCCACACATTCTCCAACAATGGATCAGTAACCTCCAGATGAATGTCTAACTCAAATTTAGCATGTAATTGTTATAAACAATAAATTAAGAAACTACTATTAAGAAAATATAACTAAATTATTGAATTGCAATAAATAAACTAATATTGTTTACCATTAAGTTCGTCTAAACATCATTTCAATAGTTTTGTGGCACTTGTATCCAATCTTTATAATGAACAGGTACTATGGTCTTGATAATATCTCTAGTACGAATACTTGCAAATTCTCCTACCACCGTGCCATCCAATTCAACTTTCATAGGCTTCTTTCCATTTACGGCTTTCTTTGTTGATGATTGAGTTTGGGTCCGGGCTAAAGAAGAAGTCAGATTCTTTAACCTTGTACCTTATGACATAATTGATATTTCCTAACAATAGAAAAAGAGAAGTCAACAATGATTAAAAATAGCCAAATGGAATTATATGCATTAGAAATTAGTCCTAAATAAATCCCTAAATGCACTACATTCAACACCTAAATAGTGTAATTAGCCCCTAAAAAATCCATTGTACTCAACCATTAAAAGACAGTGTAATTTGCCCCAAAATTTCATAACTAAGACAATGTAATTAGCCTGAAAAACATTGTAATTAACCATTAATTTGAGCACTAAAATTAATTTAATCAGCCATTAAAAAACAATGTAATTAGCCATTAACTTCAACACCAAAATAGAGTAACTAGGCCAAAAAAATAGTTTACCTAGCCACTAAAAAATATTGTAATTAGCCCTTAAATTTGATCACTAAAATAGTGTAATCGATTAGGCACAAAAAATCCAGTGTAATTAGCCGCGGAAAGATATTGTAATTAGCCCCTAAATTTTAGTACTAAGACAGTGAAATTAGCCTAAAATAGTGTAATTCGCACTCTAAAACAGCAGCCAATTTGCACCAAAATAAGTCCCACTAAGCACATTATACCAACACATAATAATACCATGAATAGGCTATGCAATGTACTCAATCAAATATTTGAATTTTACTCAAAGTATTAACTTGCACAAAACTATAACTTAATTAAACTATTTTGTGACAAACCAAGTGCTAGAATTTTATTCAAGCTAGTAACAAGCCACATTCAAATGAAGCCTAAATTAATCTCGACCAAATTCAAACAATTTCAAAGAATAGGTAAGTTCCCTTCTCCATTTAATCACATATATTAGAATTCTGACTCTTATTTATTTATTTTAGTTATAAAGGAAAAAAAATGAACAAGAAATAGGGAGAAAAAAATACTCTTGTATGTATGCAATTATAATTAACTTCCTTACTTTTGTGGATAAAACTTTAGAGATGATAGATGGGAGATGGGGCTTATTACCGTCGATCCTCTGCCATGTAAATGAAATCAAATAAAACTAAACAAGAGCTAGGTTAAAATAAGGAAAAGTATTTTACTTCATGTGCTAACATTAGTCCACTAAAATTAAGACATTGTCTCCTCCTACATGCTACATTTAAGAGAAAGAAAGAGAGATAGAGGCTGTTTTTTTGATATATATATATATATATACTGCTAATGCATATTGATAGATTGGCTTACATATATACCGCCTTAATTCATTGAAGTTGGCTTAATTAGCACCAACACATATTGGCTTCTATATAATGCCAAATAAATGCACAGGGGATGATCTTGGCTTATATATTGCCAAGTGCACGTGGTTAACCTTTCACTTCGGACCATAATTTATCTTTTTCAAGGAGGCTGTTTACAGGTGTAGAGAATCAAAGATTATATTTTCACCAACTAAATTGTTGATCCGATAGATAAATTCCAATTAAAATTACTAGCAGATTCTATCAACCAAGTAATGGAGAAGATAAATAAATAATATACTTTAGACCTTCTTTTTCGAAAAAAAGAATAAGAAAATAAATACAAAATATTCTTTTCATTTCAAATGGCTTTCTAAAATTGACAAAAGAATTCTGAGTCAAAATCACTTGACCAACTTAATAAATCTATCAAAAAACAAAATTAACCAGTTGTTATTTTGATTATTAAGTTGGTCATTTAAATTAAAATTAGTACATATATCATTATCTAGAAACAAAAAGTAGTCATATAAATGCTCTCTAGTCTTTACTAAATAACCAAATTCTCAAATAAAAATAAAGTTAAAGATTGATGACATTAAAAATATTTAGCATTGAGAATTTCAAGCCGAGCACAATCGAGAGCTTTTCAGTATGTTACTGAGTGTGAGCTTGTTATTCAAAATAGAAGTAAGCATTTGCCGGGAGATAAAATGGAAGATTAACTTTAAATGCCAAATGGTTATATTAAATGAGCTAAATGTACACAGGAATCACATAAAAACTTACTACAAGTCTTTCCTGTTTTAACTATTTATAACATCCACAAAGCACAAGCATCAAACATATCTCGTATCCTCACACAAAAAAGGGGGGATGTTTACATTACTTTGCATCTAACAATAAACATTTAGTAGTACAATAGAATAATGTGAGAATTGCCTTCCATGCTTTTCAGTGGGTTATGTAGCTCGAATGATCATACCCAATTTGTAAATAAACAACAAATTTTGCCAAATCCAAGAACAATCCTCAAATCCAAGGACAAATATAGATGATACTCAAAATTAGGGCATAGAATATGAACTTTTCTTAATAAATTAGGGCTTAGGGTTGATGCCAGAGAGATGAGTAACAAGCAATTAGAAAAAATGATGAAGATAATAATGGCGGAGAGAGTTGCACTAGGCGAGAGAGGAACAAGAAAGAGGAACGGTGAGTGCACTGTGAGATGCACGACTGTAAAGAGCGATTGTGATGAACGGAGGAATGGAATAATGACTATGAGTGGATTGTGAGATGCGACTGTTAGATGATGAGCAGAAGAATGGAAGAATAATTGTGGTTGGAATTAGGGCTAGTGTGAGAGTGTTTTATAAGAAAATGTTTCGTGGAGGAATTATTTGGTTGTTTTGTGAGCGGGGCTAAATGAAAAAAAAAACAGTAAGTGAAAATAAGCTGTGTAACGGATTGAGTAACGGATTATCTATTAAATTACTTTTTTTTCTTGCCCGTTACTTAATTAAAGGGGGTTTAGAATAATATTCGATGTGTAAGTAATGGATATTTCACATCCTTAACGGACTAAACATGTTAATCCTTTTTAATGGATTAAGTTCGTAACAAACCAAAAAAGAAATTTACAAATTGCGCAAAATGGTGTAGTGCAAACATGCATTTCGACATATGATTTAACAACAACGACCTAAAGCTAGAACATAAAGAAGAGATAAATCTTAAAAAGCTACCAATCAAATGGTTAACTACATGAAAATCAAATAAGAAAATTCCTCACCAGTAACCAATGTAATGCATAACTGTAGACAACTTGGTAATTCCAACTCTGGAAAAGAATATAAATTGCAAGATGGTATGTGTACATAAAGTGATTGCCACAGAGTGATAACATTAGTTCATCAAGATGGATTAGCCTCAAAAGCGTAAGAAGATCATTGTAGTACACATTAATAAGCTATCTTTGCAATTTATGGGAGAGATGATGGGTAATAAGAAAGTGGGCATGAGGTGTAACACCCCCGCCTTAATTAGTAGGATAACACCTGTAATTAAAACCTGGAGCATTACTAACCCACCTTAAATGAGCTCAATTAGTAGGTCTAAAATAAGTAATGAAACAATAATTATTCAAGAAAATCATATCGCATGGAACAAATAATCCTGATACTCATGTTGTGGGTGATAATATAAAACATGAGTGTAATATACATATATACACATGCATAGAATCTGAGAGGCATATACATCATGTCAACATGTATTACAAAATAAACAACAACTCAGGCTAGCCGTGGCTTGTCATATACAACAAAAATAAGTCGGTATCAGAAGTCCTCTACTTCGTTCCCGACCCAGTCGCATTTTATGTCTTATCCGTCTTCTGGATACTTGAATTTATTTACATAAAACGGAGTGAGCTCACAGCTCAGTAAGGGGGATATAACAGGCAATATTACGTACAAAATATAATTAACTGTTTAATCATAAATAATGGCTCAACTGATAAAACAACGCATGCATGTGCATATGCAGGTTACCTCCCTTGTGTCAACCATTATACCGGGAGACTACCGAAGTCGAATCGAATCATAATAATAATAATATCAATGGGCTTGACCGCCCCCAAGAGATACCAAAGTTGTGCAGAACCATAATCATAAGATAAGAACGGGCCTGATCGCCATAGAGAATAAATCAGACATAATCACGATATAACATCATCCGGCCCATAAAGGATCATCATCATATCATAATAGAATTGAACTACATGTCCATCCATATCATATCACAGAATCATAAGTGCTTTGCCGAGGTCTAAATTTATAGGCAACTCACCGCTGGCTCTAGACAGCCAACCTCATTGCTGTCCCCCGAAGGTTTAAGGGTTTTCAAACCAAAGGCATTGAGCCCTACTTATTTTCACATCGGCAAGCACCAGTCAATACATATTTCCTTCATCATCGAAGGACCACAATAAAAATCATAATCGGATCAGTCACGGGATCATATCACTTCCCAGAATGATATAATAGATACAAGAAGTTTTCGGCACCATAGATACAAGATATATGCCCACATGACAGGTCATAAGAATAGTTCGAGCTTGCAAGAATCTAGTTTACACAATAATGATACACAGTATGCATAACATGCTAATAAATGAATATTTGAAACAACTTATGCCATATAACTACAACAAATCTCTATACATGTCCCTTGATGTATATAATTCATCAATTAATCAATTTCATCAATATACAATATTTATACATTCAAGGGATATCTCATGTATATTAAATAACGCATATATATTAAATATAATAGCATATCTTGCTTCAAATCACATGTCCATGATTTTATAAATCATAAACTATCATCATCCTCATCATATAATAATTCTTAAAACAAAGACAATTAAAATATGATGATTTATATAGAATAAAATCATATTATCAGGTTTTAAAAATAATTAAACCCCTACTTCAAAATATTTAGCCCTAAATAATAAAATTTGAGTTGTTATCCGAACTCCGACCAGCACAACTTTAAAATTCTTATACCCCTACGTAGCCCAAGATGTACAGAACAACTTTCCCTTAAGGCTGGACTTGATTCGAATCGGCGGAGTTTTGATGACCAATTTATAGAAAGAAAGATTTCGTACCTATTTTATTTTATTTTCTTTCTCTGTTCTCTTAGCAAGAACGGAAAAAGGATGAAGATTAAAGGGAAAGTGGAGCAAGTCGGTTGATAAAGGAAAAAATCAAAGTTTTGGCATAATTACAACATTTAACCCTGAAGTTTCATAACTTTATTATTTTAACCCTGAACTTTTGTAACTTTACAATTTGGTCCATGCTCAACCAAGATTTCTAAACTCTTCAAAAATTTCACTTAATCGAGATTAATATGTGTCTAATTTACACTAATTACATTACGGGGTATTACATGTGGCTTACTTGTTCTTGCTCTTGGCTTCTCTCCTCCCATAATTTGATTTCACCCAACTTGAGTTCTAGTCAACTTTTTTAGAGAAAATAAAAAAATAAAAAATAATATCTAAAATTTGAATTCAAATTAATTACAAAAAAGTCAACCACAAACATCATGTAAAGGAGAAAAACTACAAAAGGGACAAAATCGTCAAATGGCCCATAAAATAAAAGTAAAAAACGATTAATCAAACAAAATATGTCCTTCATTAAAAAGTTGTCCTTGAAACTAATGTCCAAAAATTATTATCCTTTATTATAACGAGCGGTTAGATATTGTCTTTTATTATTAATTTATATTTTTTTCAATAGTTATGTTTCTTTTTAGCATTTAATGAGCTGTGTCTCAATTTACGAGCTTAAACGAATTATTCCTAAATTAGAAAGTAAGGAGTTTTTTTAGGGTTTTTTTTAAAAGACAAATGTCATACTTTCTTTCCAATAAAGGATACTCTTTTGAATCAATTAGCGTAGAGGACAACTTTTTAAATACGGATAAGATATTAATTATTTTATTATTTGAACTAATTAAGTTGATTTCCAATATCACCCTTTTAAAAGATAAATACAAGGAAATAAAAATACAATTTAATTAAGAATTTAAACAAGGAAAATAAATTCAAACATATTCAAATAAATATTACAACTAAATCCAACAAACTGATAGAGATAAAGATTATTCATAAAAAGTCAATGGATAAAAAGGTTTCACACTAACTAGTCATATTAAAAGGGTAAAGCTCCGCACAATATAATTGTCCTTTAATAATAGGCAGACATATTAGGATGATGAATATTGAGATATGTTCAGTGAATTTTGGGGTGTTAGGGTTATGTTTTGGGGTTGGGCAGGGTGATTGGCAAATTGAGTTAAGAAGAGGGGGCTCGATGCTAGGGCGGCACTTGTGGCGGAGGCGGTCTACGGATACATCTTTTGGGGTGGCAAATGATGTTAGGAGGGGGGGAGAGAAATGAAGGACAACAGTGTTGTCCGGCGGAGTTTGGCATTGGTTATTACTTTCAGGCAGATAAAGAAAGAAGAAGTTTTTAAGAAAGTCATGAGAGAGAGAGAGAGAGAGAGAGAAACAAGGGTTCCTTCCATACATGATGATGACAGAATTTTTAGAATGATGTTATTGAAAAGAGGTTCCTCTAGGCAATTGAATTTGTGAAGACTTGGTTAATTACCTAGAATGTTGTTTGTTTAGTTATGGATTTGTGGGCTAGCTTGTTTTGTTTGACAATATGGGCCTTGATATAAGTTGTGCTTTATTATGTTTTGGCCCAGTTTAAACATGATTTTGTTGGAAATCAGACCATATATATCATGGTTGTAGTTTCCATAAGAGTGATGATCATCAAATTATAAAAATTAATTATTATACATAAATATACACTTTCACTTTTAGTAATGAGAATGTTTTAAAGGAATATATTATTAGCTTTATAATATATTATTTTTCAGCAGAGAGGACTTTTTTTTTAAAATAAAATAAAATTAAGAGAGGTTTGCGTATTTGTCCAAACTTAAATTTGTTTTGCATATTTATAATCTCAGCCCAAATATGACTTGGGGCAATTATTTTATTGGAAAATCGGTTCCATCCTACTTCAACAAGATTATAAAGGGTATTAAAGAAAAAAATTGTATTGAAAGACTGCCAAGGCAAAAAGACATATAAAAAAAATTATATTTTATATTATATATGCTAGAAAATTGAAAAAATGTAACTTAATATGTCTTCCATAAAATTGAAAAAAAAAATGTAACTTAATATGTTTGGCAGAATATTGAAAATATGTAACTTAATTTGTCTAACAGTAAATTGAAAAAATGCAATTTAATATATCTACTTGAAATTTAACTAAAAGAACATAACTTAATTTGTTTGATTGCTATTATGGGATAATTGTACATCAAACATATTTGCCGCTTCAGTCTCATATGATTTGTGCTTAGTTTGAGACATTTACATTTTTTGACTCTTTTGTTTTTGAATAATTCTTACGTTATCTTCTTGTTTGAATTTATTGTGATATATTCAACTTAATTAATTGAAATAATAAAATAATTAATATTTTGTCATTGATTAAAAAAGATTGTCCTTCATTACAAAAGTTATCCTTTAAACTAATTCTCTAAAAAGATGGTCCTTTATATATTCTAAAGACAATCCCAAAAATGTCCTTAATAATTTTTTTATTTTTATTTTTTACTTTAATAAACACTTGACACCGTTAAATAATGTGTCGTCGAAAATGAAAGTTAAAACATCTCCCGTTAAATGGGGTGCACAAAAGTGAACACCCCCCCCCCAACCCACCCATAAAAGTATGATATCATTTGTATAAAAATAAAAAAGTAAAATAATTTCATATAAAAAATTGAAAAAGAAAAAAGAGTAGAGGGAAATCTAACTGAAGAGATAAAATAGTTATTTTGCCAATAATGCCAATTCAAGAAATTAACCAATTAAAATTTGGTAAGGTAATACTTAATTCATAGAAATTAAACAACGCAAATCACATATTACGTCAATAAATGATGCACATTATCAAAGAAAATATAATTTATGAAAAAAATTTACCCGCTTTTAAAGCAAGATGGAATCATGTTATTTGCTCTTTTGTCAATTAATTACGCTCTTCGATAATTTGGGATCAGAAAACTTCTAACAATGGAGAAGAGGTAAAGAAAAGGATTGGAGAGTATAGAATGAAAAACAAAAATTAGAGCTAGGAAAATAATGTTAAAATACATGAAAGAATTAGAGCAGAATAATAGAATAAACAGCTATGCAAGGAAGAAAACAGCATCAATAGTATCGAATTTTGATGGGAAATTAACAACCCTCGCTCCTTTAGCCACCTCCTCTGTTCTTCAACCAATAATAAATCAACAACCCGTAATTATTCATTGAGGACAAACAAGTTCATTTACCATTAAAATGGAAAAAAAATAAAAACTATAAAAATAAATGTATTTTTCGCAAACGAGTTAAAAGTAAAACAAATGGGTTAAATACAAAAAAATAGATTATTCACTACGTACTTAGCAAAATGTCGTGGGTCTGAGTATATAAAACCTTAGTATTTTGGATCAAATCCTAATTTTCTATTACTTAAAAAGTCGTACGTCGCTTGCTTTTTATCTTTATTTGGGCATTTCTCAAAATAGAATGTCTTACGCAGCATTTTTGTTAAATTTACATTTACACTCGTATCATATTCTTGTAATTACGATTTTTGTTAAATCTCTTTAGCCCTACTCTATCTTCTTCAGTCTTTCTAGGTATTAACTTGGAGCATTCACAACGGTAAAATTTAGTTTCAGTTTGTCTAAATTTTGTTTTTTTTGTTCCCAAATCTCTTTTATTTTGCGTCTGTTTTCAATCTACTTATATTTATAACAACGAAAACTTTATACATAATGAAGCAAGTCTGATATTTGAACTTATAACATTTGGCCAAAAGTTTAGATGTCAATTGTCAAATTTGTCTATATATCATATTCGATACCCCAACCAAATGATGCGCTAAAAGGCTGAGCAGTAGTGTGGCAGGAGCTACCCTTCAATCAATCATGCCTATTGTATACTCCCGAGTAAATATTTCTTCTTGGAATTTAGAGCCAGTGATTGGTTGGGAGGGGGGGGGGGGGGGGGGGGGGTTGGGGGTTGTTTAGGAGATTGATATATATATATATATATATATACCAGCCACATATATAAAAAATGGAACTAGCTAGGTAGTATTGTCGTTATTAGGGGTGCCATTTCAGTAAATTGGTCGATAAATCATCATTACTAATATCAAAATCAAATACTAGTTTTACCAGTTTACCAATAAATATTTGAAATAAAAAACCAGAACCAAACTGTTGTGTTTTTCAGTAACTTTCAATTTGTTCTGGTTTGTTTCGGTATTTTGGTAACAATATTATCTTTGATATACTTTTTGGTAAATTACTATTTCGGTAAATAGATATCATGTAATGAGAACAACAGCAAAAACAATAAAAAGTTATTTAACTACATGTAAACAATAAATATTATGAGCAAGCAAAGAAAGTTTAATAATGAATAGATTCAAGGAGGATAGAATCAACTTACTTCGAAGCTTTATTTTGTTATGAAGCAGCTCTAAGAGAGATGTTTGATCACTAGACTTTTTTCGTAAGAAAGATATAGCTTGGCTTTTATTATTTTAAACACATCGAAAAAAATGAAATTAACAATTTGAGACATATAAAAAATAAGTGAGATTATCATTCCGTAATTTTGGTTATCTAGTTTTGGTAAATTTAGAATTAGTACTTTCAGTATATTTTTTTATATATTTTGCTTTATTTTCAATTTTTATAAGGGTAACGATATTGGTTCCCAAAAATACTTAATAACACTTTCACTTTTATTTGGTCATTCGCAACCAAGTAAGGGAAATAATATAAACTTATATACTCTGTCATTAACAACTGTATAAAACATTATTAAATTTATACTCAAACTTTCACAACTAAATAACATAAACTTTATTAGATTGTCAAAGGCCAGAGTAGGAATATCTCCACCCTTTTTATAACGTGATACCAAAATCATACCAAAATTTCAATACATTCAATTTTGATAATTTTTTCTGAGTGAAGCCCCTAATCATTACCCACGAGACCAAGGGGTGAGTCCTGGGGAATCTTTTTACGAGATATTTAACAAAGTTCCAATGTGTCTGTTGTGCCTTGGAGGTTTACGCTGGATGTGGGTCATTCATTAAGCTAAATGATTAGTCCTCCTCATATGCTCTGACATAAATCCGGGGTTTTTCCACTACATTCTGTGCCCTAACCAATTGGGCCATTCTAGTGTAATTTTCACTTGTAGACAATATAGAGTTTGCCGACTCCTTACCTTAAAATAAATATTTGAAAAAAAAAAAAAAAAAAAAGCAAACATGAGACGTAAAAAATATATCGTTCTAGATATAAGTTTTAGAAAATAAAAGTCGAGTCCATTTTCTTAACATAAGATTCTCTTTCTAATGATATAATAAATATCGCTTGATTTATTCAGACTCAGATGTTACTCTCTCATACCAAATTTAATTTGGGTTTACCTTTTTACTTATTTTATTACACCTTTTGACAACACAGTGGAATATGTTTCAAGCCAAATTTAACTTTTTAGTTATTGCGATGTAGATGGTCTTACAAAGTTTGTGTTAAAAATCAATATTGTACCATTTTCACAAGTTCTCTATTAGTCTTGCATCCAAAATAACAACAACAACAATAATAATAATATATAAACACATAATATTGACATGCATAAGTTCGTTCCCAGAGTTGCTTGACGCATTTAGATTGCTAATTATCCCGAATTTGTTGTTTCTTCCTTCTTCTTGTAAGTACATTGATTTTAAGAAATTAATACTTCTTTTATAATTCTTGTTTCGAGTATTATGGAGTAGTCTTTTACTAGGGTTACGGAAGTTATTTGCGATATGAATTTCAGTAATTAATATCCCAATCCATGTTTAAAGTTTGATAAATAATTTTGAATCATTTTCCTTTTTTAATATTTTATTCTTCAAGCTTTCTAGATATTTTCATTGAAATATTAGATTGTATATGTCTTGTATATTTAGTTCTTGTTTGTTAGTAATACAACATACTTGTGTAGTTCTAGGAAGCTTGTAGTCATTTTTCCCCATCTATGGATCTTTTCCCTCTTTGTAAATATTATAACGAGTTCTTAAAAATCCATGGATGACATATGAATTTGTTTAGCTCATCTTTGATTCACTTAATGATATTTAGAGTGTTTCTTACACTTTATGTGTTATTTAGATTATTTATTGTATTTCTTAAGTGATAATCGAATAGTTGACAAATTCAACCGAAAAGCTTCATTTCGTTTTCATTGTAAGGATTTACTATTTCATTTTCTTTCTTTTAAATCATGAGATTTCATTTACATGCTTCATGTTAAACCTTTTTACAATGAAATTATCATATCTATTTCGGATGAGCTCAATCGGGATTGGGTTGCTTTGCTTCACACCCTTTGCTATTAAGGAAAACACTATGTTCCCCATTCCCAAAAAATTTGTGTCAAAATCTTTCTATGAAATAGTTATTGTTGTTTCTTATATCGTAGGAAACTTCCACTTACCATAGTGCTTTCTTAACATTTTTCACAACCACTTTAATTTTATGTTGTTTCATAATCAAAATTTCACAAAAACTAAAAAAAAAACTATAAATTTGTAATCCACTCCATTTCTTTTCAATTATTCATGTGGATCGATACTCGGACTTCCAATACTATATTATAACTTGACGGACCTGCACTTAGGTTAAGAGAACGCGATATTTTGGGGCATTAGGTTTTTGGCGCCATTGCGGGGGATATGACGAAAGACAGATTACAGGTTTCGTATAAAACCATTATCTAGGTCTCTTTTTTTAATTAATTTTTTTCTATATTATTTTTGTTTTCTTTTATAGAGTTTTTGAGGTGCTATTCGAATTCAGTCTTTCGAGCCCATGCTCGGATAATTTCACATAAACATTCAAATTAGTCCTCCCGGAGCATCGATAGCTAGTGATAACAAGAGAGACAACGAGGCGGCCGGAGCAAACATTGAATCTTCTAGTTAGAACCATGAGTGATTATCTTTAACTAACTTGGACAACTTTCAACTCTTGCATTGTTCTTTCCGCTGGTCAAGCGGGAAAATTCTTTCAAGCCACGTATGCTTCAACATATCCCTTCCTTCCATGGTATGAAATCTGAAAACCCATACTTACATTAAAAAGATTTCGAGGAAGTTTAATACACGTTTTGTGAAGCAAACACCAACAAGCAAATAATGCGTTTAAAACTTTTTCCTTTCTCCTTAAAAGATAAAGGAAAAATATGGTTGGATGCTCAAAGACCGTAATTGATTCACTCTTAGCATGTACTTCAATCGAAATTTTGAAAAATATTCTTTCCCGTCCATCACTTTGAGGAAAACGATATCCAGATTTTTGCCAAAAGAAAATGAAAGTTTTTACAAGTGTTAGAAAAGATATAAGGAACTCTTAAATGCATGTCCTCACTCTCGATATGCGTACATTTGTAGAGACCATGTGAAATGGTAAATTTTTTAGTAAAAGCCCCGAAGAGGCCTTGTTTTATTTCGATAAAGTAGTGGAATGTGCCTAAAATTAGAACACATATACCGATGAACTGGGTTGTACCAAATATCCAATGATAATGACATGGGTGTGAAATTGTTCCAATTTTCAAAAAAGGTAAAGGCAATGGAGACAAGTAATCTTAAAAAGCTCAATGTGATTTCTTCGACTCAGTTGTTTGTCATTTATGAAAATTCAAGATACACAACCGAGAATTGCCACACAATTTTTGTTTTTAGGTAGTTCTAAAAAATCTAGTCCAAGTCAATGCTATGACCCAATACAATCGTCAACAAAATGACCCTTATTCTTAAAAATACAACGGATGGAAGAATCACCCCAATTTCAGTTGGAGAGGGAATCAGAACCAAAACCAATACTAGTATCAAAACCAAAGACAACAATAACCTCAAAACTCTTTCACTCTACCACAAAACCAAAACTTATAAACTTTGTTAAGAAATTTTATGGATAAAACGGATTGTGATGTGGGTGATTTGAAAACCCAAATGTCTAAGTTCACCATTGTCTTAGCACCCCAGGAGAAAGAAAAATTCCCAGCTCAACCTTTAGTTAACCCTAGAGGTCAAGCTTTAGTGATAAAAGGAAGAGAGCCTAGTAGTCAATTGGAAGAACTTAAATCCATCACGACCCTTCGGAGAGGAAATGTCATCGATAAGAATATTGTTCCTAAAACCCCTACGATGGCGGACATAGTCGAATCTTCAAACGTTGAAGAGTCAGAGGTTGAAAGGAAATAGAAGGGAAAAGAGATAATAGGAAAGGATGACCTTGAGAAAATAAGAAATGGAATCAAAGTCCCTTTCTCGGAGAGCTTAAACCAACCATCCAAGTCAAACACTGAGATTTTGGATGTCTTTAGGTAAGTTAAAATCAACATTCCTTTGCGGTCAAGCAAATACCTTCATATGCTAAGTTCCTCAAAGACTTATATAAAACGAAACGAATGTTGAATGTTAGCAAGAAGGCCTTCATGACATAGTAAGTTAGCTCTATCATGCAAGGTGGGAGAGCCCTAAAGTTTAAAGACCCCGGTTGTCCCACAATTTCATGCTTGATAGGAAATTATAGGATTAAAAATGCTTTAATTGATTTGGGAGCAAGTGTAAATGTACTCCACTATTCTATGTACTAACAATTGGGATTGGGAGAATTGAAATAGGCTAAGGTAATAATTCAATTAGTGGATCGATTCGTTAAGATCCCTAGAGGGTTGGTCAAGGATGTAGTTGTCCAAATTGATAAATTTTACTTTTCGGTTGATTTTATCATATCCTCGACATGCAACTAGTGTCGAACTCTGTTAACGAGATTCCGGTCATTCTATGACGACCATTTCTTGCCACGTCTAATGCCATTATAAATTGCAAGAATGGAATTATTAAGTTAGTTTTTGAAAATATGACTCTCGAGCTTAACGTGTTCTCTTTGAAAAATCAAAAAGATGATGATGATGATAAAAGGGAACACGTGAATATGATAGAGTCATTGGTTCAAAACCACTTTGTGGCCAATTTCGAATCGGATTCAACATATGGTTTTCTAACCATTTCTAATGAACCCAAGGATTGTATGCAAATATTTTCTTTGTTTGATAAGTTGGTTGAACTTTTCGATGATCAAGAAGAAAACACACAAACATCCACCAAAAAGCTTGAAAGCGAAATGGAGCTCAAGCCATTGCCGAGAAATTTGAAGTATGTCTTTTTAAGAGCTTCCAACACTTACCCTGTTATTATTTCATCCGAACTCTTGGATGATCAAGAGGTAAGATTAGTAAATATGCTTAGAAAACATAAAGAACCTTTAAAGTTTTTGCCTTCCCGTTTGCTCCTCTCTTTCTTTTATATACCTACTTGCATCCAATAGGCTTTATCCATTTAGGTGGTTTTATAAAATCCCAAACTTTATTAGAGTACACGGACTCTATTTCAAATTTCATAACTCTTTGCCATTTTTTTTGTATTTTTATCTTAAAGTGCTTCGTTATAGTTGAAATGGTATATTTATTGTTTATCAAGGACCATGTAATAAAACTCTCTTAAAAACATAAAACGGTCAAGTTGACAAAAAGCCCTTCCACTACGATGAGGCACTGCTTGTGTTTATATACCTTGTGTAGATAGTGAACTTTCGAACTCACTATCCACACGATGTGCTGGTTCAGAAAATTGAGTATTAGTGGCTTGCTTAAGAAGTGCACGAGTATTAGAAACCCCCATACTACAGCGAGGTAATGGGATGTCGATATATATTTCATGTCATACTTCCTTTTGTATTGAAAGTATAGACAAGCTATGGCGCCATATTTTTTTCTTTTATCATTTCCTCTAGAACAACTTTACTCTGGGCTAGTGATCCATGATATAATTATCTTCTAAGAATTTTACATTAGTGTTAACATTAACCTTCTGTTCTCGAGGATTATAAAATAAGCCACCATTGGTTATTTTTGGATACACAACAAAGAAACACACTTTTGTCCTTAATTCTAACATATCCTCATTATCTTTTAGTAAATGTGTTAGATTACCCCCATAACTGAATATGTTATAAACTGGGTGTACAATTCTATGGGTGTAGTAAATACTGACTTTGATAGTACCAAGTTAAGAATATATGCTCATGTTTCTAAAGTATATCCCCAAAAGAAATCAAGAAGATCTGAATAATTCATCATAAATCTTACCATTTCCATAATAGTCTTATCCCCTTTTTTCAGCAGAATCCCCAGTGTAGACAATTATGATGTAATCCCATTCCCTAAACTTTTCCAAAAAGTATTCACCACCACGATCCGATCATTGTGATTTAATACATTTTCCTAGACACTTCTTCGTATATGCCTTGAATTTTTCATTAGAGGCTTCAAACTACGTCACATTAAGTAAATGTATTCCTACTTTAACTAACCATTTATGAATGTGATGAAATACTCAAAGCCTCATCTAGCCTAGATAGTTATAAGACCACAAAACTCAGAGTGAGTCGCTTCTAACTGTTTTTTTAGCCTTTTAGCCTTTTGCTGAAAATGATCTCTTAGTCATTTTACCTTCTAAATAAGACTCATCTACTGGGAGTGCCTCCACTTTCAATGAACCTAATGGTCCATTTTTTACCATTCTTTAATTCTTTTTAAATTAATATGACTAAGGCGTAAATGCCAAATTCATTTTTGAATGTTCATTTTTCTTAATTAGTAAACTATTAGTGATATTCAATTCATTCAGTTAAAGGGTAGACAAGTTAGGATTAACAATGTAAAGATCATTCACTAATGTATCAGAACAAATAAAGTCTTTATTTTTCTTAATAATAACTGATTTATCCTTAAAATGAACAAAATATTTGTCCTTAACCAGTTTAGAAATATAAATTAAATTCCTTCTAATGAAATGCATTTATAAATAATCCTCAATTACTAAAATGCTATCATGGCTAAACTGATAATAAACATCATATCTCCTTTCGTAACATTACTCATATGTAGATAATTTTTTTGATTTCTAGATTGCTTAGTTTCCTGGACATTTGCAAAGTATTACAGACATGATTAGTGGCTCCCGAATTTACACACTAGGTACCATATATTACACCGCTAGATAAGTTGCCACAATTAATAAATAAAATTTACCTCTATTGTTTTTATGGTTTAGGAAATATGGATAATCCTTCTCACAATACCCTTTTTGCTTATAGTGAAAACATTTGCTTATTGGCTTTTTCACTCGTCCTTAAGGTCTAGCAACTACTGCATGCGTCACTCCTTGTGGGATTGCAGCTTGTGCATTCTTCTTTTTCTTCTTGCTTTGGGGCTTAGAAGTAGAAGCATTCTCAACAAGTGGACAGAGGCTCTGCCTGATCTATGGTCGACAGAGGCTCTAGTGGCTTTGTCTTATCTGAGGTCGATGGAGCTTTTAACAACCCTGTCTGATCTATAATCGATGAAGGTCTTAACAACCCTGGCCAATATATAGTTGATAAAGGCCTTTGTTTAATCTGAGGTCTATGGAGGCCCTGGCAGCCTTATTGGTGACTACGCTTAGAAAGTGTGAAGTATTACGCCCAAGTGCAAGTAGTCAAGTTATAGTATACTTGGGGAAGTCCAAGGTCGAACCACAGGGAAGGTAAGGAACATATTTCTTCTAGTTATCTCTCTCTAGGGAAGAAAGGAAAAAAAAAAGAAAAGATGATTTAAATGGGGAATAAGAAGGAAAAATAAAACTAAATTAAACAACTAACTTATACTAAAAGCAAATCTAGTCCTATTGTGCAAAATTAAAGGGAATCCACAAACGCAAGTTTTCTACCTAAAAGGCTTCCTAAATGCACTAGGGGAACGTTCAATTTAACTAAAAATAAATAAACTAATTAAACAAATCAGAATATTGAATGAACTTAAACTAACAAGAAACAAACGTTAAGAATATCTGTAGATAGGGAGTACGAAACTAGTCCAATCGAGTAATCCAAATCTAAGTTTAAATAAGATTTTTCACTAAAGTTTAGCTCCTAGACCTTCCAACTATCTAATTATATTGCTACTACAAGTATATCATAGCCAATGTGAGACAAAAACTATATAGAGTAGCTTTGACCAGTAAAATTCGATAGTGAAACTTTTTGACTTTGAAAAAATGTAATTTGAAATATAGTATTACTAGTGTATAACAAAAACAATCCAAGTTGATTAAACTTCCCAAAAATAAGTAGCTTAACACTCTCATAATTTTTAAATATGTTTGAACATGATTCAAATCAAATCCATCTTAAAAAGAACACCGAAAGTCAAAACTAGCACTTTTTTGGCACTTACATGAATAAATACCAAAACAGCACCAAATCAGCCAGTTCACTTAAGAAACTAACCTAACTAATTAGAAAATAAATACCGTCCTCAAATCAGCCACATTAGGATTTTAGTGCTAAAATCCGTGAATTGATATTTTACGGTTCTTAATCAGATGGAATTTCTGAGCTAACTTATGAAAACATGTTTTTAGGGATGCAAAGATAAGAAACTACTCATACATTCAGTAGGTAATCTATAACTAATGGAAAAATCATATTCAAACTTAAATTGGATTACATTCAAAGATTAAGTTCGCATCTTTCACTACGGACCCCTAACTAACGATTTAGCTGGACATATTCAAATTAAACATTAAAATAAGCATATGAATCATGAAAAACAGTATAAAAATACCTAAGAAGATAAAAATATCAAATTTGAACATTTTTGGCTTTGGAATTATTTAATTCCGGTTTAAAACGAAGATTTTATGCTTAAAAGGGTAAACAGACTAAAAAACTGACACAAACTGAAAAAATTCGACTAAAACCCTAAAAATTCTGAAAAATAAGATTCTATATGATGAAAAATTAATCACATATCAATATCATTGAAAAACGATAAACTATTTGAATATAGAACGAGAAATAAGCATAAATCGATTAAAAAACCTAAAAATGACAAAACGGATCTATAAACCTTAGAACCAGCCCCTAAAACAAGGATTTAGGGTTAATTCCATAATATATAATAACACTAACAACTAATCTATGAATATCTAAGCAAAGAAACAATTAAAAGCAATCAAATCGCAAGAAAATAGAAAACTAGGGTTTACCGGGATGAAGAATAGCAATTGCAATTGAAACTTGATATAAAGATGAATGGAATCTTGATTACACCAATAATCCAACCTCAATATTCTATAAACAAACTAAACTAACAATTGTATTTAGGAATTGAAAAGATTGATCATCAAATGTAACGCAAAACCTTCCAAGAAAGTTACGGTGTTATCTATTTTCTATCTATCGTAATATGATTGTTGTGTTCCCTAAACTATGAGATATTTGGTCTTTTATATGTTTCAAAAATGTCTCTGCTCATGGATTGAATAATCCTTGAAGAAACGGATCGAAAAGAGCCAAAAATTGAAGTGGGGATAGATCCTCATATATATATTTTTCTTTTTTTTTGGCTGCTTCTCCTTTTACTCATAACTTTTTACTCCGAACTTCGATTGACGTTCCGTTTTCTCCTAAGCATAGGTAATTTAAATCTCTACAACTTATATTTCTAGAAATTTATTTAAATTCACATTGTCTAAAAACTTTGATCAGCTTCAACCTCAGACTTTTTACGACAATTCTCGATTTTGCTCGGAAACTTTTGGAATTGATTCATTAAGCTTCTTTCCTCTTGGGATCACTCTTGGACACTTGAATTTATTTAATTCATGCTTGGGGACTTTTTTTCTCTTCTTGCTAGCACTTTTGGGGTAATTTGAGGAGTTTTTCTCGCCTCTGGTCTCGGAATGGGTTTTGACTTGTTCTTCGGACCTTCTCTTGCACTTTTTCGCTTTCAACCTTCTATTTTGCATACAAATTCAGTTGCTTAACCACTTTAGGCCTACAAAATGGCTTAGTAACACATAAATACAATGCAATGCCTTCTTTTCATGCTTAAACTGAATTTACATGCAATTTTCAGTTTGACCATATGGTAATTAGAAGCTAATTGAGCCTTGTTTAAGGGATCAAAAATGCAATTCCTGGGCTCAATCAATTGGATCTATGGTTGATAAAGGCCTTGCATCCTTGTCTGATTTAAGGTTAGTGGAGGGCCTTAGTGGCCTTATCTAATCTATAACCGGTAGAGGTCTTGATTGCCTTATCCAATCTAAGGTTGATGGAGGCCCTGGCATCCCTACTTAATTCATAGTCGACAAAGGCCTGATGGCTTTGTTTGATATAAGGTTAATAGAGGTTTTGACGACAATGTCTGATTTATAGCGAGTGGAGGCCTTAACGGACCTGCTCGATTTAAGGTTAATGGATGTCCTGGCTACCCTGCCTGATTTATGATTGATAGAGGCTCTGGTAGCCATGTCTGATATGAGGTCGGTGGAAGCCCAAGCTACTTTATTTGATCCGGGATTGATGGATTCCTTAGTGGCACTGCCCAATCTATAGGTTGTGGAGGCCCTGGCAGCCTTATCTGATTAATGATTGATAGAGGCTCTAGTGGCAATGTCTAATTTGAGGTCGGTGAATGCCCTGACAGCCTTGTCTGATTGTTTCTCAATGAAGGCCTTGATTGCATTAACTAATAGTTAAGTCAGTGGAAGCCCTAGTGGCCTTGTTTGATTTATGATTAATAAATGATAAACGAATAATATTGTCATTCATATACTTTTTTTTCGAAGTTTTTTGACGCGTTTGATTTATTAACTTTCTTGTATTATCGACTTATCATGCGATTAGTCCCATATATAGCATGTTTTGTATTTAACATGGCTTGAAAAGACACATTTTGTAGTTGGTTCATGTATTCATAGGTGTGGAATGAGGGCTTGAATTGATTGATCATAAGAGCAAGTTTGAAAATATATATATATATATATATATGCAGAATCCTCTTTTTCCCTTACCCATGATCGATCATGGTATTAGCATGATCAATCATGCTTGTCTAGAGCCTTTTTCCTGTTTTTATGATCGACCATGGAATGGCCATGATCAAAAGATAGGGTTAGATGATTTCCTTCCCGATGATAATATAAATATGAGAATGAAAGTGCAGTGTACAAACCTCCGGCGTTACACTAATATTTCTACAAGTTTGGCAGACATACTTTTAGCTTAACAAAGACGGATAGCTATTGGTTCAATGACATTAAAGCTTTTAAATGATCATTCACCTTTTCATTTTTCCTCTGCTTAAAAAAAAGCCTTGGGCCCTTCTTTATAAAGAGACCTAAGGCCTCACTTTTGGCTCACAACCAATGTAGGATGGGCAAAAGTGGATAAAAACAAAAACAAGCAAAAAAAAAAAAAAAAGCCACGTGAAGGCTTGAAAATGCTAAACAAAAAACCACTACACCAACTAAAATCCTAAGGTTAAAAATATACATAACAAAAAGGGAATATAATTAAGAATAAATCCCAAATTGGAGTGTTTACAATATCCCTTTTCAACTAAAAAAGACATTATCACCTAACAAGGACAAATAACCCTTTAACATTAAAAATTAAGGGATTTTCCATGTTATCCAAGAAAATTCAAATTGTTTTATTTCTAACGTACTCCTTTTGAGAAACTAGTAATTGGTCAAAGGATTGGATAATTATTAAATATGTTTTAAAAATGTTTTATTGTGTTTTTTTCTTGGGTAATGATATTAGCACTCCAAAAAATTTATTAAACCATCTTAGCCATTTTTAACTTGTCAAATTAAAATTTATTATTCACTTAAAAATTTTGTTGTTGATAGAATGTAGGAATATTGTTCAGGGACTTCTATGGTTTTAAATTCAAGTTTTAAAAGTTTCAAAATTTTAATTTTGTAAATGTATAGTGCAAGTAATGACTTTTGATAATTAATCATTGCCTTAGGATAAAAGTTTACTAAAAAAATTAAGAAGTTGAATTGTAGTATATATAAAATATTAAACATTAAACTTGGGTATCTAAAAGACATATTAAACGTAAATATTACACACAAGTAAAATTAAGTCATATTAAAAAAGATAGGGGATGACCCATAACTACAGCCGTCCATTTTTTGCCTGTAAACTTTTACACGGTTCAAAATTTACCGCTAACTCATTTTCACCCATCTCTTATGAAATATCCCTATATATTCCTCTTATTTACACTCGATACCATTCCTCAACAAATAGTAGCATTTAAAAAAAATTCCTCACTCTCCCCACTGCCTCGCCACTACCACCATTTTCGAGCCCACGATTCACAACGAAGCTCTATCTCTAACTCTCGCTCTACTAAACACGAAGACACATCATTTTCGTCATCTCTTTCGCTTATTCCATCCATGTTAGTTTAACTCTCTCTCGTTCTATTTTTATCGTGCTCTATTTCACATATTTTTGTTGGAGTACGTTAATGTCGATTAAAAACTGATTTTCATCAGCAAAAAGATGATTAAACTATTTATTTTTTGAAAGCATGGCGTGATTTTAAGTAAATTTTGAAATTTAGGGTTTCAAAAAATAAATGGAACCCTATATATCTATTTCTGTGTGTAATCTTTGCGTAGTAGTTACATTAACATGCGGTTATTGTTCATTGTTAATTGATACAATGTTAATAAAAATTAGGGTTTCAAAAATGAAAATTATGTTGATTCAAGGCGGATTCCCCCATGCAATCATGTTTAGTACGCAATAATCCTGATTACTAGCCAATAATTGATCAAAAATTTGAGTAAACCGTTAAGATGCAAAAAGTCTAAAAACACATATTATTGTCCAGTAATCCTGATTACCGGCACCAATAATGTTTAAGAAATAATATAGGTGTATGGTGGATTACTGCCCTCATAAATCATGGTTACTATGGATTCGTGGCATAAATAACGTAGGCTTATGATGTACTACTGACCACTAATCCTCATTACTTGATGAAAATGATGATGATGATGATGATGATGATGATGATGATGGTGTGGGTTAATATTGTGATGATTCAAAATGATAACTTATATATATAAGTGATTAAACCCTCACAAAATCTCCCCACATAGGTCCCTAATCGCCCTCTCAAAGCTCCCTAGGTTGGTGTATCTCTTTAGGATGAAATGTGCTCTGTTTTGGCTTTATAATTGCGTTCATGACCCCATCAGTCGACTGATGGGTGAATTTGGTGCACTGTTAGTATTTTGGCTATAACTTCTTGCTCAGAACTTTGATTGAGGTGATCCTTATGTCGACGGAAAGGTAATTTAAACATATACAACTTCCTAAGAGGAAGGTTCCTTAAATTATGGATGGATAATTCCCAAAAATTCACTGAAGATAGCGCTCTGCTGAAGTGTTTCGAACAACCAGATTTCAATAATTTGCTTACTTCGCAAGCTGATTCGACTACCAAGGAGTGTGATTTGGCTTTTGGTCAAAAAAATGAAAGTTGTAGATGGTATTGAGATGAAGACGTGGCAGTAAACGGGGAGTCATTTGGACCTCAGATGAAAAAGTTATGGCATCTCAAATTTGACCAAAAATTAACTTTTCCAAAAAGTTCAAAATACGTGATTACTTCCCGTTTTCGATTCTGGCCACCCGAATAATAAAAAGATTGATCTTACAAACTTAATATACCTAATATGACATGATAGATGTGTCGGGTCAAATACAAGAGGCTCGAAACCCAATGTCCACGATCTAACGTCGATAAAGCCTTAATCGGGGCTGAAGAGAAGAATTGGCTCGGAAACAAAATACGAGACGTTATAATTTAAGTCAAACCAAGTAATCTAATAATTTTCAAAATAAGAAATAAACATTATAATTCTCAAATTACTCTAAATCCATATGTATAACAATTGAAAAAGTCATTTTTGGTGCATTTGATATTATATTTGGGTTCTTTTAGGAATAGTTTACAAAAAAAAAACAAAAATATATTTTTACTAATATTTAATATTTTTTAAAAAGTAAGAAATTTAGATATTCTTAATTTACAATTGCTCATATTTAATATTCATGCAACATTAACATATATTTTTTTGGCAGATAAAATTCAAAATATATAAAAGAGATTCTAGGACATAGAATATGTATAATGAAATTAAATATGTATGAGCTGCTAATTAGAAAGAACCCGACCCAATTGATGGATGTTTTGTTTTAAAAAGAAAATTTGAAATCGGTGTACCTTTTACTATATGCATAAACTCGAATATACTATGTTATGCCTTGATCCACCCAACGTATTATAATTATGTGATATTCAAATCAAACAAGGTAATCTAATAATTTTAAAATAAGAAATAAGCATTATAATTCTCCTAATTAATCTAAAGTCCATTCGTATAAGAATTGGAAAAATAAATTCTAGTACATTTGATATTATATTTGGGTATTTTAGGATTAGTGTACAAAAAAAATAATGAATTTTTTTTATTTACTAAATATATAAGTAAATATAAAAATAAACAAAAGTTGGATATTCTTGAAAAACTTTCAAATCTAATGAAATATATAAGCCGTTAGATCAAAAAATAAATCGAGGATAAACCCTAACCAACACTTATCTTTTTTGACGGAAATTTTGGATTTATTAGTATATAGTTTACTAGACTAAATTAGAATAAATGTATTTTTCACCCCTAGGCTATAAGCAAAATAAAGGGATAAAAACAAAATTTTTTGTTGTTTACTAATTTGACAAACGTGGTGGATCTAAAAGAAGAGACTATTAGAATATTGAGTCAAATAGTAATTTGCTATAAAATTTATTCGTGGTAAATTAATATATATATATATATATATATATATTATTTTTGGTACTTTTTAACAAAACTCTATCAATCTAATAAATGGTCTAGTGTTAATATTTATTTATATTGTGATTTTTGTTATATTAATGGAGTAGGTTCTACAAAAAATATAGGTCTATTAATAATTTGAGATATTACAAAAAATAAAGTAAAAATATTAACTGTGAGATGGATGAACCCAACCAAATCCGTCAATATACAATTGTGGTGTGATATAAGCTATGGTTGCTTACATTAATGCCGACATGGTATCATTTATGATTAAAATTATTAGCCAAAAATAAGGAAAAAAACAAATATATGGTGTGCTACAATTGTTGAATATTATGTACAAAATAATTAATTACTGACCCTTCTAAATTATAGTGGAAGCATTCATAATAGGCATGAAGTGTTTTATATATTCCTTCAAATGCTCTCTTTGATTTTGTCAGTTTGGGGTCAAATTCGTTTTATATTTTACCTAGAGTAAAAGATTGTCCTCTTAATTATTTTTTGATTCAATTTTATTCAATTGAATTTAGTTCAAGATTGCAATCTAAATACAATTTTTTTTTTCATAAAACTTGATAGAAATGATATTTAAAATAAGTAAATCATCTTCACAAAATTTCATCAAAAAATTCAAACTAAAAGTGGCATAGTAAAATTTTGAAACACATAATAGAAATCATCTCTACCAAGTTTTGTAAAAAAAAAATCATCCGTTTAACCTTCAAATTAGACCATAATTTAAGTGTAATTTGAAGAAGAGCCAAGTCCGGAAAGGATATATTGACCAACCAAGTAAAACTAGAGTCCTATTCTTTATTGAGGATTCTTTATCAATTATTCCAATTTTGGCTTAAAGATTAATCTCTTCAACTGGTTAAATTTTATACTAAATATTACCAATATTCTTCTTTTGACCGTTTAAATAACCACAAGATGTGGCGTCGTGATATACAAGTTGTATTGAACTTAATTTGGGACAAATTGTTCAGTAACGAATTAATTTTTACTAAATTCCAAAAAAGTAAATTTGTTTGATTCATTCTGAAATTATATTTTTTTTAAAAGTGAAAAGTTTAAATATATACACTTAATTTGGAGGAAGGAATATCGTCGTGGGACGTTTAATTAGTATCCGATCTTTGAGTTTCGAAATTTTTAAGAGGTGGATGGTCCAAAGATATTTTTTAAAGAATGCGTTTTCTAACTTTTGGTATATGCTTGTGGCGAGAACTAAGATTTGGAAATACTAAGCATAGATACTAATTTTGTCTGTAACAAATACCAATTTTCCTGTTGACATATACTAAGTTTTGCTAGAGATACTATTACGTTGTGGTATAGATATATACCTTAAAAGAGCATCTAGAGGGAATATATCCTTTATAAAGAGTATTTTTAAAGATCACATATTTTTAAAAATAGTATATTTAAACTGCATTCTAAAGATCTGTTTGATCACAATGTGAAAGAGGAAAATAAAATTAGTTGATTTTTGTAAAAAGTTAGAAATTAAGTTGAGATATATGGTAAGATAACTTCTTACTTTGACTTTTTTAATGGAAATTTTCTCTTTGGTGGTTGAAGAAGAAAACAAATCCACAAAAAATAATAAAAGATAGAAAACATCTACTCATAAAAATAAGCATGTAATGATATACCTTAACTTATTTTTGAAACTCTTACACAAATCAAGTGTTTTTCTAATTATTTTTCATATTGCTATCAAACGGAGTCTAAGAAATTTACTTCTTTTTTTTTACGTGTTATTGCACAGCAACACTACATACACCCCAATGTTCAAACTTAAAATTGTAAAAGATAACTCGAACTCATGACCAAGTTCGAAACCACTTTAATTCCAGCCATGCATTATAGGTGGATTCACTTGTGGGGTTGCCAAGGGTAATCTTGACTTATCCTATACGGTTCCTCTGTCACTTATGAGTTGGCCCCCACACAAATGTAACCATCCAAATTATTGTTAGAGAATCTATAAACAATGCGATTTCACTTATGAGTTGGTCTACTGTCAAAACTCTCACTTCAATCTCAGAGATTTTTGGTTCGAACTTTGCCGAAGTTTGAGAGTGAGGTTGGAGCGTTTCTTTATATATTATTGTAATAAATAAAGAGGCTTAAATAATATTTTTAAATAAAAAATAAAAATAAGAATAAAAAACTTATATGACTAATAAATTAGCCGGGCTCTATATGTATACAACTACGCATGTGTGTATAAATAAAGTTCTTGAGTTAAGATTTTTACTCAAAATTTTATATATATATATATATATATATATATGTACACTGCTATTTGATCTAAAATATTTAATTATTTGTTATAGACAATTTGGAATTAATTAATGGTGGAATATCAAATATAAGTCGTACGATATTTTTTATGTCTTTATAAATAGGTCAATATCACCACAAGTATTTAAAAAAGGGTAATAATAAATGCACTCTTAAAATGTAAATTTATCGCTACAATATGGACTACTATTTAAAAATAGTGTACAACCACCACAATGCGTGTATATAGCGGTGATACTATATTTTAAAAATGCATTTATCATTATTCATTAACTAGAAAAAAAATGAAGATATTAATTCTTAAATATTAATAATTTCGAAGCTGAATGAGAAAAATGGTCAGTAAAAGACTTTACGCGTTGGATATTGCATATTTGCATGTTCCATAAATCCAAACTATTAAAATTTCTCAATTTGTCTATATCTGTTTGTATTTATACTATAGCCCAAAACCTTACATCTTTTAAAATAAAAGGAGCATTTTGGAGGTTCTACATGTACATAGTTTTGGATTATGCACATTTAGGCGTTGTTTGATAACAAAATGGAAAATAGTATGAAAAATAATGTATTTTTGTCAGAAGTTAATGGATGTAGTAAAATTAATTCTTACTTTTTGGCTTCTTTTATAAATAAAAAAATTTATTTAGGTGGTGGTGAAGATATTTTTTTTCACAAAACATAAAAAATAGTGGAAGATATATACTCACAAAAATAAGTATGAGATTTATATCATCTCACCACATCCCTTAACTTATTTTTCATTTTCTCACCTAAATTAGTTGATTTTCTTCTCATTTTCTATGTTGCTATCAAACGGAGCCTTCATGAATCAAAATTTCCAATTATATTACTCTATGCTTCAAATAAAGAGTCCTTTTTCTTTTCTTTTTGGAACATCTTAAATTAATAGTCCCTTATATATCTTTTGGGATATGATATATTATTTTCACTATAGTAAAGTTATTTTAATTTTCATCATTGATTATGAGATTTTATATATATATATAATAGGCTAATGACCAAAAATAACAACGTATTATGGCCATTTTTTCACTTGGTCACCAAACTGTTTTATTTTTTAGTCAATCATGGAAATCCAATCTTTTAAATGTTATAAATTAGGTCCACCCGTTAAGGTCCATTTAAATCAGCTAATGGAAAGGTGAATTTATTTACACAAACCACCCCCAACTGGTTTATTTTACATTCCATGTATTTATAGAGATCAGCTGTTTTACTACAGTTTTTCAACTTTTTACCCTTTGCATTCGATTTCCCAACTTCATTCATTGCGTTCACCAAATCAGCACTTAAACCCTCTTCTTTCGCAGATCTCTAGCCATGAATCCTCACAGTTACAATGAATTTGAACATTAGTACCTGTTAGAAGAATGATCAAAAATGGTGGGCTACTTAGTGGTCAAAAATGACAATTTTTGACCTTTTAACCTCCAAGCAATCTTTGACCATTGAATTGAGATGGTGGACTTAGTTTGTTGGTTTATAAATAGAGCATTGTGCAAGACTAAAAGGAAAGCCAAAGGAAATAATAGATAAGGAGAGAAATTAAATTCTAGGGAGAGAAAGTGAGTTTCTCTTGGTGAGAATTTATTTGGTGAGAGAGTTTATTTTATAAACTTTGATTTCTTAGAGTGAGATTGGGTGTACTTGGGTTAAGGGTAAAAGAGTGTATATCTTGTATTCTTTATATTGTACAATTATTATCTCAATAGTGAAATCAGGCTCTCCGTGGATTAGTGGCGATTTGCCGATACCACGTAACTTTTGTGTCTCTTTCATAATTATTATTTTACTTGCTACATCATATATACGTATTGTTTACGGTGAGCATCGCTTAGTAGTGAAATATTCTGATTGGTAAAAGGGTGGTGTCGGAATTATATTGGCGTAGATCCTAACAACTGGTATCAGAGGGAGTTTCGAGGTTTGCACAAGGTGTTTGATTAAAAAAAAAAAAAAGAGTCGTGCATAGATTTTTTTTTTATTCATATCACAGGTGCTGTTCAATTTCGGCAAAGTTTCTTTTACTATGGCGAGGAATATTGCAGTTCAGTACGTGACAGACATATATGATGGAAAAGGGAGCTTCACTCTTTGGCAGACGAGAGTGAAAGACCTCCTTGTTCAACAAGGTTTGGCAAGGGCGTTAAAAGGGTTAAGTGGCAAGCCGGAGAAGATGAGTGATGATGATTAGGAGGATATAGAGTCAAAGTGCTTGAGCACAATTCGACAAAATATCGGTGATAATATCATCAACAACTTCATCGATGAGGATACGGTGCCGAAGCTGTGGGATAAACTAGAGAAGATGTATTTAGGCAAGAATCTCACAACAAAGCTCAATCTCAAACGGGATCTTTATCGCTTGAAGATGGGGGAAGGCGGCAACCTCATGGACCACATGAATAAATTTCATGGGCTTGTTGATCAACTTAAGAAAGTTGATGTTAAAATTGAGGAAGAAGATGAGGCCTTATTGCTTCTTACCTCACTTCCGGATTCTTATGAAAACATAGTCACTACCGTCTTGTATGGAAAGGATACGTTGAAGATGGTAGATGTGGAGTCGACTCTGTTGTCTAACGACAAAAGGAAGTCCTCATGTGAGGAGATTTCGGACTCGGCTATGATTGTTCATGATCAGAATAGGGGAAGGAATGCCAGCCGGGGATCTGGTGGAAACAGTAGGTCTAGATCAAAGGGCGGTGGAAAAGGCAAGCAATGCTATAAGTGCAAGCAGTGGGGTCACATAAAATGGTATTGTCCTTTGAATAAGGAAGGTGACACCAGTAATGCAACAATAGCATGTGCAGATGAAGGAAACTTTGGAGATGCTCTCACAGTCTCCAAATTTAATTCTCTTTCTCAAAGTGATTGGATATTGGATTCAGGATCTTCAAATCATATTTGTTTCAAGAAGGAATATTTTGATTCATTCAAAGAACGTGCTAATAGTTCTTTGACATTGCCAAACGGTAATAAATGTACTGTTGTGGGTGTCGGAACGGTGAGAATCAAAATGTTTGACGGGGTGGAGCGTACTTTGGGTGGTGTGGCGTATGTCCCAAAATTACGAAAAAATATAATATCCATTAGCCAGTTGGACTCCAAAGGCTGCCGGGTATTGGTAGAAGGTAGAGCCATAAAAATCACACGTGGAAATAAGGTCCTAGCAAAGGGAGAAGAGAGAAACGGTTTGTACCGCCTTATTCAGACTTCAAGGAAACGGGGTGCACAAGATATCAAGCGCTTGAAACGTGTTTCGTTTGATCGTACAAAAACGAAAACACATGTGTCGTGTTTCCAGGCAGAAGGCGAAGGTGAGATAAAAATTCCTACTAGGGAAGGGGTAATTATGAAGTCCCCCTTCGGAGTCGGCAAGTAAGGTTGACTGTCAAAGCTACGCACTGATTGGCCGACATGAATCGAGGTGGAGATAGGACCAAATATTTCCTTGATTGAGGAATGCGTAGCGGGTACGAGGAACAGGCCAAAAGACGTTTGCGTGTATAGCAAACGGGAGTCTTATTATTTAAGACTAGGAAAATCCACGTCAGGTGGAGCGCTATTTGAACTTGGCGAAAAGAGAGTCACATGAGCTGTGTTTTGGTGTGGCAGAAAATTGCCAAAAGTTAATTGGCAATTATTTGCCAAGGTGGAGATTGTTAGAAGAATGATCAAAAATGGTGGGCTACTTAGTGGTCAAAAATGACAATTTTTGACCTTTTAACCTCCAAGCAATCTTTGACCATTGAATTGAGATGGTGGACTTAGTTTGTTGGTTTATAAATAGAGCATTGTGCAAGACTAAAAGGAAAGCCAAAGGAAATAATAGATAAGGAGAGAAATTAAATTCTAGGGAGAGAAAGTGAGTTTCTCTTGGTGAGAATTTATTTGGTGAGAGAGTTTATTTTATAAACTTTGATTTCTTAGAGTGAGATTGGGTGTACTTGGGTTAAGGGTAAAAGAGTGTATATCTTGTATTCTTTATATTGTACAATTATTATCTCAATAGTGAAATCAGGCTCTCCGTGGATTAGTGGCGATTTGCCGATACCACGTAACTTTTGTGTCTCTTTCATAATTATTATTTTACTTGCTACATCATATATACGTATTGTTTACGGTGAGCATCGCTTAGTAGTGAAATATTCTGATTGGTAAAAGGGTGGTGTCGGAATTATATTGGCGTAGATCCTAACAGTACCATGTTAAAATTGATGTTTCATATTGATCGCATGATATTTGGCTTCAATCGAACTCCTATTGCCCTCGAATGTTAATTAATTTGATAGAATGATCAAGATCATGTTGTTATTGAATTGGTTTATGATCAAAATGGTGATCAAGTATTGAATTCTAGTGAATTAGTATCAAATCAATCAACGACGGAGCTAGTGTAGGCTCGGTGGGGGCTCAAGCCCCCACTTAATTTCTTATTTATATATATGGTATTAAAAAGTAATTATAAGTGTGTGGATTTTAGCATTTCAAAAATTTCCCTCAATGTATCAATGATGTCAAAAAAGATGCATATAAAGTTTCAACAAGGATAGCTTTGGAGTGCTAAAGTATTAATTTGGGGTGCTAATAGCATTACACAAATTAAACTAACTTAACATATGGTCACGTTAATGTGTACCCTAAAGGCAAATGTTACGCACCTATAAATAAAAAGAACTAAATTATAATATGTATTAAATTATACATAGATTCTTATACAAAGTGTTATTTTTTTCCATTCATAGTATGATTAACATGTGCCTAAGGGCACATGTTATATATCATTTTCCTTTCACATTTAACAAAACCCTACTTTTTTCTTTCATTCTCTCGACGTTACACTTTACACAGCATTCACTACAATAAACTGTTTAATTAGTTACATAATGTATTCGTTTAGTCACAAAAATTTGTGGGTTATTTTCACAAATTCTGCCCTAAATATTATATATAAGAACTTCGATGTACAATTGAATGGAACATTAATGAATGAATGATAACATGGTTGTGTACATAGAATATGAATTATTAGATAACACTAATAATCAAATTATTACAATATGGCTTTAAAGTATGAAAATAGTTGTGGACTATTGTAAATTTCTAATCATACTCATAATAAATCCATGAATCAAATATTTAAGTATATATTTTCGCAATATTTATTATTTGTTTTCCTTTATTATTATATTGCCACGCTCAAAATTTACTCTAGCTACATCCTTAGAATCAGTTACAATTTTAGAATTAAAAGCATATAACACCCCTCAAGTTTACACCAAGTTGCACTTCTGTCCATGAAATTTCATTTTGGCCTCATAAAGACACAAAGTAATAGCCGTGTTTCACTTTTGACCAATCTCACCAATTCCGTCCAAAATTTTTGACTAGCTCACATGTGAGCCGCATGATGGGTAAAATGGGCATTCTCACCCTAATGAGTAATGGCATTAGCTCTTCAACCATTGCTATTAGCTTAAAAATATTCATCTTTTTGCACATTTAACTCTTCAACCTTTGCCATTAGCCAAAAATAGAGAGTTTATCAACCTCATAGTAATGAAAACAGGAGACTTTATGGGATCCGCTATCCACATTGCTAGGCCTATTATTAAAATGAACCCCATGATGCATTTTAATAATAAAGAAATCACCAGAAACTGCAATAACAACACAAAACCAACAAAGTGCATAAATGCAAAGGAATATAATAAATAGATACAAACGGAACCAAAAACTGCACGAGGCCGAGACCACGACAACATTGACTGAATGCATGTACTGCATAAAGTACAAAAAAAAGGGAACACTACCTTTTAGAAATAGTATTATCTATACATTACACACTTATCTATAAACTACTAAAAAAACCCTAAATCTGTATATTTAGTAAAACACTAACCGTATGAAGGCCGACCATACTCTTTAGTTCGCAAGTACCACCCCATTCTTCCAAAATGAAGTTCAATTTTTCAATGGTGTAGATTGTTTCTCTCTGCATAAAATTGCTCCTTTAATTCCCTTTTGTTTCTACTTGTATGCTTTGGTCGTCAATTAGGGCAAAATTAGATTAGGTAAAGAGTTAAGTGCCATTAGGGTGAGAATACCCATTTTACCCATCACGTTGCCCATGCATGAGCTATTCCGTTAAGATTTTGGACGGAATTGGTGAGATTGGTCAAAAGTGAACACGGCTATTACTTTGTATCTTTATGAGGGCAAAATGAAACTTCACTACAAGAAATTTGATCATTTAAGTCTCTTAAAAGGTGACTTAAATGATCATTTAAGTCACTTTCAAATTTGTCCTTGAGTGACTTAATAGGCAGTGTCATAAAAAGTTCATAAAAGTGACTTAAAAAAGTCACATGTTAGTGACATAACACTAACTTAAAAGTGACTTAACACTAATAAAAAAAAATATAATTTTCACCTGTTCATAATATACCGAACTACCACACAATTTCATCAATCAATCCTTTCAACAAAACAATGCAATTTTGAGCTAGAATTTTACCATTCAAAGATCCAAACCAATACAACCCAATCAAACAACGTTCAAAACACTCAATAATCCATGAAAGCAATGCCAAGTAATTCAACACAATAGAAAAAGAAACAAAAATAAAGCCTCGAATGATTATTACAATGATATTTCCTCAATGTAACAATGTAGCTTTCCCTTTGTTCAAAGAGTGATTGAACGAAGAAGCTCCAAAGCCATGATTATCTCCTTGTAAAAATGTAGCTTTCACATCCTCTTAGATTTTCAATCGTCTCAATGCCCCTTTTCTTATCTATATAAGCCAACACCGGCCACCTTGATCCCATTTGAAACTAACGTTCTACATAAATATGAACAAAAAAAAATTAATTAATGGTTTATTTGATTCGCTTGCATGTAAAATAATTATATTATGTAAAAAGAGAGTTTTGAAAAAAGCCCCTATAATCAATTAGAAATTCAAAAATTTAGGAATTTGTTTCCATGGAATAAGTTTCCAAGGAATTGGTTTCCCCTGAAAATGATTTATTGCATAGCAATTATAAATTCGCTATGACTAGGTTCGTAGTTCATGCATAGTTTCAGTTGATTAAGCCTACCCTGATTATTTACAAACACTTAAAAAAAATGCGTGAAACAAACAATTCAAATTTTCATCTTCTTCAGACAACCAACACAATTTCAACATCATCAACTGCTGAATAATCAGGAATATTATATTTCTATCCAATTAACAACTCAAACAGTAGATCTCACGAAATAAATTTCCCATTATCTCACGCTCAGCAAACTCCAACCACCTCCCTCCACAGGTCAAGAATCTTTAAAATTTTTATAGTGGGCTAAGGTAATAATCATGATTTGCTACAAGGGAAAGCCCCAATACTATTTGTAAAAAGGAAACAAGGAAGTGTATAATGGAGCTTATATAGAGAACCCATGAGTTGAAAGAGGAAACAAAAATTTTATGTATTGGCTAAGCATAATAAGCAGTCAGTGACCAGAAATAAATCGCACATTATTCACGACTCAACCAAACAGACCCTATGAGATGCAATCCATACTCTGTGCAAATAACTAATCAATATTAATTTACAATTTAATTGATGGAATATTATATACTGAATCCTTACAAATAACATACCTTGGGCAGCAGCAACAATTAAACTGGAGAATCCAGCTGCAAGGCGAACAATTAAGCAAGAGAATTGACCAAATTCTTCATCAGACCTAAATAGAGCAAATAATATTTAAAATTAATTTGACCAAAGATCAACAAACTTTTATTACACGCATTATTGGTGGATTTCATAAATTTAATGTTTTTCAATTAACATTAGAGCATCTAAAATGGGTTCCTAGCAGAGAATTTTATTCGAGTTTTTATCCGGTCTTTGTTATAGTTTTTCCTCAAACAGGTTTCTATCATATACAATGGGCAGAATAGTTGACTTACCAATTAAACTGAAATTTCACGCAAATCTACTGCCCATCGTGATGTTGAATCTGCCATCATGCTAACATTGTAACACATGTCTTTGAAGTACTCACCAATGGTAATTCCTGGAAATATATATTCACATTAACTGGAAGATTTAGTTGCCAATGTATTTAATAACCAATTTATTCATTCTCCAGGACAGATGAAAAAAATCTACAACTAAATGAATTTTTCACACAAACTAATTTAGCCATCTTAGCAAAAGCATCCATGCAAATTTATAAACCCAGCAGAAAAATGGTAAATCATGTTTTCATTTTTAATACGCCTAAACCAAAAACTATAATGTAAAATTTTAACTGTCATGGCAGAAACACTAATATCTAAATTCTAATAGTCCTATTAAAACCGAAGGCCTCAATTTTTTAAGACCAAAATTAATACCTTATAGCTTGACAAAATCTACTTTAGAACTTCCTGGTAATTTTGCCGCTAGAAATGCAAACAGACTTCTGTAGCAGTTATCCCTTATTGATCTACATTTCAGCATACGAGACAAAGGGGCCCACATTTAGTTACTATATGGGACGCTATAACTGTCAGGACCTTGGCATGGTTTGAAACATAACAGCTTCAGTGAGCCTGCGTTCAGTGAACCCAATGAGGGATTACAGGAAGAGGATGGGAGTATAGGCACCACATGTGTAGAGAGAGGATAAGCAGGCGGTCCACATGTCTACACCACAAAGATAATTATTACCTTAGGCTGTTGTCAAGCTTTAGGTGAGAAATTTTATGTTATAAAGGATAGACTAACAACATATTTGAAATGTCAAACAATATAAAATAGAAGAAACTGTACTGACCTGTGTTAAATTGAAGCTTCACGTGCGGCCACAGGCATGTTTAAAGTATTGGCCATAAGTGTAGTACGCTTCATCACAGATTCCTCACGACCATCTGCCAGTGTCATTATCAATTGAGGAAAATCCTTAAGAACCTAAATAGTTTAAATTCACAATTACAAATCTTCAATATGACTAATGGTATACGTTCAATTGATTACATAGTGGCATTAAACGAGAAAATTGACTGTGTAAAGAACTAAAAATACAACAATTTATAGTATACGTTGATGATTCTAGACGGTTTTTAATTAGTTAACTTAGCAGATTCTACCAAGCTTAGGGTTTAACACATATATCAATCAAAATCAAAGTCTACAACATCAAAAACAAAAAAAAGAACCATCAATTGAGAGAACTTACATTACACCAAAAACCTTGTGAATGGACTTTCCCCTTTCGAAAAACTGATAAATCTTTGATTTGCAGCTCGAAGAGCTATCATCCTCAAAATCTGATGAAGATGAAGATGAATTGTGTTAGTGCAATTCCTCACTAATCTTCTCCGTCAACGCCTCGTTTGTGAATCCTCATAATCTGTAGACATCTCTCAATCCTAATTCCAAACCCTAACCCTTCACCTTCACCTTCAACTGAATCGATTAGTAAAATTTTCACCTTCGATTGAATGGATTAGTAGATTTTTCAAACGATTTAATGGATAAGTAGATTTTTCGAACGATTGAATGGATAGTATATCTTTTGAATCGATTTGCATCGTGAATTGGTGCGAAGAGAGAGAGAGAGAGAGAGAGAGAGAGAGAGAGAGAGAGAGAAGGGGATTATGTTAAGGGGCGGTCGGTTAAAATTGCGGGTTGTTCTCGTGCACGACTTAAGGAGCTCGTTTTAATTTTATTAATTAACTAGATATAGTTTATTAACTAAAAGTGACTTAAATGATGTTGTCTTAAATTATTTAAGTTATAAAATTAATAAGTGACATAACGTATAATTTAAAAGTGACCTAATTGATATAATTTCTTGTAGTGCTTCATGGACAGAAGTGCAACTCGGTGTAAACTTGAGGGGTGTTATATGCTTTTAACTCACAATTTTGTGCTACTTCACCAAGAAGATTGAAAAAGAGTACTGTGAAGAAAAAGGGGAAGAAGAATCGAGCATGTTTATAAAGGGGTTGAATAGATTGGGGGCTGGTTTGAGTAAATACTTAAAATTTTGGGCCTTGTTTATGTCAACAATTCTTTCTTTCGGTCAACTCATACTAACACAACCGTTGGATCTAATTGAAGACATTTAAAAAATTCATTTCATGAATGACAAATAAAAAGTTCGTCGACTCAATTGAGAAAAAATGTGTAGTACGTTGCTAATTTTGTTCATTTAGCCTGTATAATAACCCCATAATTAAGAAGATTTCTTGTGATCGACTTTGGTGCTGTTGCAAGTTCCTCAACAATCATAACTAACTACAAAAGTATAAACTTATAAATAACTAGGCTAAATACACGCATCGCGTGCGAGTTGATTTATATAACTTGAAGCGAAAAAAAGAATAAAAATGATATTTGTGGCTAGTGGCCATAGTGGTTAAGCTATTCTTTGTCCTGCTCAAGTTAGAAGTTCAAATTTTACTGTAGGCAATTTTTTTATTGAACGATTGCAAGGGCAAACTATGTCATTCAAAAGTTTAACATATTTCATAGCAAAATCTGTGGTGACTTCATGGTACTTGCCATGCCCCCCCCCCCCCTCTCTCTCTCTCTCTCTCTCTCTACATATATAAATAGCCACCAATCCTCTTCTTTATAATTATATACTCTCAAACAAAGAAATAATTACAGCAACATTCCATGATTATGAGGTTCACCAATTCTTACAAGTGAGATATATCCCTAGCTAGCCCCCTTCCATCTTGCTCTTAGCTAGTGAGTAGAAAATAACATCTATATTAATTTACTAGAGACATTAAAATAAATAATGGATCTAAGAGACATTGGAGCCACACTTCCTCCCGGGTTTAAATTTTGCCCAAGTGATGAGGAGTTGGTTTGCCACTATCTCAGGCAAAAGATTTTCAATGAAGAAGACTTTCTAAAGGGCACTACTTTACTTGAAATTGACCTTCATTCATGTGAGCCATGGGAGCTTCCTGGTATGTATCTCTTTCTTTCTTTCCTTTTAATTTCATTACCTACAATACTAAGTAATTGTAATGTTTTTTTTCTTTGTGTTAGCATCTATAAGTAAAATGTATGTATTTTTCGCCCCGAGAAATCCCAGCATCATCTTATTTTATGTGAGAAAGAAATAAATATCTCAAGGATCTAGAGGAGATCGAGCTCAAGAGATAATTACGAGACTCGATCTCCAACCACCGCAGGAGGAGGGGGTTTCGAATATATGCCACAGCGTGGTTGACTATCTAGTATCTCATCCCCCTCCCTCCGACCATTGCTCCAAATGAATAAAAACAAAAAAAGAATCAAAGAAATATCTAAGACATAAAATTTTTGTAGTTTTATATTTTACCTGAACACCCTAATTCTGTTGAGTAAATTATATAAGGTTTGCCAGAACTGTAATAATTTTAATCGATGTGCCACTAGACTACCCGGAGAAACGATGTGTACTATTTGCATATATGAAATTTCAGGGAAAAGTTTTAATAAAAGTGAAGGATGGCTTGGCATATAAAGTTTTGGTGTAGAATACTTAAGAGCAAGGATTCGAGTCCCTTTACTTGCAAGCTGTTTGAAAAAAAATAAAAAAATTTGTAAAGATAAAATAGGCATTTCAAAGTTTCACTAGTGGAATACCGTCTTGGATATAAATACGTATTTATCAGGAGAAATATTTCTAATTTTTGGAGTACCACATGAGTACTGTATTTTAGATTCAATAGTAAAATATTAATTAAAATGCTATGTCGATCTGCACGGACATGGCCCTTGACTGACATTACATGGAGCTTTACCTTTTAGATGGATTAATATTGTCAAGTGCTACGTAATCTAGGACTAAATAGCAAGGAAATACTACGTACTCCTTAAGCACGCGGTACTCTTTAGTCGGAGAAATTTTTCCGAACACTTAGTGACAGGGCCGGTCCTGAGTTTCGAAGGGCCCTAGGCGAATTTTTTTTTTGAGACCTTTTTGTATAAAGAATCTAGTACTTATGAACGAGCCGTGTAATGATCAATCTTTAACAACAAAATTTTGTTGCTAAAAATATTTTTTGATATTTTTGCATTAAATTTTTTGTCGCTAAAGAGCTGTTCCATATGCAACAAAAAAATTGCAAAAAATAAAATAAAATAAATGCATAATTCAATAACATTAACAATCAACAATGATATTACAAATTTAAAGAAAATAAATAAATAAATTTGGTCCTTGTACTTTACAGGAAATAATATTTAAGTTAAAACAAAACCAAAAAAATGCGCATGAACTATTTACCTTAAAAGAAATGTTATTTCAATGTATTCTTATTAATATGTGGGCCTAACTTTTTAATTGAGTTGAATTTTTTTAAGAAAAAATTAAGTCCACATTTGTCTTCATTTTAGCATTAGACCATATAAAAAAGGAGTGCCAAAGGCAAAAATTTATATTAGTGGGGGTTTAGTTAGTGAAGAAATTAAGTTACAAATTATACTTTTAACAAAGATGGTGCAAGAAATTTAATTAGCAAGGTCACTAATATTTTGAAAAATTAGAAAAAGTTAGGTATTCAAAAAGTGAAAAAGCTCAAGCTCATTGGACCGTATAAAAAAGGAGTGTCAAAGGCAAAAATTTATATTAGTGAGGGTTTAGTTAGTGAAGAAGTTAAGTTACAAATTATATTTTTAACAAAGTTGGTGCAAGAAATTTAATTAGTAAAGTCACTAATATTTTGAATAAAAATTAGGCTAATAATGGTTTAGAAAAAGTTTGGTATTCAAAAAGTAAAAAAAGCTTAAGCTCATTTGAGGGAAATAATATATATATATATATATAAAACCAAACAAAACATAAACAACTAGTGTATTGGAGTAAAAATTAAAGACAAAACAGCAACATGTAAGCCACAGGAATTGAACTTATGATCAAATGGACAAACAATACCACCGCTGAGCCAAGCCTCTCCTTTTTTTTTTATGTACGCCTTAATATATCTTTTCAAAAATACATACACACATATATATATCATCCTGACGATTGGGGGCCCTGCTATAATGGAGGCCCTAGGCGACCGCCTAGGTTGCCGCCTGTAGTCAAGGCCGGCCCTGCTTAGTGAGCTACATCACAATAATTATTATTTGGATACACTAAACACGTACGTACAATGATAAAATGCTACTTATGTAAGTTAATCACATGGCTTAATTTGTTCCCCATGTGCGAATGGAGCATTAATTAACCTGTCGCCACGTTAAATTTACGTCCTAAATTAATATTTTCGCACGCACAAACGCATACGGCATAGGTTAGTGTCACATAAGCTTTTCACATGAATAAATATTGCATTTGCATAAATGGGTGGCATTCACGTGGAACCTCACTATTCAACTAATTAAGATTGTTGCACCTGGTACTCCAATACTACGTACGTACCTGTAACCCAAAAAATATCATTGGAATTATCTTAAACTATACTATTTGTAAACAAGCATCTCAAAACCATTTTTAAGGGAGTTAACATGCTCAGTAAATTTATATAAATACAAAACACTATTATATAATATTTGTGTATTTATGTTGATGAAGAGGTGGCGAAGCTAAATTCGACAGAATGGTACTTCTTCAGCTTTAGAGATAGAAAGTACACGACCGGGTATCGTGTGAATCGGGCCACGAAGAGTGGGTATTGGAAGGCCACGGGTAAGGATCGGACTGTGGTGGATCCGAGGAGTGTTGGATCATCGGTTGTGGGGATTAGAAAGTCATTGGTGTTCTACAAAAACAGGGCTCCCTATGGGATTAAAACAGGTTGGGTCATGCACGAGTTCCGCCTCGACAACCCTCATTTACCTCCTAAGGTATGTAATTTCAATTCCCTCAATCACCACCTTTTATTTCTCCATCTTGATATATACTCCGTCTCAAGTACTACATTTAACTAATGAAATGTCAAGAACAAACATATTTATTTTGATGAGATTTTATGTACGTCCAAATGTTAAAAAGAAAATGATCGTTGATAAATATATAGATCAAGTATAGAAATTTGCGCAAAATTAAAATTTGAAGTTAAATTTTGTACACTCATCTAAAAAAATTGAAATTTTTGCTTTATATTTGTTTATAAAATAAGGTTATGCTAAGCTCGAACTAGATGGATAACATTTAACTCATTCCAACCATATTTTCCGAGGACAATTATCCCTGGCCTTTTTTTGTCTTCCAAAAAAGTGCTTTTCTCCATTCTTAAAAAGGGAATGTTGTCCTCCTTACTCTGAGGAGCATCGCCATAAATTAACCTAACACCCCAATTGTTTTTGCATTAAAAACTGGGTTTCAATGTTATAACTGGTGGATCAACTTCGTAGAGATAAGAGACATATATATGCCTCAAGAAAGATAAGAGTGACAACCACAAATTAGAGACAAACTCCCTGACACAATACGTGTTAATTTGTTTCTCAGAGGTCTAAGTCAAAAGAACTTTATCCAAATTTTTCGAATATGCAACACTTGATACAGATTGAACTTGCACATATAGACAATTACTTGTGCTTACAACAATTATACATTCTCACACCGTTTTACATGTCAATATTACATTATTTGTGCTTAATATTCAGGCCAGAGCTAGTGTCCCAACCAATAAAAAAAATTCTAACTATGCGCAAGTGCACTTCGCACATATTTACCCATACATATACATGTGTGTGCATATATATACACCATATAGTAATGGCATTTGTAATGATTGACAGGAAGACTGGGTATTGTGTAGAGTATTTTACAAAGCCAAATCAGCAGAGAGTAGTACCCCACAAAATGGGTTTGATACCACAGGAGGTGGTGGAGGTGGCATTGCCACTTCTTCACATTATTTGGCCTCATTATCTCCTCCTCCCACTCACCATCACCAAACCACCTCATTCTCCCGAAGCTCGCCACATCATAATCAAAACCCTAACCCGAACCCTAACCCTAACCCTAGCAATATTAATCTTCCACTACAATCACCACCAAACCCTAGTTCCCTTCACGTATCTGGAGGCATAAATGAGGCTCCGATCCATGACATGTTCATCAAATCCAGGTGTGAGGAAAACCCGTATGGGTACTTGTTCAGTGTGGATCTCGAAGATAGCCGGAGTTTATTCGAATATTGTAGAAATGAGATTTGATGCATAAATTAATAACGGCCTAGTGTCTTTTGATTCTTCTCCGCCCCAAGTTCTTGTTACTTATGTTTGATCCAATCGTTCTAGTTTCTGTTCCGCGGTTTTAGATTAAGAGAGAGAGAGAGAAAGAAAGAAAGAAAGAGAGAGATAATGAGGTTGTGTTTTGTGTGAGGACATGGTATTTCTTTTCTTTTATCTTTTATTTTTTAGTGTGGGGTAGTTTTTTCCTCAGCAAGTGCTCTTTTAATTGTTTTGGTTAAAAACTTTTTGATGTCAAGTCCGTTTCTATTTCCTTTTTCTACATGAATTGAGTGATTGTTATAAGTTCCTAACTTTAAAATGAAAGATAACGAACGAATTTATTTTTTGGTTGGTATTCTTTTTATACTCGTAATAAGAAAGTCACGAGTTTAATTCACATGAATGTGATATCAATTAATGCTTTGTTGATCAGTCGTAGCGACATCAAATCAGTGACAACAACAATTGATTGAAGTATGCACTTAAAAGCCCCATTTTCTTTCCTCCATAGAAGTATGATATGTATATATATATATATAGTTTGTACAAAAATAAAAAAAAAATAACATATATATATATTATGCATATATAAAATTAAAAAAGAAAAAAGAGAGGAGTAGAGGAAACCCTAATCTGAAGCGATAAAGCAGTGATTTTGTCAATTAAGTATGATCACGCAAACTTGTTTACAAAAAATTACAATGAAATTTGTTAAATTTTTTTTAAAAAAAAAGTAACTATAATTTTTTAATTTTTTTTTTTTGAAATTTGAACTATTATTTGATCAAACCAAAAAATTACAATGAAAAAAATATATTATATACAACAGCTATTAAAAAATATTTCTAGTATTAATGCTCAGTACTAAGTGGTGATATTTTCAAGTTGGCCTTTAGGCCACTAATCCCCGTTCTTCACCCCCTTCCTTTCCCATTAAACCCCTTCCTATCGATCGCTTGTATCAAAAAATAATTAATAGTTCTATTTTTTATTAAGATATCTCAATTGACATTTGCATTTCTTTTATAAAACATAATTAATGTAGCAAAATTTTACAATAAAAAAATAAGTTTTATATTAACGACAATTCATACAATAACGTACTCAATTTTTTATACACCGATGCGTCACCAAATTAAATAGGATGAATGATAGACAAAACATTAAATGCATGTTTCTAGAAGTTCATTTGATTGGTGCTATATTAATTTATACGAGCAATATGTACAAAACTGAAGAGTAACATTTTTCTTTATTAAGTAGAAATTAGCATTTTTTTTTAATGATTTTGTAACGGAGCGAGTAAACTTTTGGGATTAATGAAACTAAAGAGGCACTTCATTTCAAATTATTCCACCTAGAAGTTCTACTGATGTTGAAATCTGTTAGTTAATATAATTTAGCATAACCATAGCAACTAGGCCGCAAGTCCTTGGTCGTCCGGTTGGTAGCCGGATCGATTCTCGGCGCTTGCAGAAAACCTACTTGGGCCACGGTCTTTACCGCCTTGTGCGAGCTCCCGGAGCAGAGCAGAATAGTCAAGGTCGAGGTGTGCGTAAGCTGGCCCGGACTTGGACACTGCTCGATAAAGACCAAAAAAAAAAATATAACCATAGCAACTAGGAGAAATATGAAACAAGTGAACAGTGAAAGCAAAATAAATCCATTATACTTAAAAAGTGGAATTGGCTCCCCTTTATTGCACTTTTATTTAATTTTGTCCAATAGTATTTAGTTCGAAACATGAACAAATGATTTTTTTTCACGAAATTGGAAGTAGGTGTAATAAAAATTTGATATATATCTTCATTTTCGGCAGTTAAAATTTTAGATGATCATTTCACCTACTTTCAGTTTGATTTTTTTAACGGAATTTTGTGAAATTGATCAATTCATTATAAAGATATCCCAGCCAAATTTTGTGAAAAAAATATCCATTCAGGCCTCAAACTAGACCATATTGAACAAAATTAGACGGAAGAATTTTTTTTCACAAAACTTGGTAAAGATGATTTCTATAATTAGTAGATCAATTTCATAAAATTTCATAAAATAAAAATCAAATTAAAAATGAGTGAAATGATCACCTAAAATTTTATCAATTTGGATGATATAAAAATCGTTAAGACAGAAAAAAAAAAAAAAAAAAAAAAAAAAGAGAACGCAAATAGTAATTTTCCCACTTACTGCAATGGCCCACAATAGGTTCGATAAAGAGTTAGCTCTTAAAATTGCTGGTTTTGGGCTCTTTTTGGATACGTTAGAAAAAAAAAAATTAATAAATAAATAAATAAATGATGCCAAAACGTAAAGAAAAATGATTTTTTTTTCTATTTACATAACTAATTGGGGGCGACCCCCAACTTTGTCTATCATAAATAACGACATGTTATAAAAATATTGATATGTGGATGTCCATAACTAATATTGTAAGATACAATTTATCCCACATTGGAATTGTGGTATGAATGAGGGATTACCTAATAGTATATATATTGGATTTGTCCCACCATAGTCTAAATTTTTTCTTCTTGGAGACTGTTCGATAGAAGGGGCTGTTCGAAAGAAGGCACGAGATTTTCTCTCCATAAAGGTTAGATTTATGCTTGTCTTTTCTTTTATAATACTTTGATAATTTATATTACTGTTAAATATTTTATTTGGTCTTTTATTATAGATTTACATATTTTATTTCATAAATTATTTAGACCTGAAGTTCTCTAATATTTATTTGGAACCTGAAGTTCCATAATCATAATTCAGGACCCGAAGATCCATGAATTATATTAGGGACCTGAAGTTCTCTAATATTTATTTGGAACCTGAAGTTCCATAATCATAATTCAGGACCCGATAATCCATGAATTATATTAGGGACCTGAAGCTCTCTAATATTTATTTGGAACTTGAAGTTTTAATAAGTTTTATTTAAATTGCATGAAAATATGTGTGCGCTATTGTTTATTCTACCATTCTTCTTTTAAACTTAATAATTAAACGACTGTAAAGGTAATGGATCAAAATAAGGCCATATTTTATAAGCCTGAAGTCTTGATAGAACCTGAAGTTCTATAATTAATTTTTTTTATGAGCCCGAAGTCTCATAAATTTAAGAACCTGAAGTTCTTATCCATGAAATAATAATTGGCCAAAAATATTTGACTTTATTGATCCTTTATTAAGTAATTAATTTACAATAATTCTCTTTTGCAGTCATAATGTCGAATATCACTAAACTCGAATTTAAGACCCTTGAGCTTAATGGTAACAACTACTTAAACTGGCAATTTGATGCTAAACTTCATTTAACTGCCAAAAATCTTGGTGATGCTATTGTGGAAGGAAATAAATTATCTTCACAGGACAAAGCTTCAGCTCTTATCTTCTTACGTCACCACATTCATGATGATTTAAAAAATGAGTACATGACTGAGGAAGACCCGTTGGGTCTCTGGCAATCCCTGAAGGATAGATATGACCACCAGAAGTTGGTCATCTTGCCTAGTGCTCGCAATGAATGGATAAATCTACGATTCCAAGATTTTAAAACAGTGGCTGAATATAACTCTTCACTTTTCAACATTATTGCTCGCCTGAGATTATGCGGTGAAAAAGCTACTGAAGAGCAAATGATTGAAAAGACTCTCTCCACTTTTCATGCCCAAAATGTGCTCCTGCAGCAGCAATACCGAGAGCGTCGTTTCTCCACGTACGCTGAACTTGTAAGTTGTCTCTTAGTTGCAGAACAAAACAACAAAGTTCTAATCAAGAATCATAATTCTAGACCAACTGGTTCTGAGGCAATTCCTGAAGCAAATGTCAATTTTGGTCATAATAGAAGCCGTGGAAACGGGCGTAATAATCCCCCCAGAAGAGGTGGATACAAGAACTCCTCCGGAAGAGGTGGACGCAATAACTACCCCAGCAGAGGTGGTTATAAAGGCCCGCACAACAATACAAAATTCAAAAACCACCAGAAGTGGTCTGGTAAGAAGAATGAGAACCAGAATAAGAATCAGAATCAAGATCAGAACCAGAATCCACCAAATAATAATTGCCATAGATGTGGAAAAAGTGGGCATTGGTCACGTGCTTGCCGTGCACCAAAACATGTTGTGGATCAATACAAGGCCTCTATTAATGCTATGGAGACAAACTGGTTGGATGGGGAAGAGAACGATGCAAGCATATCAGCCACTGATATCATTCAACTAAAATGCAATGATTTTTTTGAAGATGCTGATGGCAATCCTGTTACTAAGGAAAAGTTTGACGAGATGTTGGGAGCACCACCTAGCTAGGTCCAGAAGACCTAAATTATCACTCCTTATTTTATGCATTTAGACAGTCTTAGATATTCTATTATTTAATTATGTTTTAGGAATTATTATTTTGATATTTATAACTTTTGGTTAGAAACCTTAGTTTGTTTTTATATTCATTATAACGATAAATTAATTGCTTTTATAATATGTTTGGGTTATTAAATAGTTTATAATATTTCTTTTAAAGGTATGGATTATGGAATGCATGATACCAAGGATAATTTTTGTCTAGTAGACAGTGGCACAACACATACTATATTGAAAAATCAAAAAATTTTCTCTGAATTAGTATTTAATACACGCAAAGTATCCACCATAGCTGGACCTGCGCAAATAATTGAAGGCTCCGGAAGAGCCCATGTGATGTTACCAAATGGTACCCACATTTTTATAAAAGATGCATTATTCTCAAGCAGTTCCAGAAGAAACTTGCTTAGTTTTAAAGATATTAGAATGAATGGGTATCATATTGAAACGAAAAATGAAGATAACAAGGAATTCTTATGCATCACTACTAGTGTCGCGAGCCAGACGCTCCCACTAGAAAAACTAAGTGCTTTCTCCTCGGGTCTCTATTGCACAACATTATCTAATGTTGAGTCACACTCAGTTATGAGCCAAAAGCTCAAGTCTAAAATACTGAAAATTAGTGATCCCAAGGCCTTAAGATTGTGGCATGATAGATTAGGACACCCAGGAACAACCATGTTGAGAAAGATAATAGAGAACTCTTATGGGCACTCATTGGCAAACCATCAGCTGACCATACCAAGTGGCTATTTCTGTACCCCTTGTTCACAAGGTAAACTCATCACAAAACCTTCGTACCTTAAAATTTCTTCTGAAACACCATCTTTTCTCCAAAGAATACACGGTGATATTGTGGCCCTATAGATCCCCCAAGTGGACCTTTTAGGTATTTTATGGTTTTAATTGATGCTTCCACCCGCTGGTCAGATATAAGCTTACTTTCTACTAGAAACATTGCTTTTGCACGCCTATTGGCACATATCATTAAACTTAGGTCGCAATTCCCAGATCAACCTATTAAGTCTATAAGACTTGATAATGCAGCTGAGTTTACTTCTCAAGTTTTTGATGATTATTGTTTATCCATAGGGATAAAAGTTGAACACCCCGTCCCACATGTTCACACCCAAAATGGTTTAGCCGAATCCTTGATTAAGCGTCTTCAACTTATTGCAAGGCCTTTACTCATGCAATCTAGGTTACCTGTTAGTGCCTGGGGACATGCTATATTGCATGCATTAAAACTGATCAGACTTAGACCTACAGCTTATCACACATTTTCTCCTACACAACTAGTAACCGGTTTTCAACCAAATCTATCACATTTGCGTAAATTTGGTTGTGCAGTTTATGTTCCTATTCCGCCTCCCCAGCGTACTAAGATGGGCCCTCAACGACGACTAGGGATCTATGTAGGTTTTGATTCACCTTCCATTATTCGGTATTTAGAACCAATGACAGGAGATGTGTTTACTGCACGTTTTGCAGATTGTCAATATGATGAGACAATATTCCCGCCGTTAGGGGGAGATAAGAAGGTTCCTGAAGAACTATCCGTTCCAGAAGAACGACGAGAAATATCGTGGAATAATCTCACATTGTCTCATCTGGACCCACGAACATCAGAATGTGAGAAAGAAGTACGGAGAATAGTACATTTGCAAGAAATTGCAAATAAATTACCTGATGGATTTAATGATGCAGCAAATGTAATAAAATCACATGTGCCAGCTATGAATGCACCTTCCAGAATCAATGTCCTTAAAGGACAAAATAAAAATATAGCAGCTAATGAATCTGCGCCACGCCAGAAGCGTGGCAGACCTATAGGTTCCAAAGACTCAGCTCCCCGAAAGAGGAAGACTGAGCAATCATGCCCTAAGAACACTCCTGAAGAGGTTCCCCATTTCACTCAAGAAGAGGTCATGGGAAAATCCACTCTCTCTAAGGCCCCAGAAGAGGTCATTGTTTTAGAAAAAGCCCCTGAAGAGGCATTGGTACCAAATAATGAAGAGATCTCTATACTTTACACTTATTCGAGAGAGATGTGGAATAGAAACAAAAAGGTCATCGATGACGTATTTGCATTTACAGTAGCTACTGAAGTATCAAAGGGCAATGATGAAAATGATACAGAACCACGTACATTAAGTGAATGTCGACAAAGAGAAGATTGGCCAAAATGGGAAATTGCCATCAAGGCAGAATTAGAGTCTCTAAATAAACGTGGTGTATTTGGACCTATAGTACAAACCCCAAAAGGTGTTAACCCTGTAGGTTATAAATGGGTGTTTGTAAAGAAAAGGAATGAAAAGAATGAAATCACACGATACAAGGCACGACTTGTGGCACAAGGTTTCTTGCAGAAACCTGGGATTGATTATGATCAAACATATTCCCCTGTTATGGATGCAATAACTTTCAGATATCTGATAAGTTTAGCAGTAACTGAAAGCTTAGATATGAGACTCATGGATGTTGTAACTGCTTATTTATACGGGGACTTAGACACAAACATATATATGAAAATCCCAGAAGGATTTACTTTGCCTGAAGCAAAATCAAGGAGTACGTACTCGATACAATTAAGACGTTCACTATACGGACTTAAGCAATCCGGAAGAATGTGGTACAATCGTCTTAGTCAATATTTGTCTAAGGAAGGATATGAAAACAATCCCATTTGCCCATGTGTCTTTATAAAGAAATTCTTAAAAGGATTTTCTATAGTAGCAGTTTATGTAGATGATATTAATCTAATCGGGACTCCAGAAGAGCTCGAAAAAACTGCTAATTATTTGAAAAAGGAATTTGAAATGAAGGACCTTGGGAAAACAAAATTCTGTCTCGGCCTGCAGATCGAGAGAAGCACTAGTGGGATATTAGTCCATCAATCTAACTATACTGAGAATGTATTAAAAAGTTTTGGTATGAACAAAGCACATCCACTAAGCACTCCATGGTTGTCCGATCTTTAGATGTAAAGAAAGATCCATACCGTCCTAAGGAAGATGATGAAGAAGTATTGGGTCCTGAAGTACCATATTTAAGTGAGATTGGTGCCCTATTATATTTAGCACAATGTACTAGGCCGGATATTTCATTCTCAGTTAATTTGCTTGCTAGATATAGCTCAGCACCAACTAAACGACATTGGACTGGTGTCAAACATATCCTCAGATATTTACGAGGAACCACTGATTTAGGCTTATTTTATTCACATAATTCTAATGGTTCTGAGTTAATAGGATATGCAGATTCAGGATATCTTTCTGATCCTCATAAGGCACGATCTCAAACAGGTTATGTATTTCTTAGTGGTAATACCGCTATCTCTTGGCGATCTACTAAACAAACTTTAGTAGCCACTTCTTCTAATCATTCTGAAATTTTAGCTCTTCATGAAGCTAGTAGAGAATGTGTGTGGTTGAGATCTTTAATCCATCATATTCGCAGTTCTTGTCAGTTGTCTTCTATTACAGATGTTCCAAGTATTATCTATGAAGACAATGCAGCGTGTATAGCACAAATTCAAGAAGGTTTCATCAAAGGTGACAGGACTAAACATATTTCACCTAAGTTCTTCTTCACTCACGAGCTTCAGAAGAATAAAGAGATTGAAGTCAAGCAAATCCGTTCAAGTGACAACTTAGCTGATCTGTTCACAAAGTCATTACCGAAGCCGATTTTCCAGAAGTTAGTTTATGATATTGGCATGCGTCGACTTTATAACAAAAATATATAAATGTTGTCATTAGGGGGAGTAAATAATCAGGGGGAGCATCCTGAAGTATGCTACCTAATATTTGCACGCTGTACTCTTTTTCCTTTAACTAGGTTTTGTCCCATTGGGTTTTCCTAGTCAAGGTTTTAATGAGGCAGCATATTGTGCATTTGATACCGATTCAATGATCCAGAAGAATGTTGTACTCTTTTTCCTTCACTTTGGTTTTTTCCCACTGGGTTTTTCCTTAGGAAGGTTTTAATGAGGCAGCTGTCATTGAATTGTGACATAATGGACATCCAAGGGGGAGTGTTATAAAAATATTGATATGTGGATGTCCATAACTAATATTGTAAGATACAATTTATCCCACATTGGAATTGTGGTATGAATGAGGGATTACCTAATAGTATATATATTGGATTTGTCCCACATTGATTATGTAGAGAATTAAGGAGGTTAGCTCTTAATATAAATAGAGCTAACCCCTACACATATTGGACATCAGTTGAATAATAAGATTCTTTCTTTCTCTCTCTATTATTCCAACACGACACAATTTATGAGAGACGGAGAAAGAACCTTCAAACACACACTTTAATCAATTCTGCTAAATAATGAAAAATTTAATTGAAAAGGTAAAATATTTCCGCCTCTCACTTTGGCCTATTAAATGACATGACTTCACAAATAATACGAATTACAAAACTAAAGAGGAGTAATTTTGTGCTAATAAAACTTTTGACCAAATTGCATCAAAGGGGTTTATTTTATTTAAACCCGACCCCACCGGGTACAGGTCCGAATATCAGGTTGGGCTGTTTTGCCATCCCCAATATCTATCAAGATGCACCATCTTATCTGCACACCGATTTTTCTCTCATGATGCGGTAGATCATGTGTCAATGAAAGCTCTTTTAAGGTGATTATCTACGTATTCTTCATTGTTGATGAGGTTCACTGCAACCAGAGAATTACTCTCAACATCAACCAATTCCCACTACCTATTTTTGGCGAGAATCAGTGCCTGTTTGATCCCATATAGTTAGCTCCGCAACAAGGGCAGAAGGAACACCTAGACAGCCATTAAACCCTCCATCCTTCCTTGGTCATCCCATGCAAGACCAATGAATTTATCAAGATCTTACATGGCAAAGGAAAACACCAATGAATCCACATTTGATCTTTAGTATTATCAACTTCCAAGTTATTAAAGGCTTCAGTAATTATTTTAGCATAACTGGGGCTTTTGAGAGCAACTTGGTGTTGATTTTGGTTCCTAAATAGAAGGTCATTTATCATGGGTGACAAACACCATAAGGTAGCACCAAAAATTGCGCTCAAGCTGGACTTACTAGGCTTGGTGCTCGAACGGCATATATTACTTTTTAGATTCTTATCAAGCCAAAGCAAAAGTTGGGTAACACCTCTTTAATTCCGTGTGTGGATCAATATACGTACACCCGCATGATTTTTTAGCATTCCTGCACTCTTTAAAAATATGTTCATGCCATCCACTTGCCCATAAAACTTACAATATGGATTAATTGTATGAAATACACCTCTCAAAGCTATTTTTACTTGACAGAAGTTTGTCTTGTTTCAAAAGTCAAAGAAATTAAGTGAAGAATTTTGCTGGGAAATATTAAGTTCCGCACCTGATTCCAATCCATTTGATTAGTGCCTATCACCTCCTCATCCTTCAAAATCTGAAGGTAACAAATCTTCATTTACCCTAAATTGAATTGGAGAATTTCCACACCACCATTCCTCTCATATGAAGGTATATTTCCTATCACCAATGATCCATTTCAAGTTGTTTTGAATTTGATCTCTAGATTTCATAATCCTTCTCCAAATATGGGAGGCATTTCTCTTATGTTTCTATTTTCGGGAGTTGGAATACTATATTTTTCGCTAAGAACATTATTGGTCATAAAGAATTTTGTCCATTAAGGATCTTCATGTTGTGTTTGGCTTGTAATTGATGCAAACAGTGAAGGTACAAACGAGTTTTTGCACCAGGCAGAACACTCAGAATGAGTGCAAAACGTGTTTTGCACCTGAGCAGGGAGAAGGTAACTAGTCTTATTTTTCACTTGGTATGAATAGAAAGGTTATTTTCTATTTTTCAAAGACTTGTAAGAGTGTTGCTTTGTAAAAGTGAAAAAGAGAGAGACTTGTGATTAGCTAGGGTTTAGCTAAGTTGAGAGGGGATCATTGGAGGTTTGTTCCATTGATCTAGACTAAGGATTATTGTGAGAGAATTTGTGTAAATTCTTGGTTATCAATAAAGTTGCTTTCTCTTGGTGGAAGACCCAAAGGATTCCACAAAATCTGGTGTGTTCTTTCTTTTGCTTTGCTCTTGATTGTCATTAATCTTTATCTTTCATCCATTGTTGCTTGTTATTGTGTTGTCCATTCTTGGTTTGAATAAAGATCCTATTGCTTGACGGTTTTCGTATGCCAAGTGTTCGTGAAAATTCCTAAAAGAGATTTCTCGGGTATATTGGTAGATTTAGGACTTGGTTATTGTTTCTACATTCGCAACAAGTGGTATCAGAGGATTCAGCAAGGTTTGGCTATTGGGTGCAAGGTTTGTGTGCCAAGTGTTCGATAAATGGCCGAAAGGACTCAAACCGGAATTGTTGCAACACAAGCTAATTCTTCTACCATTGTAGGTGTTTGGAGCACTATGGAGGTTAAAATAAAGCCTTATGACAAGGTTATCATTAATTTCAGTATTTGACAAAGACAAATGCAGGGGGTACTCATCCAATCAAATTTGCAAGTTGCATTGCTTGGATTTAAGAAAAAACCACAAGATATGTTCGAAGACTAATGGAATGAGATTGATAAGAAAGCTTTATCCACAATAGAGATGCATGTGACCGACAAAGTGTTGAGAAACTTGATGTCGGAGAAGAATGCAAAGGATATGTAGACTAGGATGGAGGTGATATACATAAAGAAATCTATGTCCAACAAGTTAAACCTCAAGAAGCAACTTTTCAGGTTGGAAATGAAAGAGGGACAAGATTTGAACAAGCACATCAATGTCTTCAAAACAATAGTGCATAACCTTGAGAGAATTCATGTTGCATTTGATGAGCAGGACTGTTCCTTATTATTGGTTGCTTCATTGCTGAACTCCTATGATCACTTTGTTACTACGCTGATATTTGGCAAAACAACGCTCAAGTTCAATGAGGTTGTCAAGGACCTACAATCACAAGTGGCCATGAAAAAGGGAGGTAGCGTGGCAAGCTCTTCGTTAAGTGAGGGTTTTGTTGCCAAAAGTGGTGGTGGTGAACGAAGTGGGCGGTCAAGGTCACGGGGTGCCAAGAATAGAGGCATAGGTCGGTCTCAATCACGAGATCGAAATAATTGGGAGTGCTTTAAGTGTCACAAGGTATGCCACATCAAGAAGAATTTTTCGGAGCTAAAATGTAAGAAGGCGGATGTGCCAAGAGAGGTTGCGGGAGTTGCGACACAAGAAGTGGACCAAGAGGTTAATACCAATGTTCTTATTTATTTTTTAGTGGATCAAAGTAGTGGGTGGATTCTTGATTCCGGATGCTCCTATCACATGTGTTCGAATCGTAATTGGTCCATTGACTACACGGAATACAATAGAGGAGAAATCTTCATGGGCAACGATCCTACATACAAAGTTGTCAGTTTAGGCACATTGAAAATAAAGATGTAGGATGGCATAACCAGCACGCTAAATGATGTTAGACATGTACACGCTCTCAAGAAGAATTTGAACTCCTTAGGCATGCTCGATTCAAAGGGGTGTATAATTCAAGCCGAAGATAAGGCTATAAAGGTGAAAAAATGATCAATGGTGATTTTGCGTAGCACAAAGGCACCAAACAACCTTTATAGGTTGAAAGGAACCACAGTGGTTGGTGTAGCGACGATTTCCACGAAAGCGAAAAGGGGTGAGCTTTTATTATTCACGTCGAGTTTTGGTCTACTATTTGAGAAAAAAATTTGAGGTTTTTGAAAAATTTAAGGAGTGGAAGGCCATGGTGGAAAATCAAATGGGTTGGAAAATAAAGTATTTGTGAAGTGACAATTGAGGAGAGTATAAGGATGGAGAATTCTTAAAGTTTTACAAGAATGCCGGCATCAAAAAGCACTTTACCGTAAAGAAAACTCCACAACAAAATAGTGTTGCGAAGAAAATAAACCGTATCATTATAGATAGAGCGAGAAGTATGAGGATTTATGCGGGCTTTTCGAAAATATTTTGGGCAACTTGTGTTGATCATGCCGTATACTTGGTTAATAGGTCACCGAATGTGAATCTTTGTTCGAAATGTCCAAAAGAAGTATGGTCGATGTGAGAAGTGGACTACTCTAAGTTAAGAGTGTTCAGGTACCCGGTATATGCCCATATTCCTAGCAACAAAAGATCAAAGAATGACCCGAAGGCTCACCGATGTATCTTTCTCGATTTTGAGGAGAGGTAAAAGGGTTTAAGCTTTGGGATCAGGTAATAAGAAAGCTTTTGTTTAGCCGGGATGTGACATTTGATGAGAGGCTATGCTTAAGGAATTGGAATACCAAGAGATCAATGATAACAGTGGGGTTAATATGGTCAAGATTTCAATTCTAGTTCCAAGTCCGTCGGTTACTGGAAGTGGTGGAGCATCTTCAAGCGGTAGTAGAAATGATTCTCATAAAATTTAACCGAATGACAACACGGTTGAGGTATAGCTAGAGGAGGAGGAATCCGGGGAAAGACCGGATGAGGTGGAGCCGGAACCATCAATAGCACGGGATAGACCACGACGGGCAATCAAACCACCCTCAAGGTTTGGTTAGGAAGACGAGGTCAACTATGCTCTTATTACAAGTGAAAGTGATCCAACTAGTTATAAAGAAGCCATTGGTGTTGAAGACAAAGATAGTTGGATGGGTGCTATGGTAGAAGAGATGGAGGCTTTACGAAAGAATTCCATTTGGGATTTAGTTACTAAGCCCAAGGACCAGAGCATTATCGGTTTTAAATGGGTATTTAGAAAGAAAGAAGCAATCAACAAAGATGAAGCGCTAAAATTCAAGGCACAGTTAGTAGCGAAGGGATTTTTTCAAAAGGAACGAGTTGATTATGATGAGATTTTTTTTCCAGTTGTGAGACACACTTCAATACGGGTTTTGCTCGCTATGGTAGTCTAGTTTGACTTGGAGCTTGAGCAAATGGATGTAAAGACGTCTTTTCTTCATGGTGATTTAAAGCAAACGATTTACATGGCACAACTGAAAGGGTTCAAGGAAGTAAGTAAGAAAAAATTTGTTTGTCGGTTTAAGAAATCCTTGTATGGACTAAAGCAGTCACCAAGGCAATGGTACCTATGGTTTGACTCATTCTGTTGCAGATAGGTTATCGTCGTTGTGATAGTGATCATTGTGCCTATGTTCAGAACTTTGATGATTGCTCGTTTATCTTGTTGATTCTTTATGTGGACAATATGCTTATAGCATGTCAAGATATGTCAAATGTGAAGGAGCTCAAGGTGCAATTGGGCCGAGAATTTGACATGAAGGATCTTGGGGCCGCACAAAAGATCCTTGGTATAGAGATTCGGAGAGATAAAAAAGTTGGTAAGTTATGGCTTTCACAAAAGAAGTATTTTTCTCATGTCATTGAGAAATTTAATATGTCGAGTGCGAAGCCGGTTTTTACTCTGTTAGCTCATTTTGCTTTGTCTGCAAAGCAATGTCCTTCCTCTGTTGATGAGTGTACCAAGATGTCGACAACACCGTATGCTTGCGCGGTTGATTGTCTTATGTATGCCATGGTGTGTACAAGGCCGGATTTAACTGACGCTGTTGGAATGGTTAGTAGGTATATGTCGAATCTGGGTAAAAAATATTGGAATGCGATTAAATGGGTTCTTCAATAGCTATAGGATACCAAGTCCATAGGTATAATGTTTGTGTGAAAAGATGGGTCTGGTAGTGTTGCGGAATTCGTAGACTCTGATTATGCGGGAGATCTTGATAAAAGAATGTCTATCACGGGTTACGTGTTCACTTTGGCAAGTGGGCTAGTATCATGGAGATTTATGCTATAGGCAACAAGTGCTTTGTCTATAATAGAGGCAGAGTACATGGCAGTCACGGAGGCGTCGAATGAGGTTATATGGTTAAAAGGCTTAGTAGGCGACTTATGCTTGAAGTATGAGAGTATTGTGCTATGGTGTGATAGTCAAAGTGCATTTTTCTTGACTAAGAATCAAGTGTATCATGCTCACACAAAGCACATAGATGTACGGTATCACGAAGTTCGGGATTTGGTGAATTCTAAGGAAGTTGTCCTAGAGAAGGTGAATACATATGAGAATGCGGCTGATATGCTCACAAAGCCGGTAACCTCTGAGAAGTTTAGGCATTGCTTAAAGCTTCTTAATCTAACTTCATATTGAAGTAGGAGGGTGTAACCTTAGAGGTGTCAGGATAATCTCTAAGAAGATGCACAATTCTTATCCCGAGGTGAAGCAATCGAGGTTAGCTTAAGATTACTCGACAAGGTGAAGATTGTTGTGTTTGGCTTGTGATTGATGCAAGCAGTGAAGGTGCAAAAGAGTTTTTGCACCTAGCAGTGCACTCAAAATGGGTGCAAAATGCGTTTTGCACCTGGGTGCAAAAGATGTTTTGCACCTGGGTGCAAAAGATGTTTTGCACCAGGCAGAACACTCAGAATGGGTGCAAAACGTGTTTTGCACCTAGGCGGGTAAAAGGTAACTAGTCTTATTTTTTAATTGGTATAAATAGAAAGGTTCTTTTCTATTTTTAAAAGACTTGCAAGATTATTGCTTTATAAGAGTGAAAAAGAGAAAGACTTATGCTTAGTTAGGGTTTAGCTAAGGTGAGAGGGGCTCATTGGAGGTTCGTTCCATTGATCTAGAGTAAGGATTATTGTGAGAGAATTTGTGTAAATTCTTGGTTATCAATAAAGTTGCTCCCTTTTGGTGGAAGACCCAAAGGGTTCCACAAAATATGGTGTGTTCTTTCTTTTGCTTTGCTCTTGATTGTCATTAATCTTTATCTTTCATCCATTGTTGCTTGTTATTGTGTTGGTCATTCTTGGTTTGAGTAAAGATCCTATTGCTTGACGGTTTTTGCCCGCCAAGTGTTCGTGAAAATTTCCAAAGGAATTTCTCGAGTTTATTGGTGGATTTGGGACTTAGTTATTGTTTTCTTGTTCACAACACTTCCATCCCAATTTGGCCATGATCGCAGTGTTGTTCTTTTTCATAACGCCAGACCAAAATCTCTTAGGTCTAGACACATTTTTCCTATTCACCGGATCGAATTTATTTTATTTTTTCCTTAATATCCATCCCCTCCCTCCAATATTATTAATAAAATCATAAAATTAATTACTCCCTCTATTCCAATTTAATTGTCACACTTTGAAAAACTAGAAATTAAGGAGACATAATAATTACTCCAAGAGAAAATACTTATTTCCAAAAATGCCCTTTACTTTTGTCCTAATAAAAAAAGGTGGCAGGATCCAAAATAAAGAAAGTGGTGGGAGCTTAAAGGATAATATTGAAAATAATAAAAAGTGCTATACTTAATGACTTGCTAAATATAGAAAGTGGACAATTATTTTTAGACATCCAAAAATAGAATAGTAGATAATTAAATTGGGATGGAGGGAGTATAAGTTATAACTATAACGACCCTCAACAATGATCTTAGAAAAAGGAACAAATCTTGGAAAGCGGAGGGACATCCATGCTAAATATCCATAAAGCAAACCCCAACATACATATACAACCCAAAAAACACTTCCGAAAGGAACTTTAATTTATCAATGACGATGAACGACAAATAGAACAAACAAAAACAAAATAAGAAAACAAATAACCTAACGAGTAAATACAATTTTTTGTAGCCATAAGTTAGAACTCCACATAAAAGAGCAAATCCGCTCGTCTCCAATCCGTGCTCAACGAAGATCTTCATGTTTGAAAGGCAAAAGGAGAAAACCTCTCACAAAAGGAGAGAGAAAAACCCCACACATCTGATAATTGATTCAAAGAACCTCAGATCTAGGAGTATTAATTATTAGATTTATTATTAGGATTTAGGAAGAATGGGTGGTCCTTCCCACCTCTTCCGTGGAAGGAGAAGGGGGGAAAGAAACAGAAAAGGAGAAATTCAGAGACTCGAGTGGCAAAGAGAAAAGAAAGAGTAGGGTTTTTTTTGGCTATAAGCAGTTTGTTAATTAGTTGATTGAGATGGTAAAATTTCTACATTTGTGGTAACACAGATATAGAAGAATGAGAATGGAGTAGCAAAAGATTGATATTTTGACATTGAGGATGTAGTCTCACTTTCTTTTTTGAGATATTTCTATGATCATAAGTGTTTATTTTATTCACATTTTTTTAAAAATATACTAATTTATCATCATCAATAGTTTTGAATAGAACTTGTTTTTTATTTTAAGTTTTTTTACGTTAGTTGTATTTCAAAAAGAAAAATACACACTTAATTTATGACATTTCAAAACAAAATAATGGATTCTTAATAAGGTCAAAATGAGTAGAAGATTAGGTATGACTGATTCTTGGGACACTCTATGTAAAAAAACCCCTCCCAGTTTATGTTTTGCCGTCTTTGTCTACTAGTTTTGAAATTAGCCCAACAAATATATAAACTACTATATACTGTATAATTGTATAACTAATGTTTGTATTCCCCATTATGCCCTTGCCTGTTCATCTCATATTTACTGGATATATATTAAGCACAATGTATATGTTCCGGTGTTGCTCTTATTTTTCTGCTCATGGATATTAATTCATCTTACAACAATCGGGCCAATTTTCAAAGAGTTCATTCAGCATTAAGTCTTCAGAGTTCAACGTACAATAGTTAGCGTTCAAAGCACTTTAGAACCTAAAAGTACAAAAGCAACCTTAGTGTCAATTACTTTACATTTTCACAATCAAACTATAGTTATACAAAACTTACAACACAACTAGAAGAAACTCATTACAAACTCATAAAAGGAAACATTATTAAGCCTCTCTTAAAAAAGGTACAACATCTTTATGGTAATGCTTAATAGATGAAATAACTGTAATGGCAATGGCTTCATCTTCAGGGTAATAAGCAACAGGATCGTCTAATAGAGGAAGTGGAAGGTTGAGAACACCTTCAAGTGTTGCGTGAAGACAATAAGCCGAATACGTAAGATGATATCCTCCTTCTTGGACAATTAGGAGCCGTTGATCGCTGTGTTTATCGGCCAGGCCTCGAATTATTCGACCGATAGCTCTGTAGCCCTCCATTGTCAAGCATTGCCTTCCGTTCGGATCAAACTGTATTGTATAGAGTACAACTCATATGAACATGACGACGTGTTTCATCATTTTCGTAGCTTTTTCTAAAGCAAGAAACTTTTTTGGCTTTCGCAAAAGCAGGTGTAGTGTGGGATTGTACCATGTGGTTCCACCAGCTTGTACATGTACTGCTACTTTGGCAAAAGTCAATAGTGATTGGGAGACAGACTCCTTTTGATTGAGCAATTCTTTCATATTAAAAATGCCCAAGATTCCATAATTTTCATCTTTCGCTGGAATTTTTTTATTGCGCTAATTTCGAAGGAATCAGTTTCTATGATACAACTACCTTTAGGCAAATTTTGACCTATTCTATGGAATCCACCCCCCCCCCCCCCCCCCCCCCCCCCCCCCTTCTCCCAACCAAAGGCACCCAAATAGGAGACCTAAACATGACACGTACAGTTTTTTACAAGAAATCAAAATCATTTCTTTTCCATAGAAACAGTTAATATGAAACAGACATGAAAGCAGACACACACAAAAGGTTGAAGAAGGGATAACACAGAAAAATAGTAGAAGTGGAATGCTATTACGCTAAGGATATTTCAAAATGTGATTCTTAAAATTCATTCTTTAATAATCTTTCAAAGTACAAGTGAAGTGTGTTGTATACCAGTATTACTGAGGGTTGTTTGATAGCAAGCATGGAACTAGGGTGAAAAATGTTTAAATTCTAGGCAATTCAATTCCACGGAAAAGTATTTCAAGGCGTTTTGATTTTATTATTTTCTAGGTAGAAAATATGTACTTTTTCCTTGCAATCATAACATATTTTCTAACTTTTAGGGTCTCTTTGATAACAAGATGTAAAATGATAGGAAAAACACTTTATCAATTTTGGTGGAATTTTTTTTCTTCCTCACCACTCGAAGAAAGGACATCCTCCTTCAGTTTTGGTGGAATTTTTTTCTTTCTCACCACTCAAAGAAACTTTTTACATGGAGAAAGACAGAGTAAGAACACATCTCACGACATCCCTCAACTTATCTTCCAACTTCTAACATAAACAATTGTTTTTCTTACAACTTTCCATCTTGTTATCAAACAGACCCCTAGTGTTTGATTGCCCACTTTTACCTGGAATTGAATATTTTGGCCTTTAAGCTATTTTCCACCTTACCTATATCTTATATTCCTTGAGGTAAGCTAGAATTTAAGTCCCTATTTTTATGCTCCATGCCCTTGTACCATGAGATTAGGTGGAATTAGAACTGCCTAGAAAATAATAGGCAATCAATTTTCCATCTTTTGTAAAGTTTCCCACGGAAAACTTTGGCGATCAAACACACCCTAATAGCAATTACAATTGGATTAAAATTAGTTTTGAGCGTGAGCATGTACAAGAGAGAGAAGACCATGAAGCATTTGAGGGAAGATTCTAGATTTAGGCTATGTAATTCCCATTCCCATTCTAGATATAGGCTATAGATCGGCTTGTAGTTAGAGAGTGGAGGATAAAAGCCAAAAAGGAAGGTCAAAGCACGTAGTCCTGTGAAGACCAAGGGAAGGAATGAGGAGAATAGCCTTTATTGTGATATTTCTCCATTTCTTTCTATCAAATATTCATTAAGAAATATTAATCAAAGCTATTTGACTAGATTTAGCTTTAGTGTTGCTTGATAAAATTGCGGATTGCATGCACCAGAAAGTTGAGAGGGAGTATTTGATGAAGGTGTTGCTGGAACAAAAGCAAGGGTTGTTCCTTGTTTATTAATTGATATTAGCATAGATATATTATATACCCACTGAATATTACCACTAAATTTAATCAATCTCAACCAAAGGATATTGGTGAATCAATTGATTCAATTTTAGGCTAGAATTTGAAGCAGTGTTACGACAAGCCAAGCCAAGGAGTGTAAAGGGAGATTCATTTATTTCGGTTGATCATTTGTAGCTTGGTTTTAGTCTAGATGATTGGATTGGGAAGTATAAATCTGTGCTCAAAATATGAGATTATAAACAATGCAAAACTTCTGTTTCATGAAATGTCAACTAGAAGTATGCCTTTTGGAAATGCCACAAAAATGGGATGTTAAAGACACGACTAAGAACCTTAATCAAAGCAACTTGTTGTCAGCATATGCACTGTCTCACATTTCTAGTCCAATGTCTACACTTTCCTCTCTAAGAACCTTAATCAAAGCAACTTCCATTAATGTTTCACAATGCATTTGCAAGACAAGGGGTGAAGAATATTCATACACCTGAGCCAAAATATAAAATGTTCCTCGCATGGCCTACATCTAGAATCTTCCCTCACATGCTCAGCTCCACGCTCGTATCTCTCATTCACATGCTCCTACTCAACTAACCTCTATCTAATTGCAAGTAATTTATAATTATTATTATTCATATTATCTCTTAATTCTTTAATTATTTTACTTATGTTGGGGATACAACAAAGCACGTCAAGTTTTAAAGCTGGTGATGACAAAAATTTGATAACTATGCATGCGCCCAAGTGTCATAGTATAAACTTGGTTCACGAATCTCAAGATTAGGGTGTGCTTGATTGCAAAAATGCCCCAGTTTCCATCTTTAGTAGTGGTTGGTTACATTTAACATTAATTTCCCAAAGAATCAATTTCCATGATACAACTTGTTTTAGCTTTGTACCTTACATGGGAAAGAAATATATTTCATGGATTCGTTTTACATAGAAACATTTCTCATGGAAAACAAAAACATTGGGAGGGATGTGGTTTTTAAGTTACATCAAAAATGACAAATATTAGGCTAAACAAAATTTCACCATGGAAATTATTTCAAATGAAGAATTATGCAATCAAATAGGACAATCAATTATAAAATATAATTAATTATAAATGTATAATTTTTGGTACGTACAGTATAACAATGGTAATGAAATTCGTTAATTTACCGTACCAAATGCCATCAGTTCAGTACAATTACCGAACCATTAGCAATTTGTACCTATTTTTGTACAAAATTGGTATCGCACGGTTGGTGTGTGGTATGGTTCAGTAATTTGGTATAAAATCCCACCTGTACTGAATCAAACACTACCAAAGATGGAACACATAAATTATGGATATTTTACGCATCCTAAAAGTTTTTATTTTCGATGGAGATAAATTCCTATGTAAAACAATTCCAATCATGTCAATTATTTCCCACGTAAAACATCAAACTAGCGCTCAAGTCTACAAATCCCTGCCTAGGCACTAGGGCTTTCCACCTCACCTTGGGTATAAATCCCCCAAATTGGCTTGGGAGTCATTGAATGCAATGAACATATTCACAATCAACAAGTTAGTTTTTAAAAATCCCCGCCTACAGTTTAGAACAGTGCTACTGCTAATAGTATTATAGTACCCTTTAAAAATTTTGTCCTAGAAAACAACAATGCTTCCCAAAAGCAACTTATGTTCTTTTTCATTTCAACCAAGGACCAAATATATGCGCAATAAGACATCAAAATATACATGAAGAAAGAACAATGACAAAGAAAAGATGTGTGAGGTTATGTGAATGATTTGAAGTATATCATTTTTTGTTTGGAAAACTTTAAAATATCTAACTCCTATTGATCATTAGTTCTAGTATCACTATAAAAAGCTGTCTATTCAGGTATCAACGGACGAACTGTAAGGATCCACTTGATTGAAAACTTGGAAAATAATTGGAAAAGGAATGAACTTCTATCATAAGTTGGAAAAAGAGATGAGTGATTTGATATTTTCCATCTTTTCGGTATTTTCAAGGAAATTTTCTCCTGCAACTTGAAGAATTGGATTTCGTTCAAAACCGAAAAAATAATATAATGTCTCACAAAATCATTTACCTCATTCTTCAACTTCTCACAATTAAAATTTGTTTTTAAATCATTTTCCAACTTTGCAATCAAACGCACCCTAAGGGTGAGTTTAATTGATTTACATGGAAAAATATTTGCATTCACCACAGAAGATGGAAAAATAGTCTCTGAGATATTTTCCACAGAAAAAGCTGCAATTAAATACACCCTAAGGACCTTTTTTGGTTTGCACAGGTAAAAAAGAAAATGTCAAAAAGTATTTTCACCTATTTTGGACCAAAAAAAAGTTGTTTTAAACATAAATACTGAACAAGGTTAAACGCCAAACAGATGAAAGTTCATCTCACCTAAGTGAAAATTATTTCACCCCCAACCGAACAAACCCCAAGCTTTTTATTGTCTTTTAATTATTGGACTAACACGCATATTTAGTTTCCTCACAGAAAGTGATAACTTCTATTGCTCAATTTGTTTCCAAGTCCTCAATACTATTTGTGCAACGTGATACTTCTTCAAAACATATCAGAATCCGCAAAATGGATAAGTAATTCATCAAGAAACTAAAGAAGCAATAAACTTACCGCACTCGAATCTTGACCAATGACCAAAACCATCATATCAGGCTCGAACTTCTCAACAGCCGGCACAACCAACTCCCTCATGGCAATTTCATATCCTTTATCCCCCGTTCCATTAGGCAACGGAATATTCAAATTATACCCTTCCCCTTCTCCTTCACCAATCTCATCCACACTTCCACTTTGAGGATGAGATGGACCCCATGAACCATGATTCATATGCAACGATATAGTCAAAACTTTATTGGACTGATAGAACCCCTCTGCAGTCCCGTTCCCGTAATGTACATCAATGTCTATAACGGCAACTTTTTTACAACCGGAGTTCAAAGCCAATTGAATGGCTAGACCCGCATTGTTGAGAAAGCAATAGCCGTCAGCTTGGCTAGGCTGAGCATGGTGACCTGGCGGTCGGACCAATGCATATGCGATCTTTGCTGGCCCGACAAGTATATGCTTCATTGCTGATAGTGTAGTACCGGCTGCTAGAAGTGAAGCGTCCCATGATCCAGGATTCAAGAATGTCCCACTACATATCACCTTTCCCCCACTTCTGTCGGCTTCAACTAGTTCGTCTATATACTCTGCGATAATGTCATAGGTAAAATTATAAGCCACTATGTTTAAGTAATTATATACGTTAGATAAGTAATTCTATGCAATAGAGTAATTACTTAAGTAGTATTCTACGATTAGCAAGAAACTTGACAAAAGAAGCATTAACACATATGAGGTAGAGATATGACTTTAACATTATTTGGTTACCCTGGATACAAAAATGTGGCCATGGTATTTTTTAAACGGAAAAATGTCCTTTCATAAGTATCTTCAACCATTCATCTTCCTAAAAACGGACTCTATCACCCTCCTCTACCAAAAAAAGAACAAAACCTAAAAATCAAAACCATGATGGTAGGCAAATGAGAAAATGGAGACTTTGTAGCAGGGGTGGTAGAAATATTTTTAAAGTGGTGCAATTTCAAAACTAATATTATTTATAAAATTAAAGAAGAAAATTTAGTAGTAGTATTATTTTTGATAAAGATTAGAGAGGGCAAGATTAATACTAACAGTATTTTTCAAAAATATTAAAGGGAGGCAAACTTAACTAAAATGTATGTACTTTCACGAAAAAAGATTTATAGCAAAATAACAATTAAAAAAGATTTATAGCAAAATAACAATTTAGTACTAATATTAATTTATTCAAGATTAGAAGGGGCGAGACTAATACTAACAGTTTTTTTTTTCTTTTTAAAGAGGCAAACTTAAATAATATATATTTACTTTCTACAAAAAATAAAAATAAATTGAGAGTAAATAACAATTTCATAAATTTAAGGGAGTAATTGCCCCCCTTTACTAGGCTGTGCCTCTGCGCCTGACTTGTAGATAATTTTCTATAGGCTTTTATAAAAGACTACTGTCTCAATCTACCTTGAAAACAATATTCCCTCCTACTAATGATATGCTAAAATGAATCTTGTTTGAGAGAATCTCCATAACATTGGCCAAGAAGCGTCAAATTCCTTTGATCAAACTACCCCAACCCCAGCACCTCTCTCTTCTTAAAGGTCAAAACCACCTCCCAATCAATGTTACAGGGGTTCCAAACCCCTTCCAAAAAGCTGCCCAAAAACTCCCAAATAGTATAGCTATATAACTCAAAGGCACTACGATTCACCATGTCCATATTCCAGTAACGCATGTCCATACTCCAGTACAATGTTGACGCTCAATGTAGGATTGACCATGCATGCAGAGAGGGAAAACAGTACATAAAGAATAAATGTGTGCTTACTTGGAGCTCACCTATTGGTTTTGTATAACAGCTGCATGGCACTCCAGGAGTACTGAATATTTTCTAACCGCATAGCCTTCCTCTCTCGCTAACCTAGCCATTCTCCTCCACACCACACTTTTGGCCATACTAAACGTCGATTTCAAGCACTTCTCCAAGAATTTCAAAATTTATACTAGGCTAAAGAACATCCACTTGTACCCCAACACAAATAAAAGATATACTTCAAAAAAAAACTGTAAATGTGAAACCTTCCCTACTCCAAATCCATGTATAACATAGTTTCCAAAAGCTTTGAATATCAATGAATGTCAACCATTAGTCGGGAACACAAAACAAGAAAATATGATCCCCTGCCTAAGGCTCTTAGGTGCACCAATCTTTCCCCTCTGCCCTGATTCACCATAACCAAAGTATGGATAATTTTGAGCACCCATTGATTCAATTCCTCCATATGAGAGCAAAGCCTTCTTTTTTCCTATCCCTGTAAGCCTTCATTAGCTCATTACCCGCCAACGCCGTATCAAGAATCTGTGTTAGCTTTAACAAAAGCTCCTTCAGACCCTCCATTGTTTCAAACAGCAATTCCTTCAACAACAAAGATTAGAGCATACCCAATTTTAATATGAACATCTTAATAGATCAGTGGACCTAATATATCTCAAACTCAAAGAACTTGTTTTTTCAGGAATCAAAATAGCAAATAAATAGCACTGATTCTCACATTCACACTCCATTAATTCTAGGAAAAACTAATAGAAAAGTAAAAAACTCTCAAATCAAATCCTCGTTAATAGCCACTTAACAATTCTAAGAAACACTTAAAGCAAAATCCAACAAGCCCTATGGACTTGTCACCTAAAAACTGATAAGTCACTGATCCAACATCACCATCCTCCACAAAAGGCCTCTTTAACTACTACTCCTTCACTATCCCCACAAATCAGGTGCCAAATTAGCCTTTCCACAACCAACCAACTAGAATCTTCCTCATGTAATCCTCCCACTCCAACTTATTCATCACTTTGTTCATCTATCAACCAAGCTTTTGGACCGATAAATTCAGACCATTCAATATCACCCAATCCACCATTAGTCCTCAATGCACATTCTCACTCATATGAAAAATCCATCAAAATAGGAGTAGTAGCCATACAAATAAAACAAAAGGGGGATATAAAAAGTGGCTTAATTGCCTCATCCTTAGTTGATGTTGCAATGAAGAAACACTAGGAGTAGTAGCCATACAAATAAATTATCAAGTATTAGAGACTATAATTAAATTCAAGTGTCGGAGAGAGTATCGGAGAGTGTCAGAGTGTCCGACACGTGGCCTCCAAGAGAGTGTCCATGCTTCATAGACGAGCACTTAATGCTGAATGCTTAATTTAATTTTAATAAAATTTTATTCTAGTGGTGCTCTTGTTCTTTTTATTCATTAGGTATTGATGTATACAATAATAGTAATAATAATGGTAAAACTATAAAACACCATCTACTTGGCATTCGGAGCTAAGTACAATCAAAAATATTTCCAGATGTTCAGGCCTTCAAAGTTTAGCATTCCAAGGTCAATAAAACAAACGGCAGCTCCAAAACCATCCTATTCTGTATGTGGATCTTTGCTTTACTAACCCAAAAATGTCTATTTCAATCTAATAATTTCTAAATATTCCTACAGAATTATTTTTTAGGCTTTTTTGACTTTTTCCCTCAAATTATATATGAAATTTCAAAAAATTACACAAAAACAACTGGAGTTAAAGGCACAGACTTACGCCAAAAGAATTAGACGTCCCCAATTTTCACCTAATTCTTTGAAATTTACCATGATGCATCAAGCCAAAGTCTATGATTTTTTTTATTTTTTTTTTATAACCATCCCAGTAATCCCACCCTGATTGCTTAACCGGAGGCCCCCCAAGTGGCCCATGGAGAATTGAAGCTGTGCGCTTACCTACAGAGTCTCGAGTTTGCCTTTCGCTGTACCAACCCTTGCGTTAAAATTTTATTCTTTATACTTATCATTGGCCCAGCACATGTTAAACATTTCCAAAGTAAAAAGAATATATATATATATATATATATATGTACACACATAGGTAATGCTTTAAATTAAGAATAGGACCAATATATTGCGAACTTAGAAAGAAGGGGGATTTGGATACCTGGAGTGTGGAAAGAGAGCAATTCGGAGAGGAGAGCAGGTCTACCGGAGTGCCAAGAAATAAAGAGGGAAATAGGACCCCTTTTGAGTATAGAGACCATGTTCTTGATCCTAGAGGAGTTTTCGGGGTGGTTTTCGAGTACGTCGAGGAAACCCGGGTCGATTCCGGTGTCGAAAACGCCTTTGCCGGCGTCGTGATTAAGCATGCCCTCTGCCCAGAATACATGAATGCGATCTGTTTGGGAATAAGAAGAAGAAGATGAAGATAAGAGAGAAAGTGGAGTAGAGTGAGACTGAGCAGACATGGGTTTAGATGAATGAATACAATGCTACAAATTTGGCTTTCGCGATTTTTCATACCATGACTTTCTGGGCTCGCTCACTCCACTCCTAATCAATTTAAGCGCTGTGCAGTAAGTTTATTCGTAATTTTTGACTTCGAAATTTCAAACATAAGCATATTTTTAAAATAATTTTTTATTATAAATTTGACTCTCTGTTTAACTCTCTTGTTAAAATTAATAGAAAGTTGATGTGGTAACCAAATTTTATAATTTTTTTTGTTTTTTATTTTTTATTGATTATAATAATCAAACAATTACTTTTTCTATCTAAAATAAAATGTATCATATTTATACATAACAAGTAATGCTATTATAATTCAAATTTTTAAAAAGTTAGATTTGGATTTACTTTTATTAAATAATATTATAAATTAAACATGATAACTAAAAAATTTTGAAAATTCTTATTGTTATACTATCATTCAGTTATGAAAATGTCAAAGTTATAGAGGTTACCCCCCGGGCATAGCCCCCAAAAAAAGAACTACTATATGTATGGTCTAATATATAATATTGACATCAATTACAATAAGGGTGTGTTTGATTGGGAGTATTTTCCATGGAAAATATCCATTTTTCACTTGATTTGACAACTTAAGGTGTTTGATTGGCTTTTTTTTCTAGGCAATTGAATTCCCACTTTTGGCTCACACACCTACATTTTTCTTGTAAACAAGGAAAATATTTTCTTTGGGGGGGGGGGGGCTAGTTTTTATTTTTCCAGGCAATTGCACGGTTTTCGAGACAACATTTTACCCATTTTCTACACTAAAAATGCTATAACTTAAACTACAAATTATTTTCAATTAATTTAATAAAAAAATTATATTTAAAATCTACTCATCAAGATCAATTAAACAAGATCCATCATGACTATAAAATTATGTAAAAAAAAATACCCATAATTTTTTTCATTAAAAATGCCACAATACAACCAATATTATAGAAAATTAAGGCAACAAAACACACTAACACACTTCATTTTCCATGCAACTCAATTCTAGGCAATTCAATTACCGGTAACTTATTTTCTTTCCATGCAAATTCCACGCTTGCAATCAAACGCACCCTAAGAGAATTGGTTTTAAATAACTAAATATTTAAGAGAAATTTTGATATTTACCATTGTAGGTAAAATTTAATAAAAAATCCTTAGAAGCAAACAAATACCTGTATGCAATTATTGTAAAATAATAGAAATGGATGTTCTCACTGTTAAATGTATTATTATTATTATTATTATTATTATTATTATTATTATTATTATTATTATTTAAAAAAAAAGAACTCTTAATGTCAATGTGGGAGCGAAAAAAAAAATTTGCAACAAAACCGTTTATAAGCACACCACAAAAATTCAATATTTTTATATGTAATATGAGTAATATATATATATATATATATTTCGCAATTTGAATTTCAAAACCTATTAAAACAATTCTAAAATAACACAATAAATAAACACATGCAAGGAAGCCACAAATTTGAACCCCCTTCAAATAATACTTAATTTATTTATTTTTAAGTGATTGTATTAGTTAGAAGCATGTAGATTTAGTAAAAAAAAAAATATTTTTCCTTTTTATTTAGAAAATTAGTAAGTTTTTTTTAAATCATTTTTGCAAAGCAATAGAAATTTTATGTACTTCTTTTTTATTTTGCTTTTTGATGTGTTTTCGTTGCCAACATATTTTCTCATTTTCTATTAAAATGTTTATTGTACTAAAATGTTTATTTGTAAATTTAATAAATGTACAAATAAACATTTTAATAGAAAATGAGAAGTTTCAAAAAAAATCACAAAAAATCCTGAAGTTTGGTTGCCACGTCAGCTTTCTGTTAACTTTAACAGAAGAGTTAGGGTCAAATTTGCAGTGAAAAATTATTTTAGAGGCACGTTTGCAAAGTTTCAAATATCAGAGTTAAGATTACAAATACCCCAAACTTCAAGGTTTTTTTATTTTTTTCCCTCTTTTTTCTGATATTAATACTTATGAAATTTTATATGAACTTTTTAGGATATTTTTTTTTGTTATTAAAATAATTTTAAAGTGTTAAAATATTTATTTTTTGTTATTTATAATTAAAAGATATATTAGACCTCTTTTGGTGGGTGGGGGGGAGAATTTATACTACACTATTTTAAGATTGTATTTGACATATAGAATAAGAAAATAATATTAAAAACAATTATTCCTTTGCATATTTGGTGTTGATTATGATTGGATTTCTTCTTTTTTTTTAGTTAACCGAAAAGGAAAACCCAACATTCCCCTCTCAAAAAGGCCACTTGGAGGTCTTCATTAGCGCTTCAGGGGGACTAACATCCTCACTGATTGTTGATCATGATTAGATTATATGTAGTATTTTTTATCCTACAATTATCTTATTCCACCAAGATTCAGTTCACATGGAACTAAATAATCATATTTAATATTTTTATCTGGTGTGTCAAACACACCCGTTAAGAATAATAGAGAAAGTATGTTCTAAATACAGTTAGTGTAACTCGAACTAGAATCTCCCTTGAGTGGTGGCGAAGCCAGAATTCAACAAGGGGCATAATTTAAATCACAAAAACATAATTTTAAAGTTATAAAATTTTAACGCAAATATAATATAAGGTAAAAAGGCAAATTAGATCCTAAAGTTCGGGTTTATATTCAATTATTTTCTTGATGTTCAAAAATCGGTGATATCTTCCCTGAAGTTACATAAGCGGTTCAATGACTTCAATCCCCTCCCCTAACTTTAGCTTCATCCAAATCTTTTACAATTAACTCCCTAAAACTTTAAAAACAAAACCAAACCACTTTAATTTATATCTTGTTGACAAATAACCCCATTTTTCATTTTTAACTCCGACCACCTTCATCAACCCAACCTCCGACCACTTATAAATTGTAAGGCAACATTAATTTTGTCTAGAAAAATAATAATTATATGCCTGCACATATTTATTTTGGACATAAAAAATACTAATACATATATTTATAATATAATTTAAATATTGATGATAGTTCAAAGAGTCGGGTTTTCAATATATATAATTTGTAAATTTTAGAAACATAAAATTTTATATATTGAAACAATATTATTTTCCAATCATATACGTAATGATTTGGGTTGGTTTGGTTCGTTTGGGTTGAGTTTTGCACTGACACACCTCAAAATTGAACCAAATATATTTAATTTCAGTTTGGTTTCTTTCTTTCAATGTTGGGTCTTTTTCGGTTAAATTTTTAACGAATATATTGATACAATTTGATCGTTCGGTTTTCGAGCTTACCGCAACATCTCTAATATCAAGTATAGGTGCTTTTATGTACCTATAAAATTTAAAGGGCGAATAAAATTTAATGGAACAAATGTAAGAATGGCCTAATCCCAAGTTGATAAACCCATCGAAGCTTCATAATACTTTAAAATTGATTTATGTCGGTCCAATCTAAAAAATGATCGAAATCGAACTTATCAAACGGAGCGCAGACCCACAACACTAAAAAATCCGGATGCTTATTAAATATATATGTGTTGACTATGTTTCAATAACCGGAAATTTAACCAAATAGGTTTTCTATAAATTTTAGGCAGGTTCAAAATTTAAATATATAAATATTATTTTGACAATTACATAACATATTTTTTTTTCCAAAACACAAAATTGGTGTAGTATACCTTGTTTACATGTTCAAAATTTAAATGTATAATTCTTATTTTGACAATTACATACTATATTTTTTTACCAAAACACAAAATCTCTTGCTCAATTATAAGAAGGCGAAATTCCATTGTAGATTTTGATTTTTTGTGTGAAACATGAAGAATGAAAGAGACTAACAATTGGTTTAAACGAAGACATGCGAAACGTTTTGACCGGTTGTTCTTGCTATCAAAATTTTGAAGATCAAGGTTCGAATGGTTTGATAGGGTAGAGTATGCAGTAAGTTGGTTTCTGTACGTGAAATTCTTACATATATTAATATAAGTGAATATTGTGAGTTATTTTGGCCGAAGGATATATTAACTAGTGCCTCGAAAGCAGTGACAGAACCAACACTTATAGATATATAACTCAAAAAATTAATTATTAGATATGATTAAATACACTCGGCTTTCATATTCCGTTATTTGAAGAAAATGATTCTAAAGTTTCAAAAGGCCACAAAAATTCCACGTATGTTACTTTGAAGTTCTAGAATACCATTATTTAGCTGATTTGAGGCTACCATTAACTATAAAATTAACAAAAACATAGAATAGGTTTACAAAGTACACTTTTTGCCCAAATAAAGTGGACAAAGATTATTTTATTACATATTAAATTATTCTTTAAAAAATATTGACAAAAATAAGCATATTTCAAAAATTAAAAAGGCCCAGTTGGCCAGTTCACCCCTACTTATATACTAAATAAGAAAGATGGTGATCCAAGTATAAATATTCAATTCACGGTGGCAAACATAATTAACATTAATTATAACTTCATCCCAATTGGAAAGTATCAGTATTTTCTTTCAATTGACATGGAATTCATATATTATGTACAGAACGTTAATATTCATATTTATATTTTATTTCATTTGTATTAGAATGGACGACTATCACAAAAGATAGGCTAGAGGAAAAGACTAGAGATTTTATATATATGCAGCTAAACTTAGAAAATTGAGGGAAAAAATTAGAAAAAAATAAGAAAGAGGGCATTGGGCAAGGATGAAACCAGAAATTAATTTTGAGGGGGTCAAATTTTTTTCTCCACCTACATTCCACATATTAATAAATTTGAAATTCAATTTTTGGAGGATGGAGTAAAAAAATATACTAAAATGTACACCAAAGTACCATAAATATATAAAAAAATATTACTAAAATTTCAGGGTACACGAAGCTACACCGAAATTTGGGCCTCATGTTTTCACCCTATTTAACTATTTTCGTCTCTGAGGATGATAGCATATTCTCTTTTCATCACTCTATTTTATTTGTTTGTATACTGATGTTAAGTTTTCTAACAAATCTAATAGCTAGTATATTACAATTGTAAAGTGTTATATGAAACTTATCTAAATTCTAAATTAGATTTTTTTAATTTGGTAATTAAGTAAATACAAATTATCTACAAAAATTTGTATTTTAATTTCTTCCTATATCTCAAATTCGTTTACTTAGAGAATTAATATACACTAAAAGTAAAAAAGAATAACTGTAATTAAAATATGAAACAAAAAATTATGAAGTTTGAGTAGGTACATTTTGCTCAGAAATGAAGCTCTATGAATGAGACTCATGGGGTTTCAATGAGGTAACCAAGTTGTCAGAACATCCGCTTGAGTTTCAAATTTATTTGTCATTGAAAAAAAATTTAAAAAGAAACTTTATATTGTAATTAATATTTACTATACAATTTTTCAATTCTAAAAATAAGAGAAATATTTATATTTACTCCATTCCCAACACAAATGTTTAAAATTGAAGTTTTCGAATTCTCGTAGCAAAATCATATAACAATATTTCGAATAGTCATGTACTTTATTGTTTTTGGAAATACTAGGTTTTTGGAAATACTATTTCCTGTATAACATTATTGTTTATAAAATATTACATGTTAATTATATCCTCTTAAATAAGGTTTACAAATGATAATACAACTATTTTGGGTTTTTGAAAAAATACAAATATACACACTTTTTTTTTCCCATTTAATTTAAAAAAGTTGTTAATATATTCAGGTTTTTTTTTTTCTTTTAATTTTTTTCTGAAAGCTCACAATTCTAAATTGTGAGGATTGGTGTTTCAAGTGTAACTATCGAAAGCGATTGTTAAATATTGTTTGTTAGTGCTCTAACAAGTATCTTATACCTCCTTACAACTATGTTTTGATTATAGCAAATATTCTCAACTTTGGGTATGGTGTTAGGATTTCTTTCGAGTCGATTAATAGAAATGCCAATAGGATTGCCGATTGACCTACAAGTCAATGTAAAAAGTATTATCTTTTGATTGTAACTCTCTTCCGAGAGAAATCATTTCTCTTTTGTAGTTCAAATGGTAAAAAAAAACAAATCAAACTTTGTGTATATATAATTCATGTTTTTTTTTTTAGTATTTCACTCAATTGTGTGGTACGTGTCATATCTAGGTATAAACATTAATTTCTTTTTAATTTTTTTTAATTTTATCTCTAATAATGCTCCAACTTTTTTTCTCCTAGATAAACTTGTACTATGAGATTGCTCTTTTAATATTTTTTTTAAAAAAACAGTAAACTTGTAATTTTAAAAAAAAATCTAGATCCTTCTTGCCAGCATCACCGAATAAATTTTAATATTATTATTTATTTTTGAACTTGATTTGTCTTCCTCCGAACTAAGCCACTAATTAACAATTTATAGCTTGCCATTAATTAATCCATAACTAACACATACATAATTGATAAATAAATCCAACATTACGTACATAATTGATAAATAAATCCAACATTATTTTAATAGATAAAATCAAACTACAATTTCTTACTTATTATTAAAAAAAAATTGTAATGAGCTATATAGTTAACCACGTTTATAATCACAGAGAGTGAACGGAGGAAGGCTATTTTAAGTTTTCTATTTTAATTTCTTCCAATTTATTATATTCAAATAGAAAAAGGATTATGAAATTTATCTTGCATTTCACACAATAATCAAGCAAAGAATAATGGAAATCATGTATTGTAAGACCCATATATATACTAAAAATAAAAAGAATCTAATCAAAGATTTTAGGAAAAAAAACATATGAGTTTCATGGATTATATATGTCTGTTTAGAAATGAAGTTTCAATTGTCATGGCATTTCTACTCACAACTTCTGTGCTTTAGTTCCAAATTTAGTCGTCAATACTAAAAAAATGAAAAATATCAACTTCTATATAACACACACACATATATATATATATACAAGGTGTCAGATTTTGGATAGGTCAAAAATTGAAAACTCCTTTTTCGAGTGATTTTGTTTTCACGTTATTAAGTTAATACGCATTGCCTATTAAATTAATTTCTATAAATATTATTTTATTAATAATTTAATAAGAAATTATTCACTAAATTAATAAGTACATTCACTGTAATTAAGTAAATAAAAATATTACATTCTAAAAAGTTAAAGAAAAACTAGAGTTAGTAAAGCTGAAAAGCAAAAAAGTAAACCATCTCCTCCGTCATTAATTTCATCTTCTAGCTCTCTATTTCCGCCTAACATTCCCGCCTAACAATTCCTTGGACAAACCTTTTTTGACGGGACTTCAACTTCTAGCTCTACTAAAGTTTGTAATGTTGTAACTGGAATTAAGTTTTTCTACCATTCAATTTTCTGATTATACAAATTTTACCAAGACAGTATATTAGTTTCGAATCCAACATTAAATATTAAGTCGGATTCTACTAAAGTTTTAATGTTGTATCATAAATTAAATTTTTGTACTAGACTTTAAATAAGAATATGATTTCAAGTATAAATTCATAAAGAAAACAAAATTACATGAAACACACGATTGAACGTTTAATCTTTGCTCTATTATAGGATTGGGACAGAAATAAATCATGCTTAACACTAATTCATAATTTTTTCTCAGTTTCCAATGCCGTATTAATCCATCCTATTAATGTAAAATCTTCTTCGTATTGCAAATTATTGTTCGATTCCCTTATTAATAAAAGATCTTACATTATTATACGCTTGTAGTCAAACTTTTTGCAACCTTTGGTTATAAACAAGACCATCCCTCAAATAAAATTTTTGATGCTAAAATAAAAGTTCTTACATATAAGTTTCAGCGCCAAATAGTTATTCATCATAAAATCAAAATTATAGAACATGTCATCATGTTTTACATTTTCGTTAAATATCCCTTTATCTAGGTCTTTATAAAAACAATCCATGCATATTATAATAAATGTATTTCGTTATTTAGTAAATTGTTGTGAAAATTTTATTTAGCGATGAAATTTCTGTTACTAAGTGTTTATCTTATATAATCATTGAGTTTAATAAACTCACCCCACATGAGGGTTGAGTTGAAATTTTTTAATAAAAAATGTTGAGTTGAGGAACAAGTTTTCTCCATTTGTAGTAACAAGCACAATTATTTTTATTTTTATTTTTGAAAATAAAAAAAATAAAATTAGCTCAAATTAAAGCGGAGGGAAGGTAATTAACAAAAATAACGGAGCCTCCTCCATCCAAGTTTTAGACATAGACAATAAAATATCTTTTTTTTGCAAACATTTGAGTTTTTGGGCTGAAGAAGCATAAATTGGTAAGTGCGTGTAGAATTGCCTAAGAAAAAGATAAACGGATAAGTCACGTAGCACATTTTTTTTTTCTTTCTTTTAACAAGAATAAAACCAAAAGTATTAGTTTACTGTTTTGATACTAAACTATTTGCGTTCAATTAAACACCCTTCCTTTGAGAGCTGTGATGTTAAGTTTTATATATTTTTTGTATAAATTAATTACCATTATATATTTTTTGTATAAATTAATTACCAAGGGGCATTTAGGTAAATTCTATATCAAGAATATAAGTGGTAAGAAAAATTAATACTTATTTAACCTTTATGCATTTCAAGAAGTTGATTAAAGGAATAAAATTACAAATACATGTAGCAATTCTAGTATTTATTTAACCTTAATTTGTGGATATCTTGTGGTGCCAAAATTAATTCCAGCAGTTTTAATATTTAATTTCAAGTTTAACTGAACTAAAATTTTCCATTATTTCTTCCATTCTCTATACACACATACGAATAATACAAACTCTATACTTCTATCTCCAAATTTTTTTTAAAAATCTATACTTCCATTTCTAAATTTTTTTTTTTTCATACTTCATGCATTTTCTCAAAAATATATAAATTGTTAATACTTATTTAAACTGATAAAGTAAAAATGTAAGAAAATAAAATGACGTGCCGAATGTTATTTATTTCAATTTCCAACTCATTTATTGGTATTTAATTACTTAACTAATTAAATATTATGTAGAAAATTTATTATTTCAATTTCTTCCCATATCTCAAACACATAAATATATAGTAAATACGTATGTTTTGCGATGAATTTGGTACCATAAGGAGATAATTTGATTAAAATTTCGGAAAGAGTTGTGAATTTTTGGAAAGACTTGGTGAATTTTTGGATTATTTAAATAAGTCTAGAAATAATCTTTTATAAATGAGATTCATGGGGTTACGTGAGGATGCCAATATATTTTCACAACTTATGTGCTTCAATTTCAAAATTCACAGTAATAAGAAGAAAAAAAAAAGTTTGAAAAATATCTTTTTGCATAGACAAAGGCGTTCACATATGCATAACTAATGTACATAATAGTGTTCATTATTTTTTTATGTTATAGTTGCATTCTTCAATATTAAGAGTTTAAACCTCTTTCAGGAAAGCTCTAGAATATTGGAACAGTTCAATTTCTCTTTCAAAACACAATTAAGACTAAGTCTATTGTTAGCGCAAATATAGTTTTAAAAAAGAATGTTTAAATGTGCAAAATATATTGTATAATTTTTTAGAGAAGTATTATATTTTTATTTAACCATAATACCATGTAGATTAATTGTCACAATCAATTCAATTGCTGGTGCAATGGTAGGGTACGGAGTGTTCAAATGCAAATTGGAGCCATGATATTTAGAATGTCGTGGGGTGGTGCTAAGTCACTTTTTGGCAGTGTGGTGTTCTGAAAATCGTGGGGTCTTAAAAAAAATATGGAATTAAATTTCGCTAAGAAGAGTACTGCAAATTATAATAGTTAAAAAAAATTGAGGAATAGAGATTTATATATATATATATATATATATATTACTATAAAGTATAATAAGTAAAAAGTCTAAATAGTCAATAAACTTTTGATTGAATACTACTTTTGCCATCAACTATAAAACGAATTATTTTATCCATCCAATTTTAAAGCGAGTACCACTTCGACCATCTCTTCCAATTTAGATGTTAAATTGGGTGGAAAAAAGCTATGTGCGAGGCACATGACTTTATTAATGATTTTTTAATCATATTGCAATAAAACACAATTCTCTCTAATAATTTCTTCCAAAATGAAACACGCGGTGTATATATAAAACAAAGCAATATTTCAAACAAATTTAATAGAGCAATTTGACTGAACTATTTTGTTATCAAAATACTCATATACGAAGTCATGTGCCTCGCACATGGTTTCTTTTTGTCCAATTTAACAACAAAATTCAATACAATAGTCAAAGTAGTACTCGATTCAAAATTAGAAGGTTACAGTGATTTGTTTTAAAATTCGATAACCAAAGTAGTATTAGCTCGAAAGTATAAAGTTTAATGACTATTTAAGTTGTTTATTCAAATATAATAGTTAAACAAAATTGAAGAATAGAGAGAATTATATCTTCTCTTTTTCTTTTAAAAAAAGTAAATAAAATAAAAAGGAGAACTGAGCGGAGATTTTTTTGTGTCCAAGTATTTGATAGGCTTCAAGTTTCTTAATTTGTTAGAGTATCTCCAAGAGATTTTCTATTATACTAATTCTCTTTATAATAGCTAACTTACACTAACAAATGAGACTCCAACAACATAGTTAAAATAGAGATTTAGAGTTGAGAGTCTAGTTTGGCTCTCTAAATTTAGAGAGTCTTCTTGACTCTCTATTTTATACTTTTGCATTAAAAAAATTGCCATTTTTTTTCTTTTATTTGTTACATTCAATTAAATTGTTACATGTGTCTTCATAGAAGTGTAAATGGAGAGCATTGTTGGAGCCACTCTTTAAACAATACTCTTCATTTCAAAAAATGCTCTCTATTTTGAAAAAAATGATCTCTAAAATAAAGAGTATTATTGGAAATGCTCTTATTGTGGTAAAAAAAACAGAGAGAAGGGGTTGGTAGGGTCCGACCGAACTGAATATAACAAGCTTAAAAAGGCATTAACTTTTATATGAATTTGAAATATTGGGAGGGGGCATGTAATATACCTAGTTTGGTCTATGAATTTAAGTAGAGTATTGATAAAAGCAATTTTAAAAATTAATTTAAACATTCATTTTTTAAATACTTGTATTTAAATTTTATTTTTACAAGAACACATGTAATAGTTAGAGCACCTTACTAGAATCATGCACTTATTTGATAAATTAACTTATTTGCAATCAATTTCATAGTCGCTAAAGATGAACTTTGTTGTAAAATTTTTCTTACATCAAATGTAGTATTTACAAATATATACAATTTTATGTTAGATTAATTCAAGTTAATGAAGAATGTTACTTTGTAGCAATGAAACCATAGCTCACTAAAATTGATGTAGTTTTACATCCTTACGTTCACCAACTAATTTAATGCACTAAAATTAATCTTTTTCTCCTTTTTTTTTGTTATATAAAAATTCAAAATCTCATCGATCAAGAGTGATAAAATGAAATTTTGTACATAGAATGCTTGCAATTGAGAACATATTTGTTTATAAAATTATAAATTGCTCTTCTTAAAAATCCAATATAGTTGTATACTTAGCTCTAACATCGTAAACCACAATCAATTACATATAAAAAGTTGAAATCAAATTCCAACTAAACATAACAATAATATAACACAAATATATGATAAAGATTCTACAAATATACGACAACACACTTATATGTATATAAATAGATATAGAGAAGAATGTTTATATATATATATACTAGAATACATATTTGTATATATATATATAAAAGAATGTATGAAAGTAATATAAGTGATGTTGTATTACCCAAGGAATTATGAGAATTAAGTGTAGTAGGCAATAAATAAAAGGGTGAGAAGAAAACCTTTCAAAATATTAGCTTTGACATATGAGTGTGCCTTTAAAATACAACTTTTACTTAAATGGTTTCTTTTTAAAATTAAAAAAGAGTGTTTAAACAGAATTTTAAAGGGGTGGTAACGGTTCAGTTACTGAACCGAGTGGGTCGGTTTATAAACCGAACTGACAAAGTCGGTTTGCTCAAAACAGATACTGGTTTTGAACTGATGAAGTCGGTATACCGACGGTCGGTAAAACCGATTAGGTCGGTCGGTTCGGTAGCCATTCGGTAAAAACCGATTCCTGTAAGGACATTCCAGCAAGCCAGCAGGCAGCAACAAATACACAAATCACAGTAGTAATAGTACACGTCACACATATCACAGTTTACGCACTAGCAATTAGCAAAGTTCCGAAATCCAAAGTTCTAAACAAGTAGTTTTGAAGTTTTCTAACCAAAGTACCAAAAAACTCTAACATATTAGCATCAAATTAGCACAAAAAAATCCATCAAAAAAAGGCAGCAGCCATGCAGCAAATTAGCACCAAAAAACACCATAAAAAATAGTAGTAGCCCTTCATCAATAAACGCAGTAGCCTGCAAAAAAGTGTAGCAGTGTAGCACTATGTCAAAACTTAAAAAACAAATGTAATCTACTAATTTAGTAATGTACACAGCACATAGCCACAACATACCTTACAATTTAGAAATTAATAGCTAATTACGGCCCCTCCCTCTTGTCATTCAAGAACCCCTTCGAGCACCTCCTCTCGGTCTTGGAATATTAGGACGCGGAGCCGGTGGAGGAGCTTGAGCTTGAGTCAGAGGAGGTGTTACTTGAACTTGAAATTGAGCTGGAGGAGGTGGAGGTGGTAATTTAACTTGAGTTTCCGAATCTTTAACTCCAATTTGCTCGATCCTCACCTCTACATGCAAACAAAGTAACAAATACTAGTAAGTAGTAAGTACTACGTAAAAAGAGTAGTATTATTAAAATTTGGAATAAATAACTACATAAGTATTAAGTTATTAACCTTCTTACCATTTTCAACATCTTCAAGTTTTTTGTAGAACGCCACTTATTCTTCTATAGGCTCCTTGAAGAATTTAAATTCTTCACCTCTAAGCCAATCGCTAGAACACACTAATGCTTCAACCATTTTGGGAGTTAAGGAAGCTCTAAATGGATCAACAACCTCCCACCAAGGCTAAATGCATTCTCACTAGCTATAGTAGAATTAGGAAGAGCAAACACATCCCTAGCAATCTTTAAAAGGATGGGATATCTACCACTATTTGCTTTTCACCACTCTAAGACATTGAAGTCCTCATTGTGCCGGCTTTCAGAAGGGTCATTCAAGTACTTGTTTACTTCATTTGTTATCTCCATACAATGTGACGCCTTTCTTTTATTCATGATGTGCACAAACCATGACGCTTTATCATCATCCGCTCCCACCATATTAGAATCATCCGGTGCCACCTCTCTTGATCTTTCTTCATCGTTTCCACCCTTATACGCCCTAAGCAAGTCATTGAAGCGTTGTTTGGTTGAGTCCTTCACTTGTTCAATTTTAGACTCCCCCACATCAATTCTTTCCAAACCATACTCAACCATATCAAATTTATACCTCGGATCAAGTACTTGGGCTATAAAGATAATAGGATTCACATCATCAATTAAACCCCAATACTTCTCAAACTTCAACTTCATAAAATAAGCCACACTTTGCAAAATTGGATGTGTATAATCCTTAATTTACCTTCAATTTTTACTTGCAAAGTCAAGAGCGTCGATAAAATTAAATTTGAGGTTAGAGTTTTGGTTGCACTTAATTTGATGGTGGCATCATAAATTTTTTTTCAGAAAGTGGGCAAAGCTTGTCGTTCTTGCCCAATCCTCTTCCACCAGAGGCCCCTCCCTCTTGGCTTGGACCTTCTTCCCTTCAATTTCTCTACTCACAATTTCTTCAAAGTACGCTTCAAATTAATCATTGTCTTCCGCCATTCTTGCAAACACATGCTTGTACTTGAATGCACCACTAAGCATACCATATGTTGCATTCCACCTTGTAACAACATCCATAGGGATAGTAGCCATCTTATCCATTTTCTCCAAAGAACAAAACGACCTAAACAAATCCAACCTAGCTGGGGAAGAGTGGATAAACCTCACATAATTTCGTATTCCCTCTATTGATGGAAGGAGTTCCTTGATGCCATCCTTGACAACCAAATTGATAATGTGGCAGGCACACCTCATGTGCAAGTAAACACCATCAAGCAGAAGTGTATTTCGAGCCCTAAGCCTCCTTTTCATATATTCAATTGCTTTGTCATTAGCAGTAGCATTATCGACGGTAATGCTAAATACTTTTTGGATACCCCAGTCATTCAAACACCCATCAAGAACCCTCCCTATGTCTTCACCCTTATGAGACGTAATATTCGTAAAATTAATGATCCTTTTATGTATAGTCCAATCATTATCCAAAAAATGGGTTATCACGACCATGTAATTAATATTCTGGATCGAGGTCCAAGTATCGGTGGTGATACTTACCCTCAAATCGCCTATCACACTCAGAATCTTCGCTTTCTCCATAAAAAACAACTCCCAAACCCTTTTTGTAACTTATCTCCTAGAAGGTACGATAAACCTAGGCTAAAAGTACTTAAGAAGTGCAACCAAAGCCAGATGCTCAACTTCCCTAAAAGATTGCTCAACCCTGATTACCCATTCCACAACTTTCTTCTCATGCCTTTATTGATTAATTTTTTGACTAAGAAGCGGACCCCCAAATCTCTCTTGTGTGAGCATTGTTTGACTTGAATCATGCTACTTATAAAGACCACTTCCTTCACATTTCTCCAAATGATTTCTAATGTCGGTTGTTCCATTCCTCTTCGCATGAGCTGGCATTTCAAGTTTGCATATGTTGCAAATAGCAATACAATCTTTTTCCCCATACTCATTTATAAATTCATGTTTAGTCGCTCACTTTCACACTTCACTCGTTTTCCTTTTATTACCCCCAGGCGGCTTACTAGTTGCACCCGAGCTTTCAATACCTGTATCATTATCAAATTCCATGTCTTCTTCATCATCATAATTATTTTGTGTTGTGGGATTAGTTGGAGGAGGAGGGGGTGGTGGTGGAGGATGAGGAATATTCGTATCCAGACTTGAAATTGGACAACTAGGAGAATGTGTGCTACACGAAGCGGATTGACTATCCATCCTGAAATTAGAAAACACAAAATAAAAAAAGGAAAAGGAAAAAGGACATTCAAATATAAATAAGACACGAATTTTATCAAATTACATAAAATTGAGCAAGTATATAGACTACTCAATATTCTAGTACTCTGTTCCTTCCAATTCTCTTCTTTTTATTTTTTAAGTTGTGATATTTACAAATATATATATATATATATAAAAACATATAGTAAATAACTATATTGTTCCAAAATGCATAGGAATATATATTTAATTAAGTAAAGGTTAATTCTCTTCTGTTCCTTTTTTAAATATATATTTAATTAAGTAAAGGTTAATTAAATGCAGAGGAATTAAGAAATGTATTGTTCCAAAATGCAGAGGAATTTATTGCATAAAGGTTTCATTGTGTGCCAGATTGCCAGTGTGCCTCATTAATTCAATTTGCTTATCATTAATGAGCATCTTCATACTTTAATAAATCTACATATTGCATGGTTGTTAGACACAGCTTAAATCTACATATTGCAGCTTAAATTCCAAAATGCAGAGGAATTCCAAATTTGTGGTGTACTCTTCACTCTTCAGCTGTGAACTTTGGACTCGTGTTTATTCAACTCCGAATGTAGTTAAGACTTAAGAGTAAGCCCAGTGAGTTTTCATCCGAGGAATTGGACTATTGGAGAATGAATATTTTTAATTATTTTTAAATTCAAGGAAGCAAACTATTGGAGCAGTTAAGACTTAAGAGTAAGCCCAGTGAGCATCAATATAATCTTAAAGGGTGATTTACCTTTTGGCCCCCATTTATTTACCCCATATTCCCCTTTGGCACCCAAAGTTTGCAATAATTATCCTTTGGCACCTATTTGGATGGCTTCCTATTTGGTCAAATGGTCAACCCGTTAACTCTCAGATGATTTTCCAAATATACCCCTCAACTATAACACAGTCTTACAGACTGTGTGAAACGGATATATCACTCACTCTGTAATTCCTCTTCTAATCAACAGCGAAATAATCCAACGCACAAATCGACTTGGTAAAGCATAAATCGACTCTATCTCAGTTGGAAAGTGAAGAAATGAACCTGCAAATCACTTGGTAAAGCACAAATCAAAGACGAAGAGGGATATACGGTATGTGCGGCTGTTTTGTGTGTGTTTTAATGATAAAATATTAGGGTTTTGCATATGTAAAGGTTAAGCTTTTGCATTACATATATAAAAGTTAGGGTTTTGTCTTTTTCCTTAGTATTTTATACATAAAGGATTTAAGGTTTGTAAAAGATTCTTGATTGACTGAATATTGTTTGTTTCTGTGTATTTAAATGACTTTTTCTTTATTTTATATGATAATGCTCTGTCCAATATATTCTCTGATAGTGCTTTTTTTAAATTGGCATTTGGTAGTGTGAAATGGTTCTACGTGGGTTAAGAAAATTTTAAAGTTCACTTTGGTGGGGTTTGGAACAGGCATGGGAAGTATAAGGGAGGTAATCTGATACAACTGGCAGATATTGATGGGGATGAATGGTGTTTGATGGACTTAGTAAAGGACATTGAAGATAAGTCTGGTTTAAAGAGAATTGTGGTCCACTGGACTTTGTGAGGGTGAGTTAAAAAAGGTGGAAACAGATACCCATGTGATACAAATGTGGGACCAATTGAAGCCCGAAAATAATGTGTATCACCTTTACTTGGAAGACAGATGTGGACCTCCTACAGCTTTAAATACCAATAAACTACCAACAACCCCCATCAAAACTTTAACCCCTTCTCTTAAACTAACACCCACCAGAAAATCAGCTACAATAATAAGCAAATTTAGGTTTTTTTCTACACCTAGATCTACTCCTGAGCAGCCTCTTACACTATCTTCTGATGATGAAAGGGTTGAACCTAATCCTGAGGTAGAATATAAACCAATTGTTGACCAAACTATCCTACAAACTCTATCACAAACAGTTGGCCAAAATGTACCAAAAAGGGTTGAGCAAAATGTTAGTGTAGAGGATGATAATGACTGGGCAATAAATCATTTACTGGAGAGTTATGCTAATCAAATTGAAGATGATGATGGAGGTGTAAAAGAGTTGGGCTTATCATCAGAAGAAGGGGATAGATCTGCTAAAGAATTCCCTCAATGGAGGGATGATATTGAATGGATTAAAAATGTGTTTGAAAATATTGATGCTGAAGAACAATATCACGGTGGAATTGATAGTGAAGAATAAGCCAGTGAGGAGGAAAATAGTGAGCCAGTTGTTGCAGAAGTTCCCCCAGGTCCAGAGTTCAATAAATTTGTTGCTGATACATGTGACATATCTGATGGTGAAGATGAGCACAATGCTGATATCAAAGATGAAGAATATGAGTTGTATGCAAACATGGAGTGGCCTACTATGAAAGATTGTAGACAGTTTATGAGAAATCATGCAGTTGCAAAGAAATTTGAGTACAATCAGAAGAAAAATGACAACTTGAAGATTGAAATTGTTTGTAAAGATTCAAAGTGTAGTTGGAGATATGTTAAAAGATTACCTAATCAACTAACACCAAAGTTAAGATCGCTAGTGGCTCTCCATACTTGCAAATGTAATGAGAAGGGAAAGAACAAGATGGCACATGCAAGTTGGGTTGCTAATGAGTTAGAAAATGATATCAGAAATCACAAGCAATATAAGCCCAAGGATGTGCAGGCTGAGATGTGGTCTAGGCATGGCATCAAAGTCAGCTACAAGACAGCATGGAAAGCAAATGTTGATTTGTCATGAAAGGATATATGGGAGTTACAGTGAAGGTTATAGGAAGTGCCCTCAGCTTTGCAATCAACTGTTGATGAAAAATCCAGGTAGTGTTTGTCAATGGACTTAGGATTCCATGTGAATAACAACTTTGTATCTATTTGTGTTTCTTTAAAGCCTAGTTTAGATGGGTTTGTTAAAGGGTGCAGACCTATTGTTGGTTTGGATGGAACATTTTTAAAGGGTAAGTTTGGAGGGTGTGTGCTATCTGCAATATCATTAGATGGAAATAATGGTTTGTTTCCAATTGGAATATATGTATGCCAAGGAGAACACTATGATTCATGGAGTCAGTTTCTCAAAATACTTGAACCACACCTTAGGAAACATTCATTGCCATTGACATTCATATCTGATATGGCCAAAGGACTTGTACCTGCTGTTGAAGAAGTGTTCCCAGACAGTAATCACATATTCTGTTTTCGGCACATGTATAAAAATTTCAAGAAATAACACAAAGGTAAGCATTTGGAACATCTCAGTTGGGGGGGGCAGCTAAAGCATACAAGAAAGAAGACCATGCATCATGGATGAAGCAAATGTTGAAAGATAAAAAATCATCAAAAGAATGGTTAGATGAGGAATCATATGATACATGGGCCAGGTCTTATTTTGATACAACCTCAAAGTGTGAACATATCACAAACAACTTCAGTGAATCTTTTAACAAAATGATACTAAGTTTAAGGGATTTGCCACTAGTAAAGCTTGTTGAAAAGTACCAGTTGTTGGTTATGTCTCTTGTGTACAATAGGAGGAGTAATGGTGCATCATTGGAGGGTGTTTTGGTGCTAAGAGTTATGAAGACGTTAGAGTTACTAAAGAAAAACTACCACCACTACACAACTAGTGGCTCAACTGATTATTTGCATGTGGCCCTGAATAAATGGGTGGCTTCATGGACTGTGGATTTAAATGCACAAACATGTTCATGATGTGAGTGGCAAATTAGTGGCATCCCATGTATTCATGCTATTGCAGTGATACTGCCAAGAAGGGAAGGATGGGACAGGTAAATATAACTCTTTCCTTAACTGTTTAGTTCATTTCATTGCACTCATTTAACAATCTAACTTCTTGTTAATTATTTATAGGTATTGTTCTAAAATATTCACTATACAAGCTTATAAAGATACATATGATGGTGTTGTTGTTCCAATGGATGACTCTCAGTATTGGCCCGAGATAACTAAATTATTTGTGTTAGTTATAACTATTTTAGGGGGAATTAGCCTAATTTATGGTCATTTCTGTACAGCCACAACATACAATGCTACCACCACCAATCTACAGACCTCTGGGAGGCCAAAGCATAACAGGTTCAAGGATGTTGATGAAACAAATCCAAACAAGAAGAAACAAAAGAAATGCAGTACGTGTGGAATTTTGGGACATTACAATAAGGGATGCAAGGGAGCACCTGCTCCAAGAGGGCCTGGTGGACAAAGGATAAGGGTTGATGATGAAGGTCCAAGTATGCAACATGGAAATACAACACCACTTGTCATCCTAATGCCACTGGTTCCAAGGACAAATCTTGGTATAAGTGGAAGAAAGAGAGGCATGGGTGGAGGTAAGAAGAAGTTTATTCCACCACTTTCCACACCACCAGTTGGACCAAGTACACCTGCTGCTCCAATTGAGTAATCTCCTTATACACTAATTATGTTATGTTATATTTTTTGTGCAATGGAACTGAATGGTTTAGGAAAAATTTCCTTTCTCCTTCTGCAACTATTGCAATACTAGATATCTAAACTGATCTTAATGGTTTGTGAACTTAATGGTTTAAAAGACTTGAATCTCTTTGTTATGTAAAACTTGAATGTTTAATTACATTACAAATACAAGTATATTACAGGAAATTACACTTATATTCCCTTCATATAAATCATAGAAATACATATTACATTTCTTATAACTTAACACTTCTTATTAAATTGACTGCACAGATCATCTTTACTAATATCTAGCTTCACCCTAACATTTAGATTCCTACGCTTTGAGATTGCATCTATCAACCACTCAAAATTCCCACAATTCATGCACTTTAAAAACTTATTTCCATATCTGTGTTGTTGGCAAGAAGTCCATAGCTTCCTTGTAGCTTGACAACCATTTGGACAAAGTGTCTCTTTCCAAGGACAATTTTTTGCCCAATGACCTTCTTCTGCACATTGGAAACAAGCATTGTTAGTGGCTTTAGTCTTCTCCTTCTTTGATGCATCAGATGATGTTGTTGATGATGATACTTCATTTTTGTTCATTGCATCTTCTAACCAACTGAATCCATGACATTTATCATATTGACATGTCAATGCTTTCTTTCCATATGTCTCTTTTTCTTGTGATAGCATTAATAACATTATACCTATGCAATAAGGGACTTTGCAATGGCTATAAACCCATGGGCATGAAATACCAGTATGGCCTATGGCATCACACATTTGGCACATCTCATGTCCTTCTCCCATTTCTCTAACAGGTATATATGAATGTGTATGATTGGAGATTTTTTTTTTGCTGGAAGAATAAGAAGAGGAAAAGAATGGGTTTATGTATGTAAAAGAAAAAGAAAAGAACAGGTTTGTGTGAGAAGGGAAGATTGTAAGTTATTTGCATTCCTTAAATAATGGTTAGAATATTGCCTAGCAGTAACGGTCACAATTCAAGGGTGTTTTGGGAACAAAACAAGGTAATTAACGGGTTAACCCTTTGACCAAACGGAAGCCATCCAAATGGGTGCCAAAGGATAATTATTACAAACTTTGTGTGCCAAAGGGGAATAGGGGTAAATAAATGGGGGCCAAAAGGTAAATCACCCTAAAACATGAAAAACAAAAAAAGGGGGGCATCTAAAAAATCTGTGAATCCACCAGCAATAGAATCACCAAATTGACACTAGCATTGACATAAACAACTAAACAAGTTCCAAATCTCATCAATAATAGAATAAATCGCAGAACAAATTAATAGCCCTCCTTGATTTCATAAATTCTCATCGACACACACACACACTGAAAACGAACAAATGAATTGCCCTCCTTGATTTCATAAATTCTTCATAAAATAACATAGAAATAGAAATGACTCAACTGAGAGAGAGAAAGAGAGAAAGTTGAAATTTTACCCTGCGGTTGCACCAAGTGGGTGAAGAAATGAAGATTGATGGTGGAGGACCTAGAGGTGAAGCCGTGAAGGGTTTTGAGAGAAAAGAAGGAATGGGAGTTGTTTAGTGAAAGACATGATGGCGAGAATGTTTACTGGAGAGGTTTTGGGAAGGGGCAAAGAGCAATGGATGTATGGATCCAGAGGAGGAGTGAGGCACCGAGTTGGGCGTTGGCTGAGGCCCTGAGGGAGTGAGGGAATGACCTAGGGAGGGTTTAAAGTTTAAACATTAAAAGTTAAAAGTTTTAGCTTAAAACTAATAAAATAAAAAAATTTAATTTCTAAATATTTTTATCGGTCCGTAGAAACCGACTATTAGGAAACGGATTACCTGTAACCGCAACCACACATGGTCGGTAACCGACCGTGCGGTAACCAGCGAATAGTGAGTCGATCGGTTTACTTACCGAAATAGGTCTGGTCTTTTCAGTAGTCGATTTACGGTTCCAAAATGCCAGCCCTAATTTTAAAAGTGCTTTTACTAACACTCATTTAAGTATTGAGCGAGAAACATGATCACTTTAATTATTAAGGGTGGGCCCAAAATTTTAAATGAGGGAGGGAGGGGGTGCATTTTTTTATTATTATTATTTTAAGTTATTGCAAAAATTACAAGTTTAAACTAAATCTTGACATTAATATTTGATTAATTCACAAATTAAATCTTATTATCAAAATATCAATCTTATTACAGTAAAATCTTTAGTTTTAGCATATATGCACTTTATTTTCAAAAAAAAAAAGAAAAAAAATCTATGCACTTCTATAAAAAAAAATGTAAAAGTTGTTAGTTATAAGATTTAAACCCCGGTCCAAAAATAGTTTATCCTTATCCTTAACACCAAACCAAACTTTCACTAATATTAAACTTATCTCCTTAAATTATATATTAAAAGTCAGCTCCTACTTACCACTAAGCCACAACGTCTGGTGGTGTTTAAAGCAACAACATATCCCTATAAACTTATACAGTTTTAGGATTAAAGTAATACCATACTAGAATATAGATGTTAATATATAATTTATACCTTATTCTTTACGCCTTGCTAAATTTCTCTACTTTCCTTATTTCTCTTTACTACCTTATTAAATATAACTTTTTTGCATCTTATCTTATTAAATTGTTCTTACTTTATTCATCTCTTATCTAACACCTATGGAAAATCCTTCCAATTGTAATGTAAAGAAGACAACTATCAAATAATATCATATTATGAAATTATATGCTCCATACCCCATTAACAAACAAATTATTAAGATTTATTTAAAGTAATAACATAACATAATAAGATATTACTAGTTAAAGTTGCGTTTGATGCGTCGGATAAGAATGTAAGACATGATAAGATAAAAGTTCAAGATAAAAGTCAAAATTAGTCGAATATAAATAATGTGGGATCGGATAAGACAAGAATTAATCGGATAAGAATTATGTAGTATTGAATAGGATAAAGACTAGTCGGATAAGAATTAAATAAACTCCACATTTGATGAAATCTCAAATTACAAGTCCGGATATAATGTAATGCAACACAACTTTAAAAATACAGGCAATTTTCATTGTCCTCAAAATAATTTTTTTTTTTTTTTACTAATACAATTTTCCTATTTATGAATATTAAATTAGTTTTGTAAAAAAAAATTGCAAAAAGATAAATGATTTTAAAATTGTATTTCTAATGATTTAAAGAAAAGCAGAAAGATAAAATTTCTAAAAAAAATGAAAGTCTCTACTTCTCTTTTAAAACCGTCTACTAAACTTTCTCAAAGTTTTAATTTAGGAAAGTCTAAACAAAGTCAAGAAATTATTGAAGCGCTTACAGAAAAACTTGACAAAATGAATTTAAACATTAGAAAGCAAATTTTGCCTATAACCTAAGAAGATAATTATTCGGATATTGGATCTAAATGTTCTGATATTTCTAAATTTCAAAATAATCTTTTAAATTTGCAAGAAGTAAATTTTAAACAATGAACTTCTAAAGAGGTACCCTGGCCTCCTAGTAAAAATTACTATCCCAAGCCTACGACCTAGAATATTCTATTTAAAGAAGATATAAATTTTCCTAGTACTAGTTTTAGTGCTAAACCCATATATGAGTAGAATATTGATGGTCTTTCTGAATATATTGTTTTTAACTCAATTACATCGTATGACTATGTATTTTATTGTTTATAAAGCCGCAATAAATACTAATAAACAAATTGCTAAATTTATAATTGTAGGTTTCTCAGGCTAACTTCGTAGTTGGTGAAAGAATGTTTTAAATGAAATTCAAAGAAATGAAATTTCTACACTGTTAAAATTTTACAGATTATAATTACACCTCTTCCTTTAGAAAAAGAAAAGTTCTAGATTATACATAATATTTAAAGATTAGGCATTAAATAAAGTTTCAAATAAGCACAATTTTCTAATGTAAATTTTATTTTATTTATAAGCATTAAATAAAGTTTGTGTAAACACATTCATTTAGTAAAAGAAAAATAAAAATACAATATCATATCATATAAAAAAAAATGAATTTTTTGAGTTTAGTTATCATGATTTTAGGTGGTTGGGTATCTTCATTACTCAATGTGATTATTTAAAAGAGATAAAGAAGATCAAAATAAAAATAAATGAATTAAAAATTATTTTCATATTTGTTTTGTTATCCATCAATCACAAGGATAGTTAGTTTTATCCGGTTCTTATGAGATAAAAGGAGTTTTAATCTCATGTCCAGTATTGCACCAAATGAGTGAAAAGATAAAGGTATCGTATTCGCCCTTGCACCAAACACATGATAATATTTATTTATCCTATCATTTCCGACAACAAACACATAATAAAATTAATTAATCATATACTGCCTCTAATCCCACCCGACAAACACACCCTCTGTTTGATGTGCAGGATTAAAGAACTGAATAGGATTATTTAATCACATCAAGACAGGACAAAATAATCCCTCTCTCGGTGGGATGTGGGATAAGAAGGTTAAGCATGATAAATAATCCGTCCGGATATTCAATTCCGACGAACACCAAACATGGGATAAGATAAAATTATCATATCCCTCCCTTCTATCCTACGCGTCAAACGCAGCCTGATCTAGGTTACGTGGTGAAAGCCAACCAGCTAGATACATGCAAATGAAAAACCAAAATATTGAAACAGATGTCGTGAACCTCCATATATGACGAACACAAGCTCTAAACATAACAAGAAACTAATAAACTGGTTGGGTATAAGCTAGAACAATTCTTTAACGCAAATTCTAAAATGCGTACACCAAAACGAAACCCGAAATGCACTGCAAAGATTGTACACTCGGCGAGAATACAAAAAGCATTTCCAGACTTCAATGCATGGGACTCATTAGAGGGCAGACCATGCTCCGGGCCGGCCGGCCGACCGGAGCTGTGGTATGGCCCAAATTTTTTAGTTAATGCTGTAATATAATAATTTTCAGTTCTTGTCCTGCCGAGCCCAATCTAGCCTAATTAAGTATCAACACTACCCTATCCTTAAAATAAAATAACCTGTGACCGCCCTTGATCATATCAGTTCTGCAACACTTCAGACCAAGAAACCAAACCCATCATCACTCATACATACAAATAGCTAGGATACCGCTTACCAACATAGTTTACAAGCCAATAAAGCATTTAATTTTTAGTTTCATCACTCAAAAACTTACATTATTATGCCTCAAGAGTAGCTGCAGTTTTAGCCAAGCAATAGTTCCCTCAAGACAGCTTCACATAAACTGCTGTTATAGATTAAGAAATGCCCGACGTCACGAACCTCGTGGTATCGAATCCATTGAAGCTTTTGTGAAAGATAACGGTTTACTTCAAATGGAATGATCTTATCTTCGTAGCCTTGCCAAATATGAACCGAGCCCTCTTTGTTAGGGAAAGGATTGGTTATATCCATTGGATCAAATTCCCATTTTCCATAACCCGCCATTATGTCTCGATACAGGGATTCATAAACACCTTGCTGTCGTGTTTTCTCCTGGAACAGATATATAACCGGCCATTATGTGGAATTATTTCACAAGCTATTGGAAGAGTTATTTATCATAGCTATATCAATAATTTGTGGTTGTTGTCAAACAATTTATGCTTAAGAGTGTAAGATATATTTTTTTTTTGTCTGGCTTAAGAGTGTAATTCAAATCTAAGCAAGTCATGGATGGAATTTAAACAAAATGTTCACATAGATAATCAACACATATCTTTATTTGATTAGAAGTGTAAGCTATAAATACACGTGATAATATTTATTCTAGTTAAGAGTGCCACATCACAAATTAAAAATCGTGCTTTTCCTTTTGGGACATCACAAAAATGAGCCACACTTCAATTTAAAAGAAAACTCATGTACCCTTCAAAAAGGGGAGGTTCATAACTTTCTTAAGGCTACCAGACTACCATTTTTAGATACTTTCTGTATTACATACATATATATATAGTCCCGCTCTGAAGTGTACGGTCCTCTCTTTACAAAAAGGCAAAAAAAAAAAAAAGGATTGTCCATTTTTCTACTGAATTTCATCAAATGATACAATGTACAATTGGAAAAGATGATGATCTAAAATTTCAACGGCGGAAAAATGAACATTATATCAATGTTTCATTACACCCACTTCCAGATTAAATTTTTGATGAAATTTGGTAGAGATAATCTACTTATCATGAAGATCATCATCTCTACCAAATTTCATTGAAAAAATCATCATTTACCCTTCGAAAAGGACAGCCCTTCTTTTTCTTAAGGAGAAAACAATACTCGATCTTTAGAGTCTGGCTCTATATATAATGATTTTGATATAGCCTATCCAGATTCTAAGGCACACTAAACATAGAACCTCGTCAATCTGATGTATATTAAACAAACTTGTGAAGCAGTTATTTTACCTGACCATCACTCGGGGTTTCTGACAACTTCTTCAAGACCTCTAAATCAGGGGGGCTGAAAATGGCCATGTTTCCTTCCATCATGCTTAAAGAAGGAAACAATTTTTGAGTCATCCAAAAGTTGAACAGCCAAGGAGCGTAATGTGCTACTTGAAATGTCCGCTGGTCTTGCACCAGCAGCTTCTTTAGCGCTTCTTTAGCCAGAGTAGGAGGAAGACAAGGCCACCAATAGTTGACAAATGGAGCAACAATTGAAGCTCCTGCCAACCTGCAAAATATCAAATGGTACTAAATATTGCCAAACGAAAATTGCTTCTGCAAAATCAAACTATGCCTCAAGTTGTTTCACATCATGCTTCAAGAGTTATGTGCTGCTTTGGTAGAAGCCGTTTCTTCATCGGTGATAGCATTACAGCAATGCTCTAAATGAAAATCAAGCAGTTAAAACTTAATAGAGAAGTGCATAAATTAAATGGCAAAGCAGGTTCCCATTTTCTTCCAATTCACACCAGAGAGGCAGAGATGCATATCAATCTTTTAATTAATTTTAATTACATATTCTTGTAGAATTCTTGAGGAATTTTAAAGTGAAATGTGATATGAACCAAAGGCTCTCTTCTATAAAGTCAAGGTAAGATGACAAGTAGAAATTTGTGTTTTGTTTGGAAGCTGACAGATGTCTCAGCCAAAGAGAAAGAAATACCAGAAATAGTGATTTCATCCATGATTCTCTAGTACAGAAATTGTCCAATTATTTTTTTAATGTAATCTGTATGCAAAAAAGCCAAAAATAAATACTCCCCCATCCCAAATTAAGAGTCCTCTATCCTTTCTGGGATGTCCCAAATTAAGAACCTGGTTTCCTTTCTACGGCGAACGTAATCAATGCACTAAGTTTCACGTACCAAATAAGTTGTGTTCTCAAGCATTTATTAGTTTGAATAATTCCTTAAAAACGTAGAAAAGTCAAAGTCAATTCTTAATTTGGGACGGAGGGAGTATATATAGTGTACTTTTTACTATTATTCCATTGCCCTACATAAGTATCCCATTCTTGAGATTCTTCAAATCTACGCACCCACAACTTGTCACAACCACACCCCATCACCATTAGCGATTATTTGCAGTACTAGCTGCACACACAATGTGTGTACTATAATATAAAAAGAAAAAATAATCAAATGTAAGAATTCATCTAGTGGTTAAGTGTGATGAGTGGTCAAGGTTCAAATCTTGTTGCAAGCAAGTTTTTTATGAAAAAGAAGACTAGAATGTAAAATAGGCATTTCAAAAATATGATACACCTTGATTTTGCAGAATTGTAGTTGACATGGGTGCTTGCTTTATATGATAGGATAGATTTATACCTGTCTGGTATGTATTTAAGGCAACTCCAAACAACATATCCTCCCATGGAAACTCCAACAACATAAAACTTAGGACCAATCTGCAGCTTATCTGCTAGTTCAAGAATGTCAAATGCCTCACTCTTAACTGAGCGCTTTGGATGTGGATCGCTCTCTCCATAACCCGCTCGGTCGAAAGATAGGAAATATATCCGGAGCTCCTCTACAAGTTCCTAAATATAAGACCACAAAATTTTAGTAAATAGAGTAGTACTAGTACATACAATATAGCTATAGAATGAAGTCAATTTGTGTGGATGGAAGAATACACTACTTTCAACCCAATAAATGGTTAACAAGAAATCTTGTTATTATGGCAGGATTTGGTACATTGATTATGTTCCGAAAAGAAATCTAGACTCTTAATCTGGGACGGAGGGAATACTGGTATGGTACAATGTAAGCACAATAAGTAGCAATAGTAGTAATTTACTTGTCTAACCTCTTTTATAATGCGAGAATAGGCTTTTTATCTCTTTTGCCACTTGTACTATAATATCTCAAGTATATTTGTATCTCTTCCTTCGCCTTTCATGGACTATGTAAACGAGAATACAATATTTCTTGGTCATGAATATCTGAAGTGGTAAGCTATTTTTGAGAACTATCCAACTTGAGTTAGGAGAGTACAGATGACTTTTTCTTTTCTTTTTTGCAAGGGGGAGAATAAGGGGACCCCTTGGTGGTCTAATTGAAAATTAGTTCACTTTCAGTTAGTGAGTTGCAATTTTTTTCATCTATAAATACTTCAATTCTAATTCATGGAGTATTTGGAAGGCTTAAAAGGATAAATTCCAAATGTTAGGATAAAAAAAAAGTTCAAAATTCCCGTGTTATTTAAAATTTGGCCTAGACATCAACATCAATTATAGACGCTAGATCTCCTCAAAGTTCAGAGTTGCAGTGATTTCCCTAGTTCTAGAATTATGCAATTTCATGTTTTACCTGAAATGGCTGAATTTACGTTTTCATGAATCAATTTATAGGATCATATTTACAATTGTTTAGTTCTGCACAACCATACATAAATAAATGTAAATATTGTAATTACCTAATTGTAGATTGTCTAATAACAATTTGAGGGACAACAAACGAGCCCTAAGTAAATGAGTGAAATTGTAATCTAATCCATTTCAACGTCAAAAGATCTAGTAAGTACCTGTATAACAAGCCTTTACCAAAGGTTTATTTTCTGCATAATTCTCCTTAGCTTTACTTCTTTCTTTGGCAAAAACATATTAAGTTTAGTGTTACGATATTCTATTTCAAGAATTTTTCAGTTTTTCCCCTCCGCTCAACTGGTGAGAACTGGGGATTTTGAAAACTTATAACCTCTGCTAAAGGTGCTTATAATGGCCTTACCTATAACTGGAATAAACCTCTCGGGGTTAGCCCATAACACTTTCGTAGCTGAGAAAAAAAATTGAAGTGCTGAATTTATGGAGACATTTTGGATACCTGAGAAACAGGTAGGCTAAAGTCTTTGGAGCTATCAAAGCCATGAATGACAATGATCTTGTACTTAGCCTCTTCCTTGGAAATGCCAGTCTCTTTGTAGGCTAAATATCTGCCATCACTGAGTTTGACTCTGGGTGAAGTAACAGGAGGACCGCCTGGTGACCCGCAAACTTTGGTTGGCGGAGGTTTTATTGCCAAATAAGCCCAACCAATAAAACCTCCCACGATAGCCAGTGCAAGCTGTCCAATCATAACTGGAGGGGAAAAAAAGGTAAAAATTCAAAAGATATACTAGAATAATTACAACTAAAGTATGACCTATAAATCAGATGTTTTTCCGACATTTAAAAAGCATCATAAGGTTTAACACCAAGACTCCTCACTTACGGAGAATGTTTTTGAATTTTGATTGTTTGAGCAATGATTGCATATTTCATCATTCCACATAATTATTAGCAGTTTACCATCTTAGTAGTTACAAAATGAATCTTCAAGAAACATGGATGCCAGTTGCTTCATAGTTTTTTAAAGTAAATCCTCTCAATCCTCAAGGGGAACTTTGTTCACTTAGATTTAAGAGTAAAAAGTGATCAAATGGTTTAAGAGTAAAAAGTGATCAAATGGTCAGAACACGATTTGATTTAGTAGTTTTTTTTTTACAAGATAATTAAATTAATGGATATTGTTCACTTTCCTTTTGAAACTCAACAGAATAAATTAACTCAAGCTGGATTTTAGTTCAATTTCATTTTAAATAATCTCTGAAGGTACATTTAGATGCACTAATGACATGTTTTTGATGCATCAAAGCCACTAAAGATAAGTTTATATATTCTTTTGTTCAATTGCAATCAAGATATAATCATTGGATTCAATCTAGTTGTGAGTTCTTTAAGGCATCTAAACAAATAAAGTTTCATGAATGTGAGACTTCTCAGAGAATTTGGAGAACAGTATCTGTGAAGAGCAAGATTTAAAACTAATGAAGAACGAAAGCAGGAAAACAATATCAAGTTAGACTTGCATGGTAGTTGATCAATTGCGAGCTCAGTTTTCTACGTTTCATATCGATAATGAAAATACAAAACTATACACTATAGATGATAATCTCATTATTTCACGAGGACAAAAATCTATAAAAAGGGTCACTTTTCAAAATCTAAGCACCAACACAACCACCCTTTCTAAGATTATATTTAAAATAAATTTTTGTTTTGTTTCAGGAAGAGGGATAGCGCAGCAAAGACAGGAAAAACTAGAAAAGAAAAAAACTGAACAGTAGAAACGACTTTTGAAGTAGATGCACGAAGTTGGAATATCAATAGTGTTCTTCAAATAGTAGGAAAAAAGATAATGTACCTGATTACATGAAAAAAAAATGAACCCAGTTACATGATACATTTTAGAAGCTCTTGGATAAAGGACTGTGATCAGATGATTCATAATACAAGCAAAGTATTGTGACATTCTTTGTTACCTTTTGTGCTTGTTTCTTCAAGCTTGTTTTTTCTTGGATCAAAAATCAATAATCTTAAATGTGAAGTATAACCTCTAGTAAAGATTTTGACATCTGGTTATTCAAACTCCAGATATTAATTATGAACATTCAAGTGTGAATTACACTAACAGCGTACGTAAATTAGAGTAGCAGTATGTGTGAACACAAACAATATCTGTGAATTACACTGCAATTAAAAAGGGTATCGACCGCATACTCAAAAGTTCGAACTAGGGGGCCAACTCTATTTTTTTCCATATTTCAATTTAGCATGGAATAAGTAATGAAACTTAGTTAAACAACACCAATCGAATTGCAAAATTTCACCATGTTCATTACATAGACATCAAATTCATGTATTTATTTACCATATAATTCTCTAATTTTGTATTGCATTATTTACCATATAAATCTAGTTGATCTTTGTATTTTACTCCAATCGAATTGCAAAATTGCAACCTTTTCATTACATTACATAGACAGCAAATTCATGTATTAAAATATTTCCAATATAATTCTATAATTTTAAAAATATGGATTGATATTTATATATATTTTACACCAATCCTAACTAAACCTATCAAAATCAAAATTGAAGTGGAAGCAAGTGGATCTACTCTTTCGGATGGAGAGTAATTGCTCGTTTGGGTATTTATTTTCTTATTTTGTTTTTTTTTTTGGTATTTATTTTCTTATTCTGTTTTTTTTTTTGGTATTTATTTTCTTATTCTGTTTTTGTTTTTTCTTTTTGTGCTTCAACGTTGATGAAGGCTCCATTTTGATGAGGTTTTTTTATGGTTGGGGGTGTGCTTATAGGTAATTATATTTGATGTCCCGCAGTCAATCCATCTGTGTTTACGACCTCTGTAAGCTTTCTAAAGCAACCCTTCATTCTCGTTGTAATGTTTGGGTCTTATTAATGATATTCCATTTCTTATTTAAAAAAATAATTCTCAAAACAATTAGTTAGAAAGCATCATTTACTGTATCTCTTATAAAATTTAAATAAAAAATCAAAAAGATTAGAAGAGAAAGATAAAGCAATTTAAGTAGATAGTTATTTGCATATAGATGTTTTATATATAAAATTTTACAATATGTGCAATGGTTATTACAACCTTTAACATCTCACAAAGATTACATTGACGTTATGGTAAATTTTTTAATATCTCTAACAGTTATTACCACCTCTACTATCACACACATTTGCATGCAGATGATTAAAATTGGATAATAAATTAAATATTATGTAATAAATTAAGTATTTTAATTTCTTCCCATATCTTAAATTAATTTAGAAATTCTCAAATAAAATAAGAGTAAAGAATGTAATTATAGTTTAGAAAAAAATTATGGATTATATACATTTTGCTTAGGAAAGAAGCTTTATAGGCAAGTCTCATAGAGGGTTTGTGTGAGGGATACCACTTTTCACAACTTTTGCGCATCAGTTTTTAAATTTCAAGTCAATACAAACTTTGAAAAATATCTTTTAATTTTGTACATATTAACATATACAAACACAAGCACATATATTACCCAAGTGATGGACACAGTAATATACTAATATTCAATTGTTTTGTAGCCCCTCTATTCGTAATTAAAAGCCCACTTTTCATTTTTATTTTTTTTCAATAAATGAATCAATGGTTAGAATAAAACTTGTTAACTATCATGAGTTTTGATATATTATTTATTATGTTCTTGAAAAAGTAAGTGTGAATCTTAATTTGGGACATTCAAAAAAAAGAATAGAGGACTCCAAATTTGGGACAAATGGAGTATTATAGCTATTCTCTTTGTATCGAATTAAGATTCTACTAGGGATTACCCGTACCTACGGCACTACTGAAGTTTGTGCTTGGAGCAATTCCCAACCTCGGGAAATGAATTGCTCCCAGCAAAACCTTTAGTAGAACCACACGCATGAGCAAGTCTCATAGTTTTAATTTTTTTGATAACCATGGGTATCGGGGCCCCACCCCCACTAATCCCATGAGGCCCTGGTTGCTCGACCGGGAGACGCCCCCAATGGCCCAAGAAAAGTTTCACGCAGCGGGGAATCGAACCTGAGACCGTGCGCCTACCCACACAGTCCCAAATTCACCCTTACCGTTGTGGCAACCCCTTGGGTTAGTCTCATAGTTTTAATTTACGTGTTGCTATTGTATCATGTGTTATTTTGCCCAACAGACCAAATATCACTACTTTGGTGTCCTATCCAATGAGCACTCATATATAAAAGTGACCCAACAAATTAACAAATTGCTCACAAATCTAATTTCTTCTACTTTTTTGAGTATTCTAGAAAATTATAAATTGTTTCGTATATACTTTCTCTGTTTCAAATTAAGGTTTCGCTTTTCTTTTTGGATGTCTCAAATTGAGTCTCATTTCCTTTACAAGAACGTGAATGTACCAATTAAGTTCAGTATTTACCATTAATTAGGTTGAACAACCCCTTTTTAGAATGCAACAAATCTACCAAAACACACAATAAACGTAAGTTGTATTGTAGAATTTTGATGATGTTGAAATTATTATTTTCACAAAATCTATACTAATAGAAATGCAAAGACTCAACAAACAGTTCAGACACAAAATTTCCCCTTGCTCCATAGAATTTGATGCACATAGTTTGAAAAACAACAGCTTTCTTCAAGTAGGAAAGAAGATAGTGGACCTGATAAGTGATAACATTATAAAAAAAGGAAGAAATTTTTTTTTCTCACAAAACGAACTTGGACTATATAATGGTTTTACAAGTTTTGGGATAAAAAGGACTATGATCAGATGGTTCATAATTGGCGCAAAATTAGGACCAGAAACAGGTAATAGTTAGCATTATGGCAATGTGATAACCAATTGTGACCATTTCTAATCTCTCAGAGCAATCACCTATAAAAGCGAGAAGACCAACTTCCCCAAAAAAATGAAAAATAAAGGCAAGAAGATTGAAAGCACCAGTTTGAGAACACTTGTAGTGAAATGTAAAAGAATAAATTTCTAAGATGGTCATAAGGCTAGTAGATGTACAAGCCTTATAGTACAGTACTCCATCCACAAGAAATATTCTGATAAAATCACCATAGATCACACAACCTTGTGGAAGACACAAGCACCTTGGGTATATAAATGAAGAAGTTGGATGAGACAGCTAAATCATCGGGATGAAAAATAGGAAGGAAATGTGGCAATGGACAGAATATCGCCATCAAAGGGAAAGCTGTCCTAAGTCCTAACCTCCTTCATTGTGTATTTGTGTTTAGTTGAGTAGTATGGGTCAGTGTTTCCCTAACATATAATATTGGGCTGGAGCTCAACGTTCGCTTTGGGCACAAGTCGCACAGTGTTGCTTTTTACTCCCAAAAGGCCTCTTACTAAAAAGAACTAGTGACCACACATATATAGCATAGCAGTTCACCTCACCCAAGCGATGTGGAATGAACTTCTCAGAGTGTGTAGCGTGCCAGCACCCTCTGCAGCCACGTTGAGGTAAGTACAGTAGCCCACCCACCCACAACACTAGGGTTGTCAGTTGTTACACAGTAAGCAAGGATATTTAGAACACTAATGAATTGTAAATATGTCCATTTGAAACCATTCGAGCTCAGCTAATACTCCATGGCCAATTTTGGTGGGGTGGGTGGGTTTGGGGGGGTGGGTGGAGAATTTATACTAGGTGAGGTTACAGACGTCCACTTAGGGCCTAAGTGGAGATATTTAGGAGAGAAAAGGCACCATCTTCCGTTCAATTCCCTCCCCAACCTTATCCCTTTCTCGCACTTTCCTTCCTATCCCTTTTTCTTCCAAAGGGGGGGATGGCCAAGCAAATATGAGTCAATCTAGTTAGTCAGTGTTTCCCTAACATATAATATTGGGCTGGAGCGCGACGTTCGCTTTGGGCACAACGCACTTTCCTTCCTATCCCTTTTTCTTCCAAAGGGGGGGATGGCCAAGCAAATATGAGTCAATCTAGTTAGTCACCTATCCTATTACTCAGAAGCACCTGTAACTCAAAGCAAAACTGTTTAAGGCTCATGAATTCGTGTAGCCTGCCCAATTAGCTAGGATAAAAGACAGTAACTTGTAACAGATGAAAAAATGCCCATTTGTCACAATTTTATAATTTAATTTGTTCACTGTCTGACTATGTGATCTGTTATTATCTTTTAACGGATCATACTATAACCTTTGCTATCCAAACCGAAAAGCTTAATAAGGTTGTATTTACTGATCAACTATATTTCAAAGCACAATCCAAGACCCAAACTCAATCAATTTCCCCCAAAACTACCACAGTTCATTAAAAGCAACTCACAGCGCAACTAATATCACCAATAAAAACAACTAAAAACCTCTCAAAAGTAAACACACATTCAAACATTTGCTCCAAAATCTCCAATTGGAGCAAAAATCTATTTCAATTTTGGAGCAAAACTCCAACTCTTTGTCATTTTTATTTTTTTCAAACAGTTTACACTAGGCCAGCTTGCCCACACCAGACTAACCCCCTCCACTGGTTCAGTCACAGGCAAGTCATCCACGCCGCCGAGACTCAAATTCACAAGATAATTCTTGTACCCTGGCCCTCAAAGATTGTATCTCGTTGGCCTTTGAAATCATGACATATAGTTCATGAGGCAATTATCATGGCTCAACCTTCCCCTTCACGGTTAGTTTTTGCCCCAACTCTAATTCCACAACTTGAAATTGAACTAGTTTTTTGCTTTTTAATTGATTGAAATTTACCCAAAAAATAGAAATTAAACTAGTTTTTGCTTCAATTCTAATTCCACAACATGGAACTGAATTCCCAAACACACTTTCAGTAGAAATTCAGACAAAATGATACTGAAATTGAAAATAAATCAATCAATTCGGTAACAAAAAATACATAAATTAGAGAAATCCGCTGAGATCAGAAACAGTAAAAAAAAAAAAACTTACTTGAAGAAAGCTTAAATAATGAGTTTGTGGTCTTGTTTTTTCTGGTGTGAACCCTAGCTGAAGAAGCTGAGACCTTTCTCGCCATACGAGTTTGTGTATAAATATCAAACCTGGTAGTACTGTTGGAGACCCACGCGCCAGTGACATTATTGTGAGCCACTCAACAGTGACAGAGGTGGAAAACGACAGCGTGATAATTTAGGTTCCTTCTCCTTTACGACAGAAAAACTGTAAATCACGACAAATTGGAATTTAGAATGTGAAGATTGTGATCTCAAATGTGGGGAAAACAAGAAAAACAAGCCGACATTGGTTGCAATTTCGCCCCTATGTCTTAATTTTGGCAATCGACATTAGTTACAATTTTGTACCTCTTCTCCTAATTTTGGCAATTTATGCCTTCCACCCAATACAAAATTATTATTTAATGGATAATTTTTTATTGAATTCAGGTGATTATTAGGTGAACCCATACCACCAATTAAAAGTATTTTTAATGGTATAATTATAATTAATTTTAATAATATTGGTTAAAAACATTACTTCAATGGTATAATCAAATGTTAGCAATCTTATATCCAATAACTAAATACACTTTCTTAAAAATCAAAATTAACAACATTTTTCGATAACCAAAATGAAGGATCTACTAATTCTATCGAGTAAAAGATAATATTTTTAAATTTAAATAATTTTCCCTCCTTTTTTTTGAAATAAAATTCTAGTTGATTAATTTATAGCAGATCAATATAATAAACCACACAAATTTGGTTATTGAGAAAAAATAACAATTAAAGATGCCTATATTGTTAACTTTAACAACTTACTAAATGGATAATCAAAAGTTATTTTGATTATTCAATTTTGGTTATTCCATTGGAGATGCTCTAAAATTGTTTGGCACTGACCCGCTTGAGCCGTTAATGTTTCGGGTTGTGTCGTGTGGTGTCGGGTTAACATGATAACCCAATCGACTCATTAATAGAATATATATACATATATATATTATACTATTATATCTATGTTATATTAATTTTTAGAGTTTTAGTTGAACTAGTTTAGTGATGAAATTGTGGAGATTAACTAATTATAGCTATTGCCTATGCCTACAATAAATTATTGTGGAGTATCTCTAATTATGTGAATTTTGGTGTTAAACTATTAACGGATCTTTAGCGGTTTCGAGTCACCCAAATTCACCCATTTGCTTAACGGGTGAAACGGGTCATGTCGGGTCACCCGTTAATTTAACGAATCATGTTCATGTTTTGAAATTTCACCCGTTAGCTTAACGGGTCATTTTCGATTTTAGTTGTTTATCGCCCGAACCAGATTCCACCTAACACGAAACTAAATCAAAACAACCCGCTGCCAAATCTACCTTGAGGTAAACGAAAGTGACGGAATGCTTACGTGTCTATCAAAGTGCTGACTTGGTGTCCGACATGGTGTGCTATGTCATATTTCTCTCTTCAATTATTTATTTTTCTTATAAAACTTTAAAATGTAATAACTTTTAATACAAAATATGAATTCAAATATATTTGAAATTCACTCACTCTAAGACGAATAAAACATGATCAATTGTAATTATAAAATTATTTTAAAAAAATTAATATACTATTAATATATATTTTAGTTATTACAAAGATAAATATAATTAAAAAATATATTTTAATGTTAACATTTATTCATGAGTAAGGAAATGGAGCAATCATGATTTATTTTTTTAAAAGACAAATTAGTACTAATAATTTTAAAATGTTAACTTTAGTACTAATATTAATATTTGTCTAATTAAAGTTAATACTAAATTAAGTGAGTACTATATTGCTCTATATTGACACTAGGATGTATAAAGAGGAAAGAAAATGAAGAAATTGTATTGTATTTACCACATAGAATAATTGTTTAATTACATGTATATATATACCGATAATGATTGATATCACCTAAACTAGGATTCTAGGAAGGAATTTAAATAAATTTGAATACAAGATTTAACCAAATCTATTGCACTAATTAAGGAACTCAAATTGGGTATACCAATAATGATTGGTATCACCTAAACTAGGAAAGAATTCAAATAAATTTGAATACAAGATTTAACCAAATCTATTGCACTAATTAAGGAACTCAAATTGGGTCTTTCGAGTCAGCCGGCCTTTGTTCCCAGATTTGGATTGCTTTTATAATTCTATTATGCCCCCGCAAGATGGATGGCAGACGGGAAAGTCCAATCTTGGTTTGGAGAAGCTGAAACCGTCAACTGATTTTTTGGGTTACAGAATTTTGGTGTTAACGTATATTTATAAATATACGGGAAATTTTAGGCAGTGTTCTAAAAATCGTGCTTAGGCGAAAATCGGTGCTCCCCTGCCCAGCCCAGGGCTAATCCTTTGTGTTTAGGCGTTAATTCTATCGTAGGCACCAATTCCCCCCCCCCCCCCCCGGCCTTTTCCTTTCAAAACAACGTAATTTCATGTAAAAAAAAAGTTTATGAGCCCTCTTTCACTCGACCTAATTAGACCCGTTGTCCTCCTCATCCTCTACGATCTCCATCTCCTCCTCTCCTCTCCTTTCATCTACTCACACAGTCCACCATCCTTTGCACAATCCGACGTCGTCCACACTGCGCCGTCATCGTCGCCTCCACAGGCCTCCGTTGATCCCTTCTATCAACAATTAAGCCCAACTTTTTTAAGCCTTTAAGGTTAGTTATCTTTTTTTAACTTTTTTTTTAATATTGTTATTTTGATATCAAAGTTGTTAGTTTAAGATGTTATAAATTTTTTTTACACTTGTTTAATATATTATGAGGTTAAAAATACCAAATTTCGTAAACAAAATAAAAATAAAATTAAGTTTAAGCCCCTGTTTGGTAGCTCTCTTTTTATTTTTTTTTCTACAAATTTTAAAAACTCAACTCACAAACATCTCTACTTTTACACTTCCCAAAAAAACTTTAACTTTACTTTCTCTCTCTAAAAAAATTTTTAAAACGCCATAACTTTAAATCCAAAAATTCAAAAATAATAAAAAATATATATTTGAAACCTACTCATCGAGATCTATAAAATAAGATCCATTGTGACTATTTTTTGAAATTTTTTATGCATTTTTTTCTTTGTTTGAAAAAAAATCAAACAAAACCAAATTCACTTTTCAAAAAACCAACTCTAACTCAAAACATTCAACCAAACACCACATTTTTAAAAACTTATCTAGAAAAAAAAAAAAGAGAGCTACCAAACAAGCCCTAAGTGTTTGACACTTGATAATGGATGTATTCATATACAAGGAAAATAAGAAATTGTATTCATATACAAGGAAAATAAGTAGAGAACTAGCTCAAATAGATGAAATAATCAAATAAATTAACTTGAATTCAACATACACTGTTTTGTTTATATTTTTTAGTAAACTAATATATATGTTATTAGGTTATATTTTTTTAGTCTATACACTGTTTTATTTATATGTTTTAGTAAACTAATATATATTATTAGGTCACAAAATTGTTATTGTTTGTGTAGCATGAATTCAACATCATCCGCTGCCTCTAATTCAACAACGGTTGAGGCCTCTGCTCTTTCAAAATGTGATTCGGATAATATTGGTTGGGATATGGAACATTGGTAAATCTAGCCAATAAGGATAAGGTCAAATGTAAACTGTGTGGGAAGGAAATTAGTGGAGGGGTATATAGGATCAAATAACATATTGCACACGTTAGAGGAAACATATCCTAGTGCCCTAAGTCAACAAAAGAAGATAAAGAGAAGGGCCTAAATGACTTAAATAAATCAAAAATTAAAAAGATGTATAAGAGAAAACACGAATCAGAAACAAGGGAAGAAATAAACATTATTAATGAAGGCGATGAAGAAGAGGTGGGAATAGGATTAAGGAAAAATCCACACTTCCTTGGGCCAATGGATAAATTTGCATTTACTTAAATCCCGATTCTTCTATGGGCTAAGGGAAGAAGATGCGGCAACCAAACATTAGTGAGCATCTTTTTAAGGAGAGAACACATAGTGTGCATCAACATCTAGTTAGGTGGGTGTATGAGTCCGGGATTCCTTTTCATGCAATTAATAATGATAGTTTTAAAAGATTCTGTGAAGCGGGAGGTCAATTTGGCTCGGGTTACCAACCTTCAAGTCAATACCTTTTGAGGGAGCCATTACTAAAGAAAGAGGTGGAGAGAACAAAAAAGTCATTTAAAAAATAAGAAGAAGAATGGAAAGTGAATGGTTGTTTAATAATGGCCGATGCTTTGAGTAATAGGAAGAAAAAGAGTATCATGAATTTATGTGTCAATTACAAGGAAGGCGCTACTTTTCTTTCTTCTAAGGAAGACTCGGAGGAGGCACACATGGGGAAGTATATTTTTGAATATGTTGATAAATTTATTGATGAAATTGGCCACAATATGTTGTTCAAGTGGTGACTGACAATACCTCAAATAATATGGCTGTGGAGGAGTTACTAAAGGCAAAGAGGCTATCCATGTTTTGGACATCTTGTGCCACTCACACGTTGAACCTTATGCTTTAAGGAATTGGCAAGCAACTAAGGTATAAAGGTGTGATTGAAAAGGCAAAGGCATTAACCATCTTCATTTATGCACATCACAAGACTTTGGCACTTATGAAGAAGTTTACAAAAAAAGGGATATTGTTAGGCTAGGAATTACAAGATTTGCTAATTCTTTTCTTACTTTACAAAGTATAATGGAAAAGAAAGAAAAGTTAAGGATAATGTTTACTAGTGATGAGCGGGCAACTTATAAATGGTCAAAACAAGCAAAAGGGAAAGTTTCGAGTGTCATTGTCTTAAGTTTGGCCTTTTAGAATAGGGTGACTTTATGCTTGAAGGCGTTTTCCCTTTTAGTAAAGATGCTTCGCCTTGTGGATGGGGATAGGAAACCGGCTATGGGCTTTTTATATGGAGAGCTAAAACAAGCAAAAAAAAGATATCAATTAGGCATTCAAAGATGTGGAGACTAACTATTGTCCAATCCTAACTATTTTTTTTTTTTTGAATGACAATCCTAACTATTATTGATGCAAAATCTGAAGGTCGACTTGATACTCCATTAAATGTGGCGGCTTACTTGTTTAATCCATATTATTTCTTCAAAGATACTAACATAGAAAAAGACCTGATTGTCATAAATTCATTTTTAACTTATGTTGAAACTATCTATAGGGAGTAAGGTTATTTTCGATTTCGGTTTTCATACCTGTGGAACCTAAACCCTCCCCAAATTATTCGGTTTTGGTCCTGTTCGGTTTCATTCGGGTTATTTTATATTGCTAATACTTTAGTTAAAAACAAGACTAAAAAAAAACAAAAAAACAGCACTAATAAAAAAAATATGGACTTAATATTATTATAGTTGTATTTATTTACTTCAATACTTAAGGCAGAAATCATTACTTTACATCTATTATTATTTGATAGCGTAATCATGAATATTCCCATCATTGAATAAATTTTTCAATTTCATGATGCTATTCTTTGTTAGGAAAGACTTTATAATTTTTCACATATAATTGTTTTCCATGTATATATCTCTTGGTATTATTAAATTCGCTTTGTTTTAAATTAAAATTCATTGCTTTCTTTCTTTTCTTTTCTTCAAATGTCATACATTATGATTTTACTTTGAGAAATAATCAATATATTAAATCTTATCGTACTAAATAAATTTAATGGTAATTAAACATTAATGAAATAATGATTATCAAGCCATAACTAAACAAAATATAAAAATTAAATTGAATCTTAATTTGAAAAGAAGAATAAGCAACCTAAACTGATTATTTCTCTAAAAGTGAAATAAGAGATTGAGAAAGGCAAACAGGAAGAAAAATATCATACTTGAATTAGGGAGTAACCTCAGAATAAATAGTGAAATAGAAAACTCTTTTAGTTAGAATTTTTTTTTAAAGAGATTCGGGGAATTCGGTCCACTTCGGGTAACCCGAACCCCAAAACCTAAACCGACCCGAATCAATCGATTTTTTATTTTGATTTCAATTTCAGTTTTCTTTTCGATTCAAAAAATTTCGAATTGCAATGAATCGGTTTGGTTCATTCGTTCGGTTTTCGAATTTCTGACAACACCCCTAATGAGGATGATAATGATATTCAAGTTGAAGTTAGCAATGTGGAGATATGGAAGTATTTGGAAAAAAAGGGTAGCTTTGGAAAACAATTGGCGGCATCAGGATGTGCTAAGAATGATAACAAATTTGATTCGGGTATGAGTATCCTTCACTTTACACTTTTATTTGATTGTATAAATGTTAGTTTGTTATTAAGTAGCTTTCTTTAATGACTAATTGGATGGTGGACTATCTATGGCAATGGAGTACCTCACTTGCAAAAGATGGCTTGAAGCATTCTTTCGTTGACTAGTAGTTAATCCGGGTATGAGAGAAATTGGAGTACTTTTGAAGGAGTAAGTGGCATTAGTAGTTTAGTTTAAAATAATTTTAAAAAAGCTTTGAATATAAACTAGTAGCATACTAATACCTTTCTCTCCTTTTTTTCCCAATTTATGTAAATACATACCAAGAAGAGAAATAGACTAGATGCAACAAGGTTGAACAATCTAGTTTATGTTCAATTTAATTCCAAACTTATCAACAAGAAGAAAAAGTTGAAGGAGAAAGATGTTTATGTATTACTAACAAGTGACGTTAGTAAAGCACAAGGATGGATAGTAGAAGGTGGTGATGATGAAGAACTTTTTCCCGGTTTCGACCTTACTTGCGAAATAGTTGGAGAAGCAAGTAGGGCTGATAGTGTGCTAGAGCCTAGACGAAGTGCTAGAAATGTTGAAGTTAGATAACTTCATGAAGAATATGTTGTGTCAAAGGATGAGTCGGAAGAAGAGGGAAATGAAGAGTTTAATTTTGAGTCCGATGAGGAGAGGGTCTTAAAAGGATATGGAAAAGAAGAACTAGATGCATAGAACATTAGTTTAATTTAATTATTTTCTTTTTGCTAATTTTATTTATTTATGTTTTTAAAGTTTGGACTTGTATTTTGGGATGTTCACTTGGGTTTGATTGTTTGAACTTGTTTATTTTGTTTTTGGAATACATGTTTTATTGGTTGGATATTGGAAAATTAATGTTAATTTGAAAGGTATATTATGTTTTGCCAGTATTATGTTATTTAAAATAATATTTTTAATACAAAATTGTTTGACCGATTAATCCCCTAGGCACTGCCCCCCCCCCCCCCTGACCTAGGAGTGCTTAGCAATTTTTAAAACATTGATTTTAGGTGCGAACCAATCCGTACGGACCGGTACTTTTTATAACGGTTTTGTGTCATAAAAAACACTCCTCAAATATTTTTATGACAAAAGAATGTTGTAAAATGATCAATCCGTAAGAATTGGTCCGTACCAGAAACGGACCATATATATATTTCGTAAATTAGGAATATAATTGATATGATTAAATCTCAATCTTCCCAAATCCCTTTGATCCTATATTCCATATTTAAGCAATTTTATGTTTCTTATTTACGTCTCGTACAAGTTTATATAAGGTCATCTTCATTGTAATAGTTTAGTTATCAATTCATATATACAAATTATCTCTTTTTACATGGTATCAGAGGAATAATATCTTCCTATCCTAAGTTTTGTTCTACATCATAGTTCCACTATTTAACGGCGGGTGATAATATTGCCTCACCTAATTGTAACTTCTACAAATCTCAAAAACCATTGCCCAGCCCACGTTAGAAAATCACCAATCCTATAAATTATCTTTCCACCAAACCAATCCCATACCACTGTTCGTTAATTTCCACCAAATTACTCACTATACTTCGAGAGAAATCAAACAAAATTTCATTATTTCACCACTACCATTCAAAATCCTCACTGCCAGCATCTGTACAACCTAACCCACAGCTATAACAATACACCCTAAAATCCATCAATCGAAACCACCACCTATATAACCAATCACTACTGCACATCACCCGTATATCCTAATGAAACATAAATCATACCATATTTATTGCCCCACCAATCACCCTTCTGCCTCTAGTCCCGTCGTACTACCAATAAAAAACATATATCTATTTTTTTTCTTTTTGTTGGGTTTTGGGCCTGTTAGGATAGCCCAACAATAACACCCATAGTGGGCTTTAGGGTTTAGGCTCTTTTAACTCTAATATATATTTAAGTCTTGAGATCTAAAGTGAACATACACACAAACCGATTGCCGTTTCTTTTCCCAAGCACATTCTAGGGTTTTAGTTGAAAGTATCTGAAGTTGTGGGCACAATGGTAGTTGTTCGCCACTACACAACGTGGGTATCGTAAGACCAATCGCATACGATTCAAATCCATCCGCTGCATATATAGGTATGGGATACTTTTATTATTTTTCCAACATTGGTATCAGAGCGACGAAAGGTTGGTCTTCATACTAGATCACATATATATAATATGGAATTTTTGATTCAGTTTCAACAGCTCATATATATGTATACATTATTCACTTCATGAAGTTAAGATTTACATATATATGTGTATATTATGTTCTTTGATTTCATAGTATATGTGTATATTCTCTTCTCGGCATTTTTTTTTATTTTTCCATACGACAGCGCCGATGTAAGCACAAAAAAAAAGGAAAAAAAGAGAATATAAACTATGGCCGCTGTTTTTGTTTAAGGCACGGTTTTTCTAAAAAAACAAAAAAAGAGGGCCCACTGCATATTATAATGATGTACATGGATTAACTTTAAAAAAAATAAAAATTCCTTGTGTTCATTAATGTTTCTGCCATGCTAAGCCCAGAAAGTGGGATTTTTTTTTCCTTCTTACATCCTGTGTGGCAAGTTTCTAAAGGCAGAGAGTATATATGAATTTTTTTTCTCCCCTATCCACACATAACGATGGCAGCGGCTTTCGTAATCCCCATCATGGGTGATCAATTTTTTTTTTCCTAGTCAAGACTTTTCTTTTTTTTTTTAAAAGGGAAAACTTTTTTTTTATTTGGAGGAAAGAAAAAACAGTTTCTGTTTTTTTTAAACAGTTTATTGCTTTAAAAAAAAGGTTTATGTTTTTTTTTGCACTGTAAGGTGTGTTTTTTTCCTACCGTACCATGCATTTTTTTAATATTATTCACTGTTATATATCAATGTCTTGCATGTTTTACCTGCTATATATATGCATATATTCAGTATTGTAGCATAGTGGGAATGTAGTGGTAGCTTAGAACTCCTATACAATTTTACGCGTAATTTTAATTTTAATTTAATAATATCACATGATGGGAGAGATGATTTTGAGCATAGCGATCTTTCGATCTCGTGTCATGTGTGAATTGTTAAATTTTATTTAAGATTTGTGCTGTAAAATATTATGTGTGTTATGATGATAATAATATCCTTATTAAATATATATTTTTATGCATATAAGATGACATATAAGAGCATTGTTGCTGACTTGAACAAAGGAGAGAAATTGGATGGTGACAATTATGATATTTGGTACCGTAAGATCCAATATCTCCTTAATGAGTAAGAGGTTTTGGAGATTTTGACCCAATCCTTCACTCCACCACCGGAGGATGGCAATGGTGCCCAACATCGACGCGATCAAGAGGCCTACACTCAATGGGTCAAAAAGGATCGTTGTGCGTGCTTTGTTATGCTTAGCAGCATGCACAATGACTTGATCAGCGCGTTTGAGGACTGTAAGACTGCTCGAGAAATGTGGGATGTTCTGAAAGCTATGTATGGTTCCACTTCAGCTACTAGGTTGCGCTTTGACTTTAAAGTTTGACTCATATAAGATACGCTCTAACACCCCGATGAAGCAGCATCTTAGACAGATGTTGACTATGATCCGCGAGCTCAAGGCAGCTGGGAACAATTTGAGCGATGAGCAGCAGGTTCAAGCTGGGATTCGTTTTCTACCTAATTCGTGGGAACATATGAGAGTCGATATGACGCACAATGAAAACATTAAAAATTTTGATGATCTAGCGTGTCATTTGAAGTTAGAGGCTAAGCGTTTGAAAGTTGCTAAAGCTAATAATTCCTCTTATATGGTTTACACTGGTTCGCACAAGGTATCTAGGTCTAAGCGCAAGAACTAGAACAATAGGAAGAGGAACGACGATGAACCTACGCCTAAGATGGCAAACTCTACCAAACGCAAGTGGGGCAAGTGTGGTAGTAAGAAGGACGACGCCGACAAAGCGTACTTCAACTTTGGCAAGGAATATCACTTCGCTCGTGACTGCACTGAGCCAAAGAAGGTACTCTTAACTTCTAATTCTCCTTTTGTTTATGTAACAAGTCATGTTATGGTAGCCCATCTTTCCTATGATTGGATTATGAATTCAAGAGCAGCCGAACATGTCGTGAGGGATCGAGTTGGATATGTGGAGTACCGTCGAATACCAGTAGGAAGCAAAGTACTTTATGTGGGCAATGGATAAGCTGTTCAAGTTTTAGGTATTGGTACCTACAAGCTGAGCATGCGCGGGGGACGCGACCTATTGATCCATGATGTATTTTTTGCTCTTGATATTTGACGGAACCTTTTATCAGTTTCTGCTTTGCTTAGGCTAAGATTTCAAGTAGTTTTCGAGAACAATAGTGTTAGCATTTTTAATGGAACAATTTTTTATGGTAGTGATTTTATTTCAGATGGATTATTTGTTTTGGATATTTGTTATTCCAGTAATAATAATTATATTTCCTTTTTGACTTCTGCTAAGAATTCTGTAATTTGGCATGCTAGACTTGGTCATATATGCCAGGACAGAATGCATTGATTAGTTAGAGAGAGCTCATTAGGTCAGCTCGCTAAAGTTAGTTTGCTCAATTGTGAGCATTAATTAGTAAGAAAGTGAACTAGAAAACCGTTTGAAAAAGCCACTAGAGCATCTTTTCCTTTGCAATTAATACATTTAGACATATGTTGCCCACTTAGTGTGAAGTCAAGGCTTGGTGCTAGTTATTTCATCACATTTATAGATGACTACACACGTTACAGTTTTGTATATTTGATCTCCCACAAGTCTGAAGCATTGGATTGATTTAAACGTTTTATAGGTTTGGTTGAGAATTAAAGTGGGAGAACCATTAAGGCTCTTCGTACTGATCATGGATGCAAGTATTTATCTGAGTTATTTTAAGCAGCTCTATGATGAAAATTGTATTCAAAGGCAGTTAACTATTCGATATACTTTGCAGCAAAATGGTGTAACAGAGAGAAGGAATATAACCCTTTTGGATATGGTTAGATCAATGATGGCGCAAGCTAACCTCCCAATATTTTTCTGGGGAGATACTATCTTAGCTGCTGCCTACATCCTCAACTGTGTGCCTTCTAAATCTATTTTATCAATGCCTTATGAGCTTTGGACGGGCAGGAAGCTTGACTTAGGCCATAATCGCCCATGGGGTGCTGCGGGATATGTTCACCCTAGTTCTCATTCACATGGGAAACTAGGCCCTACAGAGCATAAGTGCACATTCATTATATATTTTGAGGAGTCTAAAGGATATGTGATGCTTAGTGAATAAGAAGATGAAACTATTTCTGAGATTGAGTCACAAGATGTGGATTTCCTAGAGAAGGAATTCCCAAAGAGAGGGAATGTGGACAAAAATATTAAGTTATTTAAAATTGTTGAATCGAACAAAGGTGTTTCAAATCCGAATAAGGATGTTGAAAGCGACTCGCTTCCTAATGGGAGTGTCTCTCCATTAGAGACTGATTCCCAAAGTCCATATTTGCGTAGGAGTAATAGTGAGAGTATACCATGTCGTCGTTTTGAGATTGAAGGGGCAGCTTTCATGTGTACTTCCCAAGATGTAAATGAGCCTAAAAATTATCAGGAGACTATCACATCCTCTGCTTTGGCTGAATGGAAAGTTGCAATAATTAATGAGATGGAAGTCTGTGAGGAAGAACGATGTCTGGGACTTGGTAGATCTTTCACCGGGCGAAAGACTATTAGAAACAAATGGGTTCTAAAAGTCAAACGCAAGACATATGGTTCCATTGATAGGCATAAAGCTCGCTTTATGGCGAAAGGCTATACCCAAAAGGAAGGCGTTAACTATGAGGAAACCTTCTCACTAGTAGTGAGGTTTGCCTCAATCTGCCTCCTTCTACCTATTGTCACTCATATGCATTTAGAACTTTTTCAAATGGATGTTAAAACTGCATTTCTCAATGGAGAACTAGATGAGAAAATCTATATGAATCAACCTATTAGTTTTATAGCTAGTGGAAAAGAACGTAAAGTTTGCAAGCTCAAATGATCTATTTATGGGTTGAAGCAGTCATCTAGACAATGGTACCTGAGATTCCATCGAATCATTTCTTCAAATAGGTTTACGATGATCAAGGATGACAACTATGTGTACGTAAAACGTTCTGGGAATACTTTCTTGATAATCTCTTTGTATGTAGACAACATACTATTAACTGGAAATAACAAAGAGATGGTTGTCGCCACACAAACGTGGTTGTCTTTAAATTTTGAAATAAAAGACATGGGCAAGGCAAGCTATGTACTCGGAGTTAAGATCCTAAAAAATCGATCAAGGAAACTTCTTGGTTTGTCTCAAGAGACTTACATAAGAAATGTAATTGAACGTTTTCAGATGCAAGCATGTAAACCCATTGACATTCCTGTTGAGAAGGGTAATACCTTAAGTCTGGATATGTGTCCTAAGACTTCTGATGAGAATGAATAGATGGCTCGTGTTCCGTATGCCAACGCTGTTGGTAGCTTGATATATGCAATGATGTGTACACAGGCTGACATTTGCTATGCAGTTGGTCTTGTCAGTAGATTTCAAGGGAATCCTAGCGTTGTTTATTGAAAAGCAGTGAAGAGAATACTCTGATATCTGAAAGAGACAGATGATTATATGCTTTGCTATCAAGCATCAGATTTGTGTGTGGTTGGATACACTGATGCTGACTAGGGAGGTGACCTAAACGGGCGCAAATTGACGTCAGGCTATGCTTTCTTGCTCAACGATGGAGCAATATCATGGTGCAACAAGAAGCAGACTTGCATTGCACTATCTACGATGGAGGTGGAGTACGTTACTTGTTCTGCTGCTGTTCAAGAAAGTGTTTGGTTAAGAAGATTCCTTTATGAGTTTGGAATTATTAAGAGTGCTTCGGAGCCAGTTACTATATACTGTGATAGCTCAACAGCCCTTGCATACTCCAAGGATCCCAAGTATCATGAAAAAATCAAACACATAGACATTATATAGCATTTTCTTCGTGACATGGTTGCGCAAAAGGAGGTGGTCCTTAAGCATATCTATACTAGTTGCATGGTTACGGACTCCTTGACTAAGCCTATAGTTATAGAGGTTTATCAGGCTCATGTTAGGAGTCTAGGGTTACGTAGGTTCTGATTGTTTACTTTTTGACCATAGAGGATATTTGATGTCATTGATATTATTATTAATATTTTTTTTAGAATTTGTTGCTCTTATGTTATTATTTTAATATAACTGCTAGCACACACATTATCCATGGTTGGGATATCAAGGTATGAGTATGTCAACATGTATAGATCAATTCTCTCACATGAGTGATCGCCTTTAGCGCCTGAAATGCGAGCAAAGATGAGACATGTCAAGCTTATGGCGCTGTGATAGCGAGCTAAGTTGACATTGACTGAAGTGTCGACTTGGAAAGGGCCAAGATTGAGTCTTTCGAAGATTGGATATGGATATTCCACTATCAATATACAACCTGTAGATAGTTGGACGAGAAATTTTAACTAGGCGCTGAGACAAGTAAACAAGTGGTTTTTTCAGGTCAGGCGCTTGACAACGACTGAACTAAGATCTGTACAGTGTTTGATAGTGACATACGCTCTTTGTTGAAAAAAAACTCCATCGTAGCATGTAAGTCATACTGCATGTGCTTGGCGACCTATATAAGGAAGTAATAGAATAATCCCTGCTTCTTGACTGTGTGAGTCCTTATGGATTAATACAATATGTATGATCCTCTTTTGTTTTTGCCCTATATGACTTTTGACTGTATCACAAAGAGGGAGTTCAGTGTATGTTACTTTGATGTGTGTATCCTATGGTCAAGACTGATGTGGCCTAAAAGGACATCGTTGGGAAAGCAATTGAACATTATCTAAGTGATATGAGGGCAAAATGATGATTATTTAGTAGCACCTTCAAGTTTTATTATCATTGGTACCAAGTTATGTCGCTTTCTGGGAGTAGCGCTGTAGCTGTGAGGATAAAACGTAAGAAGTTTAAGCATTGATCCGAGATATGACTTTGAGGGATTGGAAATGCTTAATCTGAATGTGGCTAAATAGGCCAGGGGCAGAACAAGACGCTGTAAGGATGTTCTATGCTGATTCTTTTGAATTTGGCATAGTACTTCAAGTTTTTTCTTTTTCAGGTGATTCGCGGTTGCATAGCTCATTTACTAAGTATGAACATGGAATCTAGAATGGTGAAAGGGAAAATGCAATTATTCGCCCACCATGTGTGAGTGAGAGATGTTGGGTTTTGGGCCTGTTAAGATAGCCCAACAAGGACACTCATAGTGGGCTTTAAGGTTTTAGGCTCTTTTTACCCTAATATATATTTAGGTCTTGAGACCTAAAGTGAACATACACACAGACCGACTGTCGTCTCTTTTCCCAAGCACATTCTAGGGTTCCAGTTTAGAGTATCTGAAATTGTGGGCACAGTGGTAGTCTTTTGCCGCTACACAACGTGAGTATCATAAGGCCAATTGCACAAGATCCAAATCAATCCGCTGCATGTACAGGTATGGCATACTTGTATTATTTTCCCAACACTTTTAAATCTCAAACCTTTTGTCCCCTACAATATATATATATATATATATATTTTCTTTACATCATATTTTCAAACTCAAGTTGGTCTCTTTGTACCACCTTAAGTTTGAAGGGGGGAGGGAAGTAAACATATATATATTCAGACCGCCAAAGCCGACATCTTCACCTTTGCTAGACAATTAGAGCCGACCTCCTCCCTCGTTTCGGACAACTAGAGCTCGACCTTCTTATCTGTACATCCATCGTGCTGAACCCTAGCCATGTTGGATTTCACCCTGAATGTCAATTGTATCAAACCTTAACCATGTCAGATCTTGCCATAAACGCAATCGTGACGTGACGGACCTCGCCCCAGATGGCAACTGTGCTGAAAAATCAACTATGATGTTGGACAACTAGAATCAAACCCTCCTTACCGAATAATTTTCACCATAGGGCCATCATCACTAAAAAAAGTAAATTATTGGTCTCAACTACAGTCAACCACTTTCGAGACATGCTTTCCAAACTCGAGTTAGTCTCTTACCAAAGCGGGATATTAATATATATAAATATCTTAGATTAGGTATATAATTGATATGATTAAACCTCAATCTTCCCAAATTCCCTTGTTCATATATTCCATATTTAGGCAATTCTACATTTCTTATTTATGTCTCGTACAAGTCTATATAAGGTCATTCTCATTGTAATAGTTTAATTATCAATTCATATATACAAATTATCTCTTTTCACATTTGATATATATAAAAATTTAATATGATAATAGTAATAAATTTAGCATACTGAATTTTCGAAAAGTTACTTAGTTAATGGCGTAGCCAGAAAATTTGGTTAATAGGGTCAAAAAATAATGATTCGCAAGAGCTGAAATGTGACAATTATTTTACAAGGTCTTGACTACAAAAATTATAAACTAAGCAAGTATGTATATTACCTGAAAAAATATGGCATAGTCAAGTGCAAGTATGAATACCACTACTTGCATACAAAATTTAAGGCCTTTTGTGTTTAGCCCAATTAATTTAAATTGTTTTGCAATTAGCACATTCCGAATTAGAAATTAGTAAATAGCCCAAATGATTGGGTAATTACTAATTAATATTTTTTAATTATTTTTTTTCATATTAAAAATTATTTAGTTGATTTCCAGATTACCCTTTTATTGACATCTAATTTTAATATTCAATAATATCCTAAATTCCATCTTCTCGTAATCTAAGGGAATAATTAAATATTCAAAAGTAATTTTTTTGTTGATTGGATAAATAATATTTATATTTATTTTAAAATAAATAAATATCTAATCACATATGATCTAGTTTCGTTTTGAATTTCAAAATTTTTAACACCTAACCGAATTATCTAATGTAATATGAATAGACATATTATTATTTTTTGGGAGACATATTATATAGATAGTTTTATTTACATGGTAGACATATTAAATTTTTAAAGCATAGGGAGTATGAGTTCAAAGTGTTGCTGACCTTGTCCGTTGTCTTTGATGCCCACTGTAATCATCCGAAATAATTTTATATGATAAACCACCTTGCATTCAAAGTAAACATAACAATAAGTATATAATGTTGGGGATTTGAAAACAAAGAATATATATTGCTATACAAACATATCTCATATGTCTAATATGATCAAAAAGAATGCTTGAATTGATTTTTTTATTGCCCGTGTGCAATATACCTCAAGCATATAGGGCACTTTGCGGGAACCAATTGCGAGCACCAAAAGTAGATAAAATTATACGAGCACACATACATATATTGTTGATCGACTTGTCGCACCTCTGATGTACAATGAAATATTTAAAACAAACATATTAGTGTGATACACCAGAAATATTTAAAATAGGCATATTAATGTGATACACCATAAGCATGCATATTAGTGTGACACACCCTAACTATCCCATGAAAATGATATGCGTTCACAAAATAAATTGATATTGTAAATACAAACATACCTAACCATCGATCAACAAAAATAAAATGCAACATATGATAAAAAAAACCCTGATGAATAATGAAATAATGTGACAAAAATCTTGACCGAATGGTAAGGAATCTTTCTGAAATGCAAACTACCTCTGACCAAAGATGTCCGTTGTAGCAAAGAAATAAAAAAGATGATGTATAGACCAATACAAATGATGAAACTGAAAAATAGTTGTTTTACGTATTGATTGAGAAAAAAACACACCAAAAATAAAATAGAAGGACAAAATTAAATGATAAGGATTAATCCCATAATCTTTTTAATAATGGATATGCGCCAAAACAACTAGGGCAAGAGGGTCATATCATGCTTAAAATCCTATAATAATAATGAAATTGATTTTAAAATAAAACCTGGCCAAATCCAAAACAATTGGGGTAAAAACAAAAAAGTGGGCTAAATCCCAATTTCTGAAACGAATTGGGGTGAGCAAAAACAATTCCATAAAAATGGGTTAAATACTAATTTTTTACAAAATTTATCTATAAATTTTGAGTGTCATTGAGACATGTTATACTAGAAATACAATTTGATCCCGTAGTAGAAGTTTTCTAAAAATTAAGTGGTGTCAAATATACACACAAGTTTAATTTATACTAAAAATTTATTATACTTAGCTATATGTGTTTAAGCTCAAGTGGGGTCATCTAACCCCATTCTCCCGTCTATAGCCACGCCTGACGCGCTTGAAATAGTGCAATCGTATACACCCAAGTGTAGGCGGTCAAGTTGTAATATAGACTTATGGAAGTCCGAGTGTCGAACCACAGGGAGGGGACTAAAGCTTTTGTAAATCACGTGTTTATAAAATAATTATTGATTGATTAAAATTGTTGTGAATTGCTTTGTGGAGAAATGTGTAAAACAAAACTTAAATTTATGAGAATATTCTTGTATTTAAGGAAAGCGAAGGCTTTGGGGGTTTATTTGTTATTTATTGGGAACCATGGTTTATGAATCCAATTCGGCTAATTCATTCTCCTTATTGTGTTGCATATTGTACTTTTCATTTAGAAGTCTAGATGTTGGCGGTAAAAGATTTCGAGGAAATACAACCAATCCAACTTTACTAGGCTACCTTATGAAGGAAGACAAACACCACATTTAAGGAGAAAAATAAGCAATTAGAGAGTTCTCAAATATAGGCACAAAGTATGTTTAAGTGTTGTAGGTGACAAGGGAAAATAAAACCTTACTTTACACTTAACCACAAGATGTGACCATATTTGAAATAAAACTCTATAATTTTATATAAAAAGCATAGCCATCCATTTATAATGGTGATTGTAAAATAAAATATGCTTACTTGAAGTACTTTGTTTGTATATAAATGATTTAACTAGTACTAATCATACATGGCATGAATAGTCTATGTATCATTTATGTACTAAACATGTCCATTAATCACTAAAGAACTCCATATACATGGCATAAGGAGGCAAAAGAGATTAAAATGGAGGTTCCATAATATTTATGGTGTTTTAAGCCATTAAATATTATGGACTATTATTAATAGATGAGAAGCATAATTATTTAACAATACTAGGCACAAAGCTTTTAAAGAATTGAAAACTTGACCATGTTTACCTTTTAAAACAAACTCACCCCCTAGCCTTGGCTAGGTGATTCACCCCTCCATAGATGAATACATAACAATAATGAAGGAGAATCAACAAAACACTTGTATTAATAGATATGAAATAAGTCTATTACAAGTGATTGAGAATATAAGAAGAAGAAGAAGAATATTTCACTATATTTTTCTCTCTTTATTACAAGAAAATTTCTCACTCTCCAATTCTTTTCATGTATCTATGCATGCATCTATCTCTCCAACACAAATGAATCCTCCATCTATTTATAGGGGAGGCCTTCCCTAATGGACGGTCGAGATCAAACCAATCCAATGGTCTAGATTTACATTCCAGAACTTTCTATACAAATATCTCTAACTAGAATACTCTAGAATACTCTAGAATAATCTACCAAGATTATTTACAACTAGGTTATTCTAGAAAGTTCTACATCTAGGTCCTTCTAGAATACTCTAGAAGGTTGGAGGCTCTTCTCCATAATTCCATAACGTTCTAGAAAATTCCGTAATCTTCCATAACGTTCCGTAAGGTTCTAGAAAATTCCGTAATCTTCCATAACGTTCCGTAAGGTTCTAGAAAATTCCGTAATCTTCCATAACGTTCCGGAATTTTCCGTTTTTCTTGGACAATATTGAGCGGGTCGTGACATTAGGGTTGTGTTGAGTTGTGGGCTGCAAGTTCTGAGATGAGATGGGCTGCAAGTGGGCTGCGCCAAAAAAATCACATATTTATTAAATTAACACATTCCCGCTAGAATCAATATTTTAGCGCACTGATCTTATTTTTGCCATAACTTTCTTCTCCGAACTCCGATTGATGCAAGGTTTTCACCCACGCGTAGCTAACTCAAAGATCTCAAACTTTTATCTCTGGAGTTTTCTTCAAATTCTGTACGGATTAATGCCAGAAATATCTTGAATACAAGTGATGTGCGCAGCCAATCTCTTTTTGCTTTGTAATCTTCCAACTTAATTCTAAACACCTGAAAAACACTAAAAACACAACAAATATAAACATATATGCTCTCCAAAGTATAAATTAGTGGGTTATAATGTACCAATTTCTTGGCACATCAAATTCCCCCCAACTTATACTTTGCTAGTCCTCGAGCAAAGCTAATAAAAATCTAAGAAATTAAAATAACTAAACCTAACTCTGTTTCGCGGAGTCGCGATTGCACTTGGCACGTGCAACAAGCCTTTTAAACCCCATGGTTCCCCCAAGAGGACGAGTGAAGTCTCGTGATGGTTTGCAGTGAATATACCAACAAAATTCGAGTGCAACGGTTCTCATTAAAATTTATTCCCCTTTTTTTTACCAAATGTGAATAACTCAACAAAGATATCAAAATACTTGTATGCTAAGCAATGCAGCACACATGCAATATCAAAGTTCTCAAACTAGCAAGATTAATAAGAATATTTCTTTCTCTTCAATCTCATTGTGTGTGTGTGAATTAATAACATAACATCATTGATATCTAAGTAGGCAAAACTTTCAAATCTCATCCAATACTATGCTTTGACTCAACTCCTCACATGGTATACACTCCACAAATGAAACACTCAAGAATATGGTGTACATGCTCTCATTACATGTGGGCTATAAAGAGTAAATGTATTCAAATTCAAATGCCTCTCACATGCATATATATGAAAAACGCTATGAAAGAACAAGAGTCTCATGAAAGGATAAATCCCACTAGAAAGGTGAAATGCATAATTGGATTCTCTCTACCACTCTCACATCAAAACCATATTCCAAATGATCTTTAGGACTTTTTCGGGTTGTAATGTAAGGCTTAGGGTGATTGCAAATCAAATGAAGTGGTATAAAAGGATTCAAAGATCTAAGAAACATATTGAGATGTATAAAATTAAAATTTCAGGCTAAACTTGATTTTATTTGAGCTTCTTTTTTTTTTTTTTTTTTTTTTTTTTTTTTTCAAGCTCTCTTTTCACTAATGCCTGTATATAGAAATATCATCATAAACATTCTTAGATAAAGGGTTGGCTATATAAATATGGTTTATACTCCTATTTGGAGTAGGGTAAGGATATCGGGCTATGAAAAAAAAAGCTTATATATAAGGCTCAAAAGGGTTGACTAGTGGTATATATTTCAAGGTGGGATTAGGCTAAATATAGGCTGTCAAAGATGGCCTAAATCACTTCCTAAGGTTTATAGTTCTTCAGTTTAAATAATATCAAGAATCCTTAAGAGAAATTGCATTTCATAGACGTACCTTTCTAGTGTTCAATCAAAACAAAGAATAATGAGACTACTCAACGAGATACGCTTTTCAAAAATTAAGAGTTGGTATAAAAACTCTCAAATAAGAAGATTGGCTCAAATACTCACGGGTTATTTAGCCTCCACATTTATATTTTTCAAGAATTTTTAGTTATGCTCACTCTTCCATCTAATCATGCATAAGTTGTCATATGTGCTCAAATATAATGATGATTGAAAATCATGAAATTTCTCTTAATAACGATAGTAGGAGAACTAGGCATGCACATGTAAAGTATTAAGACAAATGCGTCATCGTTAGCACACTGGCTATACAAAGGGAAACTTCAAATCAATCCAAGAACCATTGCATTATTTTTTTTTTTAATTTTTTTAATTTTTAATTTTTTTTTTAAAGAAAAGGAAAAATTGAAAAATTTTGTTCAAATTCTAACAAAGTGTAACATGTGAAGTGCATGGAATGATAAGGCAAATAAATCCCTCCCCCCAACTTAAATTTTACATTGTCCTCAATGTATAAAGACAAGTAAATAAGAAAAGGTAAGATATTACCTGGTGACAATGAAGCGTAATGAAAGATAAACCCCCCAACTTGAAGTGAGCATTGTCCCCAATGCTTTGAGTAATTGATCTTTGAGAGGCATCTTCCAATCCTTAAGACCTCAGGGTTTTTTTATTTTTATTTTTTTTTTTTTTTTTTTTTTTTTTTTAAGAAAAAAATACTAAAACACAAATATATATATTATGTAGACATGACAACCTATATTTTTATACATAGGTTGGTTCCTTTAGAGGGATGGACTCCTCCAAAGTTGGAATTTCCAAAAATTGCTTTAATCGTTGGCCATTGATTTTAAATACAAAGCCATTTTTGGGATCTTCCACCATCACGGCTCCGTATGGATAAACATGTTTAACAATAAACGGGCCGGTCCATCTTGATTTCAATTTTCCCGGGAAGAGATGTAAACGAGAATCATAAACAAGGACTTTTTGACCAATTTGAAAATCTTTTCTCAATATATTTTTATCGTGAAAACTTTTTGCTCGGTCCTTGCTTATTTTTGCATTTTCATATGCATCTCTTCTCAACTCCTCAATCTCTTCGATTTGGAGTTTCCGATTATTACCCGCTTCATGGAAATCAAAATTTAATTTCTTAATTGCCCAAAAAGATTTATGTTCTAATTCCACAGGCAGGTGGCATGATTTTCCAAAGACCAATCGATAGGGAGACATATTAAGATTGGTTTTAAAAGCCGTCCGGTATGCCCAAAGCGCATCATTTAAGCGCAAAGACCAATCTTTGCGATTTGGATTTACCGTTTTTTCCAAAATTTGTTTTATCTCCCTATTTGCAAGTTCCGCTTGCCCGTTTGTTTGGGGATGATAGGCGAGAGATACTTTGTGTGTTACTCCATACTTACGCATGAGTTTTTCAAAAAATCGATTACAGAAATGAGTACCTCCGTCGCTTATTATTGCTTTCGGAATTCCAAACCTTGCAAGAATATTTTCTTTCAAAAATTGAATTACCACTTTATGGTCATTTGTCTTGCAAGCTTTGGCTTCCACCCATTTAGAAACATAATCTACAGCAACTAAAATATAAAGATTACCAAACGAGAGTGGGAAAGGTCCCATGAAATCAATGCCCCAACAATCGAAGATTTCAAGAATCAAAATTGGATTGAGTGGCATCATGCTTCGTCGTGTAATTCCTCCGAGCATTTGGCATCTTGGACTTGCTTTGCAATAGTGATACGTGTCTTTGAACATGGTTGGCCAATAAAGGCCACATTGAAGAATCTTTGCCGCGGTCTTTTTGGAAGAGAAGTGGCCACCACAAGCTTCGGTGTGACAAAAGGTGAGCACGCTTTCAATTTCTTCATCCGGAATGCATCGTCGGATGATTTGATCTGAGCAATATTTGAAAATGTATGGCTCGTCCCAATAAAAATGCTTAGCCTCGTTGATGAATCGCCTCTTGTCTTGTGAGCTCCAAGATTTTGGCATTTCTCCGGTGACAATGAAATTGACAATATCGGCGTACCATGGAGAAGATGTCATTGAGAACAAGTGCTCATCAGGAAATGAGTCTTTGATTGGGCTTTCATCGATGGAATCATTGAACATGAGCCTTGACAAATGGTCAGCCACCACATTTTCGACTCCTTTCTTGTCTTTGATCATAATGTTGAATTCTTGGAGTAGAAGAATCCAACGCAAGAGTCGCGGCATAGCATCCTTCTTTGTGAACAAGTATTTAAGAGCCGCATGGTCTGTGAAGATTAGGATTGGTGAGCCGATGAGGTAGGACCTGAACTTGTCCAGAGCAAACACAATTGCAAGGAGCTCCTTCTCGGTAGTGGTGTAATTCATTTGAGCCTCATTGAGAGTTCGACTAGCATAATAAATCACACCCGGCTTCTTGTCCTTTCTTTGTCCAAGCACCGCACCAATTGCATAGTCGCTTGCGTCGCACATAAGCTCGAATGGAAGATTCCAATCTGGACTCTGCATAATGGGAGCGGTGGTAAGCAATTGTTTGAGTTTCTTGAAGGCTTCCTCACATTGATCGGTCCACTCGAACGGGGCATCTTTGAGGAGAAGATTACACATTGGTTTAGCTATTAGGCTAAAATTTTGTATAAATCTTCGATAGAATCCAGCATGGCCTAAAAATGAGCGGACATCTTTGACCGTTTTTGGAGTTGGCAATTTAGCAATGAGATCCACCTTAGCTTTGTCAACTTCGATTCCCTTTTTGGACACGATATGGCCCAAAACAATCCCTTTTGTCACCATAAAATGACATTTTTCCCAATTGAGAACAAGCCTCTTTTCCACACATCGTTCTAGAACCTGCTCAAGATTTAATAAACAATTATCGAATGACTCACCGTAAACGGTGAAGTCATCCATAAACACTTCTAGTGTTCTTTCCACAAGATCACTAAAAATGCTTAGCATGCATCTCTGAAAAGTTGCGGGTGCATTACATAATCCAAATGGCATCCTTCGGTATGCAAATGTACCAAATGGACATGTAAATGTCGTCTTCTCTTGATCATCCAAATCAATTTCAATTTGATTATACCCAGAAAATCCGTCTAAGAAACAATAAAATTCATGTCCCGCTACTCTTTCCAGCATTTGATCTAAGAAAGGTAGTGGAAAATGATCTTTACGTGTCACTGCATTTAACTTACGATAATCAATGCACATTCGCCACCCAGAAGTGACTCTTTGTGGAATTAATTCATTATTCTCATTTTTAACCACCGTAAGCCCGGATTTTTTCGGTACAACTTGGGTAGGGCTTACCCACTTACTATCCGAGATCGGATAAATAATCTTTGCATCAAGCAATTTCAACACCTCGTTTCTAACAACATCTTGCATGTGTGGATTCAAACGGCGTTGAAATTGTCTCGCTGGTTTAGCCTCATCTTCCAAATAAATTTTATGAGTACAAATTAAGGGACTAATCCCATGAAGATCAGCTAAACTCCAACCAAAGGCTTTTTTATACTTACCGAGCATATTTACCAACTTCTCCTCCTGTTCAGTTGAAAGTTCAGATGAAATTACCACCGGAAAAGTTTCTGAAGTACCTAAAAAAGCGTACTTCAAGTTGCTTGGTAATGGTTTCAATTCCATTCTTCCTTCGATTGATTTTGATGGTTCCGTTTCACCTTCCTTTTGTAGAACCTGTTTGTCACTCAAAGAACACACTTGCATACAATTATTGGATTCCTTGGGAGTGGTTAGAAGATCTCCCAATGATTCCGATTCAAAAATATACTCAAAGTGTTCATCAACCAATGACTCTATCATGTTAACGTGTTCATTTTCATCTTCAAAATCACTCGCTTGCTTACTTAATGAAAACACATTTAGCTCAAGAGTCATATTTCCAAATGTTAATTTAACAATACCGTTTTTGCAATTGATTATAGCATTTGACGTTGCAAGAAATGGTCTTCCTAAAATAACAGGAATTTGATTAGCAGGGTTCACAACAGGTTGTGTATCAATGACAATGAAATCAACTGGGAAGAAGAACTTGTCAACTTGCACAAGTACATCTTCCACAATACCCCTTGGAACCTTAACGGACCTATCCGCTAATTGAATTGTAACTTTGGTAGGCTTTAACTCTCCCAAACCCAATTGTTCATAAACTGAAAATGGAAGAACATTCACACTTGCTCCTAAATCAAGTAAAGCTCGTTTAATTCGACAGTTTCCTATCATACATGAAATTGTTGGACAACCGGGGTCCTTGTATTTAGGAATTCTTGTATTTTGCAAAATTGAGCTTAATTGTTCGGCCATAAAAGCTTTCTTTTTGACATTCAACCTTCTTTTTGTGGTACACATGTCTTTCAAAAATTTTCCATAAGAAGGAATTTGTTTGAGCGCATCGAGCAATGGAATGTTAATTTTTACTTGTTTAAAAACTTCCAAAATTTCAGCATTTTGATTTGGTTTTGAGGATTGTTGTAGCCTTTGAGGAAAAGGAATTTTCACACTCTCTTTGATTTTTTCAATATCCTCTTTTTCCCTCACTTCCTCATCATTCTTTTCGACTTCTTCATCTACCACCTCAGCTTCTTTTGATTGAACTACTTCCTTTGGCTTTTGGGCCTTAGGATGAATAGTTTTATCAATCATTTTTCCACCGCGAAGAGTGGTGATAGACTTCACGTGCTCCAATGTATCTTGTGAAGAAGTTCCCTCTTCAATCATCATTGTTTGCCCATGAGGATTCGCAAGAGGTTGGGCTGGAAACTTACCCTTCTCTTGGTTTGAAAAATTGGGAGCCATTTTAGACAAAAAATTCCTCATATCATTCATGGAACGATCATTGCTTTGGAAGTATTGCTCACACCTTTGAACATGTTGATCAAACTTTTGAAAATTTTGATCGGATTTTTGAATAAATTGTGTAAGCAAGTCTTCCACATTTCTTTTTGGTGGGGGAACATATGATGATTGAGATTTTTGAAAATTCGGAGGTTGATTGGTTTGAGTGTTTGAATTGCCCCAACGAAAATTAGGGTGATTCCTCCACTCACTATTATAAGTTTCCGAATAAGGAGAATTTTGCGGCCTTTTGTAATTATTTATCATGTTCACTTGGGCCGGGTCAAGCAAAACTTGCTTGACGGTTGGTATGGTAGGACATTTTTCCGTTGGGTGTCCTATCATATCACATATACTACACATAGTTTCTTCTTCCATCAAATTGACCTCTCTTGGTTTTGAAAATTCTAAAGCCTCAATTTTTTTGGTCAATTGTGTGACTCGTGCCGCCAAATCATCACTCTCCTTTAATTGATGGTAACCACCCCGATTAGGCATATTATTTCTTTCAGAAAAATTATAAGTATCCCATGTTTGGTTACTTTCAGCTATGTAATCAAAGAAATCAAATGCTTCGTCGGGATTTTTACTTAGAAATGTGCCATTACACATCATTTCTACAAATTTTCTCATTTCAGGAGTGAGTGATTGATAGAAGAAACTAACCAAGTTCCAATTTTCATATCCATGATGGGGGCAAGCGTTTACAAGCTCTTTGTACCTTTCCCAGCATTCATAGAATGTTTCTTGATTTTTGGGTGCAAAATTTGAGATTTGACGCCTTAAAGCGTTAGTTCTATGAACGGGGAAAAATTTCTTCAAAAATTCAGTTTGTAAAGCTTGCCACGTTGTAATGGAACGTGGTCTTTGTGCATTCAGCCAAGTTTTTGCTTTGTCTTTTAATGAGAATGGAAAAAGTTGGAGTCTTACCACCTCTTCAGTCACATTAGGATCATAAAAAGTGGAGCATACTTCTTCGAATTCCTTGAGGTGTAAGTATGGATTTTCTGACTCCATTCCATGAAATCTGGGCAAAAGTGGTATCATTCCTGGTTTGACAGCAAAACGGTTTGCTGTCGGCGGAAGAACGATGCATGATGGAGTGGCGCTCCTTGGTGGTTGAAGATAATCTCTCATGGTTGCGATTGGTGCTTCCTGAATGGGCTGAACTTGTACATCAAAATGATTTCCACCATTTCCTCCTCGTGCTTCCTCATGGTGATCCATTGTAACTTCTGTTTCTGTTTCAAAAAGATTATAGAAAAACGAATCGGGAAATGGATCTCTTTCTACACGTCCTTTGGTATTTCTTAACCAATGAATCATGTACCAAAGAAAGTGTACAAGAAAAGAAAGTCACTAGATTAAAATAATACAACCAAATATGAACTAAACCCGTGATCGACTTTTCGTTGCCCTCCCCGGCAACGGCGCCAAAAACTTGACGCGCTTGAAATAGTGCAATCGTATACACCCAAGTGTAGGCGGTCAAGTTGTAATATAGACTTATGGAAGTCCGAGTGTCGAACCACAGGGAGGGGACTAAAGCTTTTGTAAATCACGTGTTTATAAAATAATTATTGATTGATTAAAATTGTTGTGAATTGCTTTGTGGAGAAATGTGTAAAACAAAACTTAAATTTATGAGAATATTCTTGTATTTAAGGAAAGCGAAGGCTTTGGGGGTTTATTTGTTATTTATTGGGAACCATGGTTTATGAATCCAATTCGGCTAATTCATTCTCCTTATTGTGTTGCATATTGTACTTTTCATTTAGAAGTCTAGATGTTGGCGGTAAAAGATTTCGAGGAAATACAACCAATCCAACTTTACTAGGCTACCTTATGAAGGAAGACAAACACCACATTTAAGGAGAAAAATAAGCAATTAGAGAGTTCTCAAATATAGGCACAAAGTATGTTTAAGTGTTGTAGGTGACAAGGGAAAATAAAACCTTACTTTACACTTAACCACAAGATGTGACCATATTTGAAATAAAACTCTATAATTTTATATAAAAAGCATAGCCATCCATTTATAATGGTGATTGTAAAATAAAATATGCTTACTTGAAGTACTTTGTTTGTATATAAATGATTTAACTAGTACTAATCATACATGGCATGAATAGTCTATGTATCATTTATGTACTAAACATGTCCATTAATCACTAAAGAACTCCATATACATGGCATAAGGAGGCAAAAGAGATTAAAATGGAGGTTCCATAATATTTATGGTGTTTTAAGCCATTAAATATTATGGACTATTATTAATAGATGAGAAGCATAATTATTTAACAATACTAGGCACAAAGCTTTTAAAGAATTGAAAACTTGACCATGTTTACCTTTTAAAACAAACTCACCCCCTAGCCTTGGCTAGGTGATTCACCCCTCCATAGATGAATACATAACAATAATGAAGGAGAATCAACAAAACACTTGTATTAATAGATATGAAATAAGTCTATTACAAGTGATTGAGAATATAAGAAGAAGAAGAAGAATATTTCACTATATTTTTCTCTCTTTATTACAAGAAAATTTCTCACTCTCCAATTCTTTTCATGTATCTATGCATGCATCTATCTCTCCAACACAAATGAATCCTCCATCTATTTATAGGGGAGGCCTTCCCTAATGGACGGTCGAGATCAAACCAATCCAATGGTCTAGATTTACATTCCAGAACTTTCTATACAAATATCTCTAACTAGAATACTCTAGAATACTCTAGAATAATCTACCAAGATTATTTACAACTAGGTTATTCTAGAAAGTTCTACATCTAGGTCCTTCTAGAATACTCTAGAAGGTTGGAGGCTCTTCTCCATAATTCCATAACGTTCTAGAAAATTCCGTAATCTTCCATAACGTTCCGTAAGGTTCTAGAAAATTCCGTAATCTTCCATAACGTTCCGTAAGGTTCTAGAAAATTCCGTAATCTTCCATAACGTTCCGGAATTTTCCGTTTTTCTTGGACAATATTGAGCGGGTCGTGACATTAGGGTTGTGTTGAGTTGTGGGCTGCAAGTTCTGAGATGAGATGGGCTGCAAGTGGGCTGCGCCAAAAAAATCACATATTTATTAAATTAACACATTCCCGCTAGAATCAATATTTTAGCGCACTGATCTTATTTTGGCCATAACTTTCTTCTCCGAACTCCGATTGATGCAAGGTTTTCACCCACGCGTAGCTAACTCAAAGATCTCAAACTTTTATCTCTGGAGTTTTCTTCAAATTCTGTACGGATTAATGCCAGAAATATCTTGAATACAAGTGATGTGCGCAGCCAATCTCTTTTTGCTTTGTAATCTTCCAACTTAATTCTAAACACCTGAAAAACACTAAAAACACAACAAATATAAACATATATGCTCTCCAAAGTATAAATTAGTGGGTTATAATGTACCAATTTCTTGGCACATCAACGCCCTTGTACTTAGTACTGAGATTTTGGTACAGTAACTATATCCCATTTATAAAACCCATGAATTCTTCATAAAAGTTCTATCTCTATTCCTCGACAAGATTTGTCTTTTTGATAAAATAAATAGGGAGTTTTCGTTTTTCTTCCTTTTTCCTTCCTGATGTGAGTAGTCATGTAGCTTGTGCATAAGCAAAAGTCGAGGATTATGTCGCAAGTAGAAATTTTTAACACGCACCCGTAATTTCATAGTAGTATGCCAATTAACGTAGTTTCTCAAGAGCCAATTACTTTATATCTTGTTGACGCACTCTTTGAAAAGATGTCGCAAATTAAATCATTATGGATAAAATTATCAATCCAGTTTGTTAATAATGGTAGCTGTTAAATTATACAACACAAGAAATAGAGAAATTATATTAATGAGCAAGAAATCCACAAGGGGTTACATTGTTACAATCTCCCTTCTATTTACAATGGAATTGACATGAATATATATACAAGTAAAGAAGGAAACAAGAAGCCTAAAATGAGGAAGAAAGGAGGAGACAAGGAGGGAAACATGGAGGAGGGAATAAAGGAAAAGAAGAATAATTCTAAGCTTTAATAATTACAAATAATAATGCTAATTTATGTTGGAGAATATCATCATTCAATATCATCATTTCTAACACCCCCCTTCAAACTCAAGGTGGCAAATGGGCGGTCAGCTTGAGTTTGGAAAGCAAATCCTGAAAGCGTCCTTTTACTACATGAGATGATCTCCAACAAATTGGAAAACTAGATCTAGAACATAATGATTATAATTACATAATTAAAGAAATTAAAGAACAAAACATAATGAATACGGAAGCAGTGGAGCATGGAAGCAGGAACATGGAGGCATGTGTGCAGGAGCATGGAGGCATGTGCTTAGATCTACTTTAACACCCCCCCTCAAGCTGAAGGAGGCTCTTAGGGATCCGAAGCTTGGATACGAGAAAATGGAATTTGGTTTTGGTTTTTTTTTTTTTTTTTTTTTTTTTTTTTTTTTTGACATGTTCGATGATTGACCGACAGACGGAACGGCGGTAACGGCGATGACGGGAGCCGACGGAACGGCGAGGTCCGGTGTAGAATTTCCGGAGGAAAAAACTTGATCTGAATACGCGAGCAGTACGTATAACAGTAACAAGAAATTGAATCAGAATACTTGGAGGTACAGCGAAAGGCGACCCGCCGGAAATATTAAATTGAAGAGATTGAATATATATAGATATGGTTTTTTTTTTTTTTTTTTTTTTTTTTTTTTTTTTTTTAGAGAGGTGGAAGAGTAGCAGTGGTGCTAGTAGTCAATGATGGCCCTTTCTTTGGTTTTGGTTTTAGAGAGATAAACTGAAGTTTCGATATGAGAGGCGAGAGGTTTCCGAGGGTGTTGGTGGTGCGGAAGGAAGGGAACACACATTATTGAGATAAAAAAGAGAAAGGCGATGGATTCTGAGAATCATCAGCACCAAAATTCAAGATATCAGTGAAGTTAGAAGCAGAGAGCGAATTGTATCCTATATCTCCTAAGGTAGTCCAATCCGGAGTCATTAATCCGGCAACCTCCGCAACAGAACTAATTTGAGGAGACCCCTTTGAGAAACCATCCAAAGCAACTTGGTAATCTGACAGAGTCGGATATGCCGGCATATCCACTGCTGTCAGAGGATCCCCGTGTTCTGAAAGATTCACGGTCGGTAGATGGATATCAGGGGTTGATGAAAGGAGCTTTAAAAAACTTTTGTAGTGAGGATGCTCCAACAAATCTTCCTGGGTCGGAAGAACCCCAGGTTCTAGAGGATTCTCTGAGGGGCCAGATGGAGAAGCGAAGGAGCCTGGTGGGTGAGCAAGGGAGTCGGATGGATTGGCCCTTGAGGAACTTGCAGGAGGGTTAAAGGAGCCAGGTGGAGAGGCAAAGGAGCCGGATGGGTGAGTAAAGGAGCCGGATGGAGAAGCGAAGGAGCCTGGTGGGTGAGCAAGGGAGTCAGATGGATTGGCCCTTGAGGAACTTGCAGGATGGTTAAAGGAGCCAGGTGGAGAGGCAAAGGAGCCGGATGGGTGAGTAAAGAAGCCGGATGGAGAAGCGAAGGAACCTGGTGGGTGAGCAAGGGAGTCGGATGGATTGGCCCTTGAGGAACTTGCAGGAGGGTTAAAGGGGCCAGGTGGAGAGGCAAAGGAGCCGGATGGGTGAGTAAAGGAGCCTGATGGGTAGGCAAATGACCTGGAGGCTGGAGATTTCTCCGGCAGTTTTCCGGTCGAACGGTGGCGGCGTCGACCAGAGCCGGATGGAGAAGCGAAGGAGCCTGGTGGGTGAGCAAGGGAGTCGGATGGATTGGCCCTTGAGGAACTTGCAGGAGGGACAAAGGAAAATGACGGATTAACCCTGGGAGACTCGCTGTCCAGTCGAGCCTCCAACGCCGTCATTCGTGACTGCAGAGCCTCAAGCTTTTGATCAAGAGAGGTAAGGAGGGCAGCGCATCCACCAGCAGGATTTAGGATTCTTGCCTTAGCTTCAAAGAGAAACGAATCGAGAGTTTCACGATGTTTGTGATCCGGTACGTGTTGTAAAAAAAATTCAACACTTTTTACCCCGAAAACGGAAAAGATTGTGTGATAATCTCGACGATGATACGCATTTGGAAAGATTTTAACTGATTCACAAGAAGGAGGACAAGCTCTGCGGCGAAAAGAGCAGGCAGGACATGGAGTACCTCGCTGGCGGATGCTGATCGACATGGCTGTTTGTATTGGATTTGAATGGGAGATTTGCAGTGAGGATGGTGCTATTGGGTGATTTGCAGTGAGGATGGTGTGTTTTGATTTTAATGGCAGGAAGCTGGTGAAAGGGTTAAAGGCGCCGATCTCGAAATTTGAATTTCGAATTTCGAGGTCAGAGCAAAAAGATGTCGGCATTTGATGATGGCGAGGGTTTGGAGTTTACGGAATTTGCGGGTTGTCGGTTATGGTATGGATTAGGGGTTGTCGGTTATGGTATGACTGAGGAAATGGACGGTGTTGCTTGGGATTGACGGAGGAGAGAATCGGGAAGTTGAACGAGTGGATGAGTGGTGCAATGAGATCAACGGCTCTTGATGTTAGAATAGGAAAATAAGAAGGTTTAGGGGCTAGAATAGAAATATCAGAAAGTACAGGGGTGAAATTGTAAATATATCTGACGGTGTCTGGAATATTCCGTCAATTCTGACGGCAAACAAACGGCGTTAACCGCTGACGTGGCTGACACGTGACTGACACGTGGCGCTGACTGGATGGCACGTGGCGCTGACTGGATGGCACGTGGCGCTGACTGGATGCCACGTGGCGCTGACTGGATGCCACGTGGCGAACACGTGGCGCTGACTGGATGCCACGTGGCACTGACTGGATGTCACGTGGCGCTGGCATGGATGCCACGTGGCGCTGACTGGATGCCACGTGGCGCTGACTGGATGTCACGTGGTGGACACGTGGCGCTGACTGGATGCCACGTGGCACTGACTGGATGTCACGTGGCGCTGGCGTGGCTGACACATGGCGCTTGTGTGTCAATGATGTGGCAGTTGCAGTTTGTAAGGAAATAGAGGAAAAATAAAATGCTATTAGTAGGAATCGAACCTTGCACTAAGCTGTGGTTACCTGATGGTCTTGCCAGCCAGGCTGAATGCTTCAATAATAATTATTTGGACGTGGTTTTATTTGAACAGGTTTGCTGCGTAAAGTCTGATTCGAGTAGTGTTTGGAGGCGTATTTGATTTGTTTGATAATGGTAATAGGTGTGGTGGCTTGGTGGCGAGGTTGTGTGGTGGCTGGTGGTTGGTGGCGAGGTCGTGGTGGCTAGTGGCGAGGTCGTGGTGGCTAGTGGCGAGGTTGTGCTCTGATACCATGTTAAATTATACAACACAAGAAATAGAGAAATTATATTAATGAGCAAGAAATCCACAAGGGGTTACATTGTTACAATCTCCCTTCTATTTACAATGGAATTGACATGAATATATATACAAGTAAAGAAGGAAACAAGAAGCCTAAAATGAGGAAGAAAGGAGGAGACAAGGAGGGAAACATGGAGGAGGGAATAAAGGAAAAGAAGAATAATTCTAAGCTTTAATAATTACAAATAATAATGTTAATTTATGTTGGAGAATATCATCATTCAATATCATCATTTCTAACAGTAGCAACTAAAAATATTTTTCTCCCCTCCCTTAAAAGTAGAATTTGTAAGAAAAAATAACATAATCTCAGATCCAAAGGGGTTGGGCTTTCTAAGTCCACATTGGGCCCAAGAAAGGTTAGATCCAAGGGAAGGGTTGGACTTTCTAAATCAATAATTGGGCTAAAAATGGAAATGAGAAGCATGGTGGTCCATCCTAATAAAAGTATCCAATGGGCACAAATTTCCGGGTTTTATTAAATGTAATTGTATCGAAAGATTTCTCATGGTAATTTAACAATGTTTTTATTTCATTTTATTAAGAAAAAATAAATCTAAATCACTCACTTTAAATACAATGATATAAACTTTCTAAATTCCTATGATGAGACTCAAATCTAAAATATCTCCCAAATCCGAGTTAGTTTATCTCCCGATTAGACTTGAACCCGATATTTCATCTGAATCTCTCATAGTAATGTAACAACTTTTCTCTTGTCATTAAATAAAAGAAAAGAAAAAAACCACTTTTTAAGTGAAAAGTACTATAATGATATTATTTTTTTGTGCAACGATAAGAGTTGTTTGGGTCACAGCACATATGTCGACTGGTCACTCCCCGGACACACTCTCCCATATCAATTTGGTGCTTTTAAGAGTTTAAACTCTCCTAGAAATAAAACCCTAGTTAACAAAAAGATGAAGCATTTTCCCTACCAACTGGAATAACTCTGGTAGGTGTACCACAACAAATGCCCGTTCACTTTTATCCATTTTAAAATCGAAATGGCGTTTGCTTGCATTGATGAGTTATTCCCACTGTCTCTGTTAATTTTTTTGGGTCGAATATCTCTGTACTTAAATCTTAATAATGTCATAAAGTAAATAGTCACATCTTAATTAATTCTGTTTATTAATTAAGCAAACGAGATTGAGTATATTATATGAGAAAACTAATCAATCATCTAATATACCTTAATTTGAATATGTATATATATTCTAGCTGCTTGCCTCAGTGGGTATAATTAAGTTCAACAAGTGGTTGTGATTTTGATTCCATTCACCTATATAACTTTCTATTTATGCAGTACCACTATAAATCAAGTTGCTTTAGTGATTACTGACCACCAATAGTTGCATGTAAAATAAACTTTATAGATAGTTTTGGCCTCATTCGTTATCTTCTTAGAATGTTTTTTCCAAAGGATAGACGATCTTATGGGCACGCCAGTATGGTGCATTTAAGAGTTTCTAAACTTCTAGAATAATGCTCGCCCTAAAAAGTTGTTACCTATATATGGAGATTTGAACCATATCGAAACTTGTTCTTCATGAGAAATTAAGTCCCACAACTTTAATCGCTGGGCCAATCCTTTATGATTTAATTTGTTGTTACAAAAAATTAAGAACGTACATAACATCAAAATGGAGTTGGGTTGTACCTTTATCGACTAGATCCATTCGTGTGAGTGGATGGGGATCTGGGGTGACGAGTTGACTCGACCCGAAAACCCCTAAAATGTAAAATCAACAATCTTGTAAAAAGAAATATTGTAATTTTTAATAATAGAGAATAGAAAAGAGATAATTGTATTGAATTGATTACGAGGTCTAAACCATTACAACAAAAAGGGCCTTAAACAAGGAATGTATAATCGCCTAAATATGGAATATAGGATGAAGGATATTTGAGGAATATTGAGATTAGAATATTATATCAATTATATACCTAATATAAGATATTTATATATGTTAACATCCTCCCTCAAATTCAAGATGGTAATTGTGAAATCAACTTGAGTTTGAAAACGAAATCTTGAAGTTGTCATTGTTAAGAGGCACTTGGAGTTGACGCTGATGCGGTTGTCGGTGACGATAACTCAGGGCGATGGTTCCCTAGCATAAGGAGTTACTCAACAAGATAGGTCGATCTAGCACGGTGGTTTGGTGTAGATGTGCAATGATTGTTGATGAGCTCGACAACTTATCTGGCATGATAGTGGTCCATCATAAAGTTGATAGATAACTTGTTCGGCACAATGATAATCCATCACATGTGATCGATTACTTGTTCGACACGGTGATAGTCAAGCACAGAGATGATCGATTACTTGTCCGGCATAATGATAATTCGACATAGATGTTCTCCGGTCATCGACAAATTTGGCACTGCAAGTTACACTTTTGTGACTTTAAGTGACCATTTTTTATGTGAAAAAGAAATGTCATAAGTTTGAGTGTCAAAAAAATATGTATTCTCCAAAAAAAAAATAATATCATAATCTTTAGTCAAGAGACAAAAATAATGGAGAAGTGCAGAACTTTAATTAGGCATCCCCTACTCTCCCTAACATTCTACAACCAATGCCACTGCGCCAGAAGCATTACTTAGTCATTAGTTGCAAAACAATATATTTGACCAAATATGTGAGGCCCTTTTTACACAAAATATAACTAACGTAAAACGGCAAATTCTTATAGTGTCGTTGGTTTGCCTTCTTGAAAAATGATTCTAACTTTAGTTTTTTTCCAATTTTTTTCAACCCAAGCGCCTTTGTTTTTTCAATAGAAAATAAATATTTTCATGACCCATTTTTTTTTATCAAATATGAGATAATGGCAAAATTCAATTGCTTCATGAAAAAAGATAATAACTTTTTTTTTAATTTTTTTTTGAAAATAAGTATTAAAACAAACTAATTTCATCTTTATTTTAACTTATTTGTCAAAACTGATGTTCAATTGGTTTTAAATATTTTTATAATACCGGTTATGACATTTTTTATAAAGCAGATATATTAATCCCGAAGCGTAATGAAAATAAACATTAGTAACTGTTTTTAAAAGATACTCATAAAATCAAATTATTTCACATTTTGTGATTTTTCTTCAAAAATGACATAAAGTTAAAAACAAAAATGATGGTTAATTCAAAAGTGTTATTAAAATAAATAAATGTGACTTTTTTTAAATAAAGAAAATCTTAAAATCAAATTATTTCACTTATTATGACATTTTTGCCAAAACTGAAATTGACAGAAAGTTATTTTGGCAAACAATCATAAGAAGGTAAAATTTTTATCGTGTTGACATGTGTGGCACAATGGTTTAGTTTCGGCACGAGACGTTGGGCATGAGAAACTGGGTGATCGATGAGGCGCATTATTCGTGTAGGCGCTGCGCGTCGCATGTGGGCAAGCGCATAGGCACGCAAAGATGGGCTAGGCGTGTTATAGATTGGCAGCAATGGTGGCTTATTTTTGTTGAAGGTGGTTTGAGTGCTGGTAAGATCGCAAAGCCGGTCTTGACTATTTGGTGGCTCTGGGCGAAACTTTTAAAGGTGCCCTTTTATATATAAATATATTATTTTTTTAAATTAAAAAAATAAATTAATTTTCTTTTCGTCTTATAAATAAATATATTAATTTTTAAAATTAAAAAATAAATTAATTTTGTTTTAATGATAAGAGTTCACATATTACTAAAAACACACTACAGTTGCAAAGAATCCTGCAAAAATATTATAATTAAATATTTAATTCTCTTATTATTTTAAAAATCAATATGAGTGAAAGAACAAATATTGATACCCCCCTAATTCTCTTCTATTATGAGTAGATTGAGATTGAATATGAAAAAAAAAAAAGAATCAAAGAAAAGCTAAAGATGTTGTTTCCTACACGTCGTTAGAGCTTTTGAAACTTTTTTTCTTGATAATTTGCATTATTTTCTTTTTCTTTTTCAATATATATATGTGTATATATATAAAAAAAATATATATATTAATTCCCCTCTTAATTTTTGGGCCTTGGGCGGTCGCTTTGCCAGCCTGTCCCAGGGCCGGCTTTGTAAGATCGTTTGGTGATGATAATGCACATTTTTCTTTTTACTTTCTTGTCTCGTTTAGAGTGGCGGTGATTGAACAGATGGCGATGATTTGGACGTCCAGTGGACAACTAAATATATGGTCCGCTGGCAATGGTGAAATAAGATTAAAAATCTTAAAATAAAAGGATCTTAACGTTCTGATTTCATGTTAATAATAAAGAATATAAAAAAGATAATTGTATTAAATTAATTATGTAATATAAACTATTATAATAAAGAGGGCATAATATAAATTTATGCGAGATATAAATAAAAGAAAAACAAAATCGCTTAAATATAAAAAATATGATTAAGAGGATGTAGGGAAGACTGAAATTAATTATATTAATTAAATATCTAATCTAAGATATTTATATATGTTAATAGTAAAGTTACATCTAGCGGACCCATTAATTGAGCACGTGCGACTCAAAATGTGGGAGAGCAATTGCTAGAGACTAGAGTGACAAACTAAAAATATTTTTAAAAAATTGTCTTAATTAATTGCAATCTGGTCGAGCGCAACTTCAACCTACACCAACATATGCGAAATCGATACTATATAAAAACAAAGCCATAACTTTTGATTATGACTAGAGATGACAAAATGATTTAATTTGGCGGATTTTTAACTCTCTGACCCGAATGTGGTGGGCTTCTTTATAACAGGATTGGATTCGAACTTTTTAAAGTGATATCTGCACTGGGTTTGGTCGAGCTTGGGTTTTACCAAAAAAAAGCTTTGTTTGACCCATCCTGTCGCAAATATTTAAATTTTTTTCCTTTAATACTCTTAAGATACTTAATAATTATACCAAGTCAATACGGGTTTAGTCGAATTTAGGTTTAAATGTATTAACTAGCAGATTGGGTTCGAATTTGGTTAAACATGTCCTATACAAAACTTATTACCATCCCTTGAGTCGGGTTTAGATTGGACTTATATATAGGCGAGTCATATTCGAATTTAGCTATACTCACCTTAAATCAAACCCATTTCATCTCTAACTATGACATTCATTAATTTTCGATTTTTTTTTATTTTGTCGGTCATTATAACTTAAAAAAAATGTATATTCATAATTAGGTTTGAAACTTCCCCCTCTTCTTGATTGATAACATCAATTTTGACCACATAGCAAAACTTTAATTTTTTTCATTTTCATTGAAGCCTGTGAGTGCATGAAAAATATGTGTGCATATTTGAGCTTCCACATGGGAGTAGTACATAAGTACGTGAGTGCCCTTCCCCTGCAAATTAGCTTTTAGAGTTCTACATATGGGTTCCAATTATTGGTGCTCTGAATTAGTATGAATCCCTGCACATAGGATAGTGTGTCTAGGTGTGTTTAGAAATTGAATCGAACTAGACTAAATAGAGTGACCGGACCGAATTAAAAAATATATATATATAGATGTGCATGTATAAATATTTTTGGTTTATACATATACAACGATTTAATCTAGTCCAAGTTTTAGTGGACCAAATTACTTCTGTCTAGTTTTCAGCCTTGCCAATTTATATCCTTAAAATATCGGACTGAATCGAATATATATACATTTAAAATAAATAAATTAAATATATATATACATCTTCAATTTTTGATCAATCAAAAGTAATAAATTGAAGATGGAATAGCTTGCACTCCAAATAAATTACACCACCAAGTTGAATTGTTATGGCTTAAGTTTAATAAATACTAAATATTGCGGTGTGTTAGAAAAAAATAACAATAGACCAATTGTTTAAAATACGTCAATTGCTTAAAATTATAAAGCAAGCCCAACAAAAAAATAGGCCTATTATAAAAGTTCAGACAAGTTAGATTGATTGAAATCAAACTGTTCAAAATGGTTCACTCTTATTCTGTTTTTCGGTTCCGTTATGTCCAAAAAAATAGAGGACCGATTTTAACAATCCGGTTCGTCTTAACTGGATCGTGATCGCTCCTAACTGTGTAACAAAAACCAAAGTCTCATATGAAATAAATATATAAGATTTGAAAGTGGTATATATATGAGCTCATCGATACATCTAATCTAAATTTTGGGAACTTGCAGGTGAATTGACATGAATCTCTCCTGATTACTGTGATTAGTGTTCCTTACCGATTTAGCAGATGGGTCTCTTAGCAGGTGACACGAAACTTCAAAGTAGTATGAACACTTCCTTTCACAAATTTAAGAGTCCAACGTTATGTCTTTTTGGAACAAACGAATGTACTAAATTATATAATAATTGAAGTTTATTATTGATTATATTAAAATTGTATTATCTTTAAAAAAGAATGTCAAAATCAAATCGAACTTTCAATGATGAACGGAGAGAATACCATTTAATATAGTTAGCAATTTTTCATTGAAATGAATAACTTTTAATAACTAAATATCTTGATTGAGTGGTATAAAGTTGTTAATGAGATAATTTTGAGATCAACTTAGAACTCCCAAAGTTGATTATCAACGTTCTTAAAATAATGCTTGGTCAGCAACAGCCACGCACCATGAGTGGGGATTAATTAAGGTACGCGAAAGTTGACCCGGACATCTCGTAGGGTAGCTCTCGAACAAAAAAAAATAAAAATTATAAGGCATAAGGAGGATATAATATGTGTAAATATTTAACATGGAGGTACAGGGAATATGAGATGTATTATTATTATTGTAAATTATCATTATCTTATCACAAATGGAGAAGCTTACAATTTAAAGGTGTGGTTACAAATTTTGGTGGTTGTAACATAGGTTTCTTTGACGAGGGTAGCCTTTAAGACGAGAGAAGAAAGATTCCCCAATGTATATGGCTTGTAACTTGACAATGATAATCACAAATAATTTGATTAATCTATATTTTCTTTCATTCCACAAAAAAAAAATAATACAGTGGTTAAAGTTTTATTTGATAATAATATGAAAAATAATATATATATATATATATATATATTTACAAAAATAAGAAAAGAACAATTGATTTGTGTGAAATTAGAAAATATGTTGAGACGTGGTAAGATTAACTCTTACCCTCTATTTCATATTAACATAGAAAGAGGAAAAAAAAATAATTTGTGTGAGAAATTAGAAAATAAGTTAAAATATTTAGTAAGATAAACTCGGAATTTTTGGCTTTCTTCATGAATTTTTTTCCTTTTTTTTGTTTGGGGGTAGGGGAAGTGAGTAAGATTTTAATTTTTTTTCACAAAACTTATATAAAGAATGATGGATAATATATACTCAAAAAAATGAGCATGAGACGAAGTCATCTCATTACATGCCTTAACTTATTTTCAATTTCTCACACGAATTAGTTGTTTTTTCTATCATTTTCCACTTTGCTATCAAACAGAGCATTAGGGTGCATTTGATAATAAGATAGAAAATGAAAATAAAACTTATTGATTTTTTTAAAAACTTGGAAAATAAGTTGAGTGATGTGGTGAAACACTCTCAATTTAATATTTATTTTTATGAGTAGATGTCCTCCGTACTTCTTTATTTTTTGTAGAATTTTTTTCTCAATTAGCACCTAAAGAAAAAATTTCAAGGGAAAAAATCAAAAAGTAAGAGAACATCTCACCCATCCCTTAACTTATTTTCCAACTTTTCACAAAAATCAAAATAGTTTGCTATTATTTTTTATATTGCTATCAAATGGAGCCTTACTTTTTGATTTTTCCCATGGAATTTTTTTTTTGCGGGTTGAGAAGGAAAAAAAAAATTAACAAAAAAGAATAATTTAAGACATAAACTCATAAAAATGAGTACTATATGAAGAATATCTTATGCATGTCTCAACTTATTTTTCAACAAATGCCCAAAAGAATAAATTATTTTTAAATTACTTACATAATTTTTGTTCCACCATTTTCAATATTACTTTCAAATGGAGTCTAATTTTTTAAAATTATGGTCCGTTTGATAACAACATTAAAAAGGAAAATAAAAACAAGTGATTTTTGTGAGAAATTATAAAATAAGTTGAGACATGTAGTAAGATGTCTTTTTATTTGTTACTTTTTTCATGGATAAATTTTCTTTGGTAGTTGAGAAAAAAAATTCACAAAAAATTATGAAGGTTGGGGAGCATCTACTCATACAATGAGCACGAAATGGAGTATATCTCATTACTTGACTCAACTTATTTTCCAACTTCTAACCAAAATTAAGTGTTTTTATTTTCTTTTTCCATATTATTATCAAACGGATTCTTAGTGTTAGGAGGATTTTGCGTGAGATTAATGCATGCATAGAATATCGGTAGCCAGTCAAATTGATCGCATTAGTAGCAATTCTACTTTATTCAAATTTTTTGTTAAACTTATTTTAATGTTTATTTTGATTGTTTTTGGCAATTATATATTTGTCTATTTTTGGGTAGCACTTCTGTTTATTGAAATACGTTTTTTCTTTTTCAGAAAAGAATAAATGCATCCAAACAACGAGTTTAAATTTCTCATAAAGTACCTCCACTAAAGAAATTAAGAAAACACCGTTTACGCATGCCTAATATCAACTTTAATAGAGAGCAGGAATGAAATCAATATTTAATCTTGCAGGAAATGATTAATTTATTAGAAAAATAATTTTTCCAACATCATAGCTTATAGGGTTATTTTTTTTTTCACTGGATCCTCTTATGAAAAATTATATTAAATAAAGTTAAACATGCTAAAAGGAAGCAATGGCCCCCCTCCAATCAAAACTAAGTGCTGTCTTTGATAGAGAGGTTACTTTAATTTCGGAAAACATAAGAAATGCGAGTGTAATAAACCAAAAAATTAACAGTATGTTTGGATTGGGGGAAGGGAAAAGAAAAGAGGAGGAGGAATTACATTTCATTCGTTTGGATAGATTTATAAGAGGGAGTGGAGAGGAAATGGAGGGATCGGGAGGGAGTGCTAATCCCGTCTATTCTTTTATTTTGTTTCCTTCCAATATTGGGAGGGAAAGGAAAATTTTTTAATGATTTTTTCACGTTATTCCAAATTCAACCTTAATTTGTTAATAAATGTTAAATCGCATTCCTTTCCTTTCCTTTCTTCTTTATATTCAAACAAGATTTATTTTCATTCCATTCTTTTTCATCTTTAGCTATCCAAACAACAATAAAATTAAACTCATTCCTTTTCATTCTATTCCATTCCTTCCCCTCCTAATTAATTATTTCCTTTCCATCCCTCCCCTTCAATCCAAAGGGGCTGTAAAGGGAAGTAATGTAATTATCCCTAAGACCATCTCCAATATATATGATAAATGGTAAGTTAAAATTGGCATATTACCAAACGGAGCTGCGCAGCGCATAGTGTGAAAATTTGCCACGTCAGCTCATGCGATACACAAAGTGTCGCGCGCCACATGCCACCTCATCACTCCCCGCATATTCTGGACCTCACGCGACGTTCTCTACTTCGCATGATACTGACTGTACCTCACGCGATGTTATGTTCATTGCGCGGTGCTGATTGGACCTCACGCGATATTCTGAACATCACGCGGCGGTGCTGACTGGACCTCACGCGATGTTCTGTACATCGCGCGGTGGTGTGTTAGTGACCCGCAATGCACTCTCCATCGTGAGAGAGAATAGTTTGTCCCCATCCACTTTTACCATTTCTCTCCCATTTTAGCCAACCATTTCAGCTTTTATCCAGTGTGCTGGAAACAAAAAATAGGCATTTTTGCCTATTTACCTTATGCATTGGAGAAGATTTAACATGTTTAGACTCTCCGGTTTGGCATAGTGGTAAAATATTTGTCAATCTATGGAACATGTAAAACAATTCATATCGATGTACAGATAGGACAAGTTTGATAAAACTATATCACTAGCATTGTACATATATTAAGTAAATGAATAACTAGCATTTACGAGATTCAACTAGACAACTAATATTCGTTCAAAATTCAATCGGACAATATATGATCGTTAAGACTCCAATAAAAATCAGATAAACACTTGATGTTGGTTTGGATTGAGTCGAACAATTCATCTCCACCTAAAGTACGTAAATAATATAATATTAATTTACTATGTATTATAAACGATTGAGATTAATTACTTTGGATGCTCTATATATAATTGAATTTCCTCTCTCCTTTTCCCTCCCAAGCTTGGCAAAACACTCTTTATGGTCTCTTTTAAACAAATTGATAGAATATGGGTGCACAAGAATAAAAGGGTTCAATTGGGGTTCCATATATAGAAACACCACTCACTCCTTTTACCAATCCAAGAAGAGAAATGACACTCAAATGAATATCTTTAATTGATATGACCTCTCACCGCCAATCTAGCTATAGTTTATTTTAATATGTGCTTTTAATTGCTTGTGGCATTTTGGTGGACTGTGCCCTTTATTTATACCTACAACGCTTTTGTTTAAATCATCTCTATCAATAGTAAGGGTTATTTAATTAGGAATATTATTTAATTACTAGTATATATATGTATATGTTTTTTCAAATCATCTGGTCCATGAATATATAGTAAAGTCATTGAGGAACATTATGTAATTTCCAGTTTAAGAAATGTTCTAGCACCACCATTGTCATAATTTTCAACTTAACCTTTACACTAAAAACAAAATACCCTAAAGCCTCGTTTGGTTCACGGATTTAATACTCAGAAAAAGAAAATCCTTTCTTTCCTTTATTTGGTAAGCACAAATTTCGGAAACACTTTCCCGAGAGAGGAGAAAATAGGGGGTAAAACCATTCATCTCAAAACACATGAGATTGATTTTTCTATGTGATTTTCAAGTATTTATTACAAAAAATTTAGACAATAATACCTTTACATAAATACTTTACATGTTTTACCAAACACAAGAAAGAAAATTTGACAAGAAATTTAGTTTCTCACATCCATAAGAAAGATAAGTGAATTAATTTCCCTCCTGTGAACCAAACGAAGCCTAATAGTAGCTTGAGAATGTCCAAACAGTATCTTAGTATTCTATTATGCCCTTTTAACAAAAACTCTTTTGGTGAGGCGCACCCTTTTTTTAATAAATAAAATTTTTTTTTGAGAAGAAGTTTTAAGAATTTTTTTTCTGTAAAAATGCTACAATTTTTTTAGAAGGTGACTGAATTCTACCATCTTCTAAGTGAAAGTGAATATTGAGGGTAATACCACTTGAACTCAATTTAAGGAGAATTAAACCCAAAATCTCTCTCGTAATATAAAGAATCCTTCCCATTTTTTTTTTTTCATATATATCAAAATTAGAAACCTCGTTATTGAGGACCACATTTGTTTGCATCGTTACCACAAAATGGAGGTAATATATAGAGTCCTTATACACGGACATACGTTTTGATTCAAAAGAGACATATCAATGGGGTGAACGATGACCCATGAACTATAATATATTTTGATAAGAAAAAAATTGATATTAACCTCACATTTTATTATTTTAATTAATAAATAACTGAATGATACTAATGCACTCTAAATTAAAAGAATGTATTAATTTATATTTTAAATATTTTTTTTTGACACTTTACACCTTATACATATAAAATTGTCAAAAAAAAAGAGATCGAATTGGTCCAAATCGATAGAGTCAGTAATCAAATTCAACAAAGATGGTGGTAATGAATAGTAAATTAGCAGTAGAGACAATGGTCTTTTTTTATTTGTGTGGGTAGATTCTTCCGGTGGCTTTTATTCCCAATCTGGTAGTATGTTTTCCTAGAGTGTGTGATCATGTTCTACACTATGCTCTAATGGCCAAATAAATACAGTTCTCATAGAGCAAGAGGGAGAGGGGAGAGAGAGAGAGAGAGAGAGTGATGGGTAGAATATTTGGCTCTTGCCGTGGTTCCGTTGTTCATCCCTTGCTAAGGGTTTATCTTGTTCTATTTGTACCATCTAGCTAGGGTTTGATGACGGAGAAAATTACTATAAAAGGTAAATTTGATCACTATTCCAAAGTTATGGGTGCTAATAGCCATGTTCACATTAGTAGAAGTCGTTATTTCTTATCGTCTGTCCTCAACTCAGTTACTTCATATCCATAACTTACTTCTTGATGATGGGTAAACAATCTAATTAGACATTGTGGTCGGTATCATTGGCCAATAGGAGTTCGAGTCTTCATATGGGGCTATGGCCCGTTCACTAGGCTTGGGTCTAGACCCAGATACAAAATTATGCTCTCACAAATATTTTAGTTTGAAATGCATTAATGTAATTTAGTTTTAATAAATATTAGTCAGACAAGTTATATAAGGCTTTATGTCAAATATACATGTTTTTCTAAAATATTTATAAAATATATCAAGCCCATAATTTAATAATTTTTTACTAATATTTTATAATTTTATATTAATTCATGCCGTATTATTGTGCGGAGGCCCGGGTAGTCTAATTGACATGCGCAAAAACAGAAGAGGGAGACCAACTGCATATCAAATCATCTGTTCATTGTTTTTCCCTGTTCTGCTAAAAAGAACATGGGTGAATGTACATTTATATATATATACATTTTTTTCTAGTAGGTTACTTGTAGCTAAACAAGATGAATAATGACCAAACCCAATGTACCAACAGAAGGAGAGAGAATTTACCTTTTCTCGTCATAGCATACTAGGTTTAGAAATTTATGGTAATATGTGGTTGCAATATTTACAATACCTGCTTTAATTTATTTTTTAAAACTTTTAGACTAATAATTTCTAACAAATTAATTTACTAGGATTGACACGTGAATGCTAGGTTGGTAGAATATAGACTAATTTCAATTATCAATACCCAGCCCACGTGCAACAATTAATTATTATGCGATCTTCAAATCGAGCAGTGGAAAATAAGTGTAATTTAGACGTTACAAAAATATTCGAGGTAAAATAGATTTTCAAAATAGGAGGGGGAGAAGATTGAAGTACTAATAATAATTAATTGATTGATTAATTACCGGTTAAACACGGGCAAACAATTCATTTTATAGTAAACAATTTACATGACCACTAAACTTTTTATCAAGTATCACTTCGGCCATTAAACTTTAAAACAAATCACTTTTACAATTTAATTTTGGATTGAGTATCACTTTCGTCATTCCTTTCAATTTGACTGTTAAATTGAATGGAATAAAATCATGTATAAGGCACATGACTTCATTTAAGCATATTTTGATCAGTTTAGTTAAGCAAATAGCCCAAATTATACAGTTTGTTAAAAATATCTATATGTTTTATAAACGTTTGTGTTACATTTTGACAGGAATTAATGAAGGAAAATACCCTTTTTTGTAATATGACTAAAATGTCCTTACACGAAGTTATTTGCTACGCAAATGTATCAAATTTAACAGTCAAATTGGAAAGAATTGTCAAAGTGGTACTAACTCCAAAGTTAAATGATCAAAGTGATTTACTTTAATGTTTGATGGCCAGAATAGTATTAAATCGAAAGCTTAATGGCCACTTGGATTGTTTAATCTTCATTTTATAACAAAATTGTTGACAATCGCATCCTAGTAATTAAATTATTTTGGACAACATATAGCTAAAATTCAAAACGAAGAACTGTTTTAAAAACATATATTTTATTCTCTGTCTTTTTATTCAAAAAATATTATTGTATAAACACTTCTGCCTTATTTCCAATTTTTTCTATGCTAATGAGGATAAATTCAGATACTTCAAGAAGGAGAAGGGACAATTTTATTTTTGTCAAAATAATTATTTCTTTGTTAGAGTATACTTGAACTTAGTAGTGAAGAAACTTGAAGGTGGCTAAATGCCCACCTTACATTTTGAAATGGGGTTATTTTTACCCATTGTTTTTTCTTAAAAATAAATTTGATAGTAATAATTTGTACTTTCCCCACCTTAATTTAAAAGATAAATTACACTTTGCCCATCTCATTTTATATTATCACTTTCAAAGTTAAAAGACAAACTAATTACACTTTATTTTGGTACTTTAGCATTTTAAAATTATATATAGTGATACTTCATAAGAATATTTTTTACACAATTAATGAAATACTAAAATATCAAATAAAAATGTATTTAATTGCGCAATTTTTTTATTTTTCTTCCACCTTAATATCAAATCCACTTACACAGTTTACGTAAATATTTATACTAAAAACCACTCGAACTTAAACAGTCTCTCTCTTTCATGTTATTTTATTTACATTCAAAAAGGAAAAGTGAGGCTAGCTCATAGCCATCTCCTCACCTACTTACACCCAAAAAGAAAAATTGAGGTTTGCCCCCACACTGGACTTATGCTTAGTTCTTAGCGCTATAAATATGGGCTTAACTTCTGCTTCGCTTCAAACCACAACAATAAGAAAAACAAAAACTCAACATATATCATCCAAATACATTCTTCTCTCTCTCTCTCTCTCTCTCTCTCTCAAAGAGTTCAAACTTCACTTTATGGCAAAATATTCAGGGGATCCACTAGTGATTGGTAGAGTTGTTGGGGATGTAGTTGATTACTTCACCCCAAGTGTTAAAATGTCAGTCACTTACACCAACTCTCCCAACAATTCCAAACAAGTCTTCAATGGCCATGAACTTTTCCCTTCCTTTGTCACCTCTAAGCCTAAGGTTGAGGTTCTTGGTGGTGATATGAGATCCTTCTTCACTCTGGTAAATACTTACATATATATATACACACATATATATGCATAATATTTCCACCAAATTTCATAAAAAAATTCAGCCGAAAAGTGGGTTAACTACAAAATTAAAAAAATGTTTGATTTTATATATCTATTTTTGAACATATATTTTTCAATCTTATAAATAATCTACTTATCGGTTGAATTTTTTAATGAAATTTGTTGAAAATATTTTAAACATGATCAAAAAACATTCACACCAAATTTTATTAAAAAAATCCATCAAAAAATATGTTAAATGAGTCAATTAGTAAATAGAACTTTTAAATTAAGGTCTTTACTTAAAAAATTTCGTATATATATATATATATGTTAGTTGGCTCTGAAAGTTTGAATATCAAAGTGTAAATGTTATATATGTACCTATTTCCATAAGTTGAGTACCAAATATACAACTTGTCTTTTGCAGATCATGACAGACCCAGATGTCCCTGGCCCTAGTGATCCCTACTTGAGAGAGCATTTGCACTGGTAAGTGCACAATGCAACCATCGCCATCTAAAAATAACTTAAACAAAAATTTAATACTTTTATTTTATATTATTAAATGTTTGTTTTATTCAAGTTTTAGTTGTACTTGTAATTTTAAATTAGTAAATTTATATTAAATTTTTTTGATAATTTATATTAGAAGGTTGAATTATTTATTTATAAGACTCAAAAATTTCGTTGTGAGATTACTATTTTTGATTCTAAAAACAAACAAAAACACAGACTAACAAACTAAACGGTCAATCAATAATATTAAAATTGTTTGTATCCAACCCCGGGGGTTGGCATAGTGGTAGCTCACTACGCCACAAGTCCTTGATTGACCGGTTGGTAGTCGGATCGATTCTCGGCGCCTGCAAAAAACGCACTTGGGCCATGCTTTTTACCTTCTTGTACGAGCTCCCGGAGCGGAGCAGATTAGTCAAAGTCGAAGTGCGTGGAAGTTGGCCCGGACTTAGACACTGCTCGGTAAAGAACAAAAAAAAAAAAAAAATTGTTTGTATCCGGCCTTTTAAGCATTGTTAGAAAACAACTTTTTAAAGTCCCTTTGCAACCAAGGTCCTTCATTATATAATAAAAGATTATAAAAGTATGCAGAGAATTGTATCAAAGTTTATTTTTCACATTTTTAATAGTTGATTATAAAGAAGAAAATTAATGGCAGAGATTATATATATGTGGTTGGTTGTTTCTTGAGTTTTGTGCTTGTACTTAACATTGAGTCAGTTTATAGATAAGATGGTAGACAAACTTTTTAAGTGAAAAAAGAAGCTTTAGACATGTATATACTCTCCCGGTCTTAATTTAATTATTTATTATTTTATTTTTGAATATTTTAAAATAATTGTCTGTTTTATATATTTAACAAGTTATTAGACAATATTTTTTTATTATTTTTAATATTATTCTTTAAGTTTTTATCATTTTTTTTATTGTGAGTCTGATCACCTTTTTTTTATTAGAAAATAAAGTAAAGAATATTTTTGAAAAAAATTATTTTCTATTAAAATAATTGTTATACTTTTTAAATTTATTATTTTTTAAAATGTAACAATTAAATTAAAACAGTAGGAATATATATATATATATATATATATTACTAATATACATGCATATTCAGCAAAGCGGTACAGCTTATTAACAGCTTCAATTTGATTTGACCATTTTACAGGATAATAACAGACATCCCAGGCACAACAGGTTCCTCTTTTGGTATGAATGTCTATCAACCCATATGCATCAGTACATTTATACATACACACATACATTATTACATTCTTTATGTCTCTCTCCCTCTCTATATATATATACGATTGTTTCTATTATGAGAAGTTTGTCTGCTATACGTGGTGTAAAATTAGTGTATTGTTATATGATACGCAAAAATTAATGATCAAACTATTAAATTCTTCCAAAAAATTTAAATTTAAATTACAAATAAAATATAAATAAATAAAAGAAAAAACAAGAACTCCCCGCGGGCGAGTGGTTCTTTGTAGAAGAAACGAGTAACCCAATAAAAAGTGGCAGGTCAATGCGCAGTAACTAGACATTAGTTTGGTGGGGCTCATATATGATTATCACAGTTTGTGTCTCTTTTCAGAGTCAAATGATTTCGTTACTTTAAAATTTCATACTGAATATCCTAACTCCTAGCCGGGAGTTTAAGTAACTTGCTAACATGGCGCACATGTATTTATTGGTCGTACCCATGCATCAAGCAATGAATCTATGCATAAATATGTCATAATTAATCACCTATTTTAATTTTCACTCAAGAGTCGTTAAAATGGATAATAATACACTTACTAGCTAATGTAACAAATTTTTGTATTCCAATAATTGATGCGTCAGATCTGCTGCATTAGTTGACTATAACCGATGGCAACATAAAAGTTAGACAGATTAGTTGATCAGTATATCATAACTATTACTCACTAGCTTGTATAATGAATGTTGAGCAAATTATAATTAATGGGTTTTGATTACTAATTAAGTAATTAAATTATAAAAAAAAAAACAGGAAAGGAGGTAGTGAGCTATGAAATTCCAAGGCCAAACATAGGGATCCACAGGTTTGTGTTTCTACTATACAAGCAGAGAAAGAGAGAGACAGTGACCAAAGTACCCCTCTCAAGGGATAAATTCTGCACTAGGAAATTTGCAGAGGATAATGAGCTTGGACTTCCTGTTGCCTGTGTCTTCTTCAATTGCCAAAGGGAAACTGCTGCTAGGAAGCGCTAAATTGCATGCATTATTGCATTTTAATATATGCCTGCTATATATATATATATATTTATCTATGTATATTTTATGGGTATTGTAAAATAATTAAGCTAGTGGCCAGTGGCCTACTCCTAGCTAGTAATGTTAATTTGATGAACGATTATGATTAATGGGAAACTTGTAATAGCTAATTCTCTGCCTTTCTTTTTGTTTTTTTTATCTTACTCTGTCAAAACAATTAATGCATTGAATGGTCGCACCTTGTCTTAACAAGGTTTTACTTTGTGTTGTGAAACCTTTTATGTGTCGTACGTCTTAAAGAACTTTGTAAGCTCTCTAAAGCAGTCTTTCATTTTCGTTGTAATATTATGGGCTTATGAATGATATTGATATTATCTTTAAAAAGAAAAAAAAAGTTACGCTCATAGGAAAATTTTCTTAAAACTTTTAGTTCCCGTGTTTTTTCTTGAGAATTTTTTTTTTTGAAAATTAACTTCTTTTTTCAACTAGAAAAATTATGTGTTGTAAATTTGCAATAGGGCTATATATGGAATAATTCGACTAGGCATAGATTTGTTGTTCTTCTTTATGTGAAGCCGTGAAGGGTAACTATATTATCTCTTTGATAAATTTCAAATGCATTAATTGAAGTAATAAATGAAGTGAGACGGTCAAATTAACCTTTACCTGAGAACGCCAGCAAATTAGACCTCACACCATCTACTTCATGAAATATTAGAGGCCCTAGCTAATCACAAATAGTACCTCCATCACTCTAGTAAACAAGAGGTTATGGCTACGAAAAGTAGTTTCACAAAAAAAAAAAAAAAAAGAAGGAAGAAAAAGAAAAAAGAAGAAGATACATTTAACCACATTTGTGTAGATCACTGTTACTATTTCCTAATATTATTGTGGTATAATCCTTTTTGTTTATTTTAGAAGAGATGCATTTAACAACCATTAGAACTCTGTAGTGGTCGCCCGTGGTGGTCGCAAAGATGATTGATATGGCCTAGTAACTACCATGGGGTGATAAGGAATAAAAAATGTCTGAAAGGGTAAAATTGATCTAAAAAAAAATGTCATTTTGATGCACAAACCTTATAAAATATCGTATGGCTAAACAAATTGCAAATTCAGTCTTTTGTGTATTGTATCAAAGTAAAGTGTCTTTACAATGCAAAAGATTTTGAAAGAAAAAAAAGCCCTTCCTAATCCATTTTACTATATATAATGTTTTCGGTAAGTATATGCTATTATATTAGGTTACTCATATTGCTAAAACAATTATATAATCTTTGCCAGCTCATTGTATTATATACTTTAAAAGTTGTACATTAATTTAGAAGTAAGCACAATTCATTTGGCAATAAACCACCCTTATATTAAATACGAGGGAACTATGAGCTTACACTTAATAGTAGATCTATATTCTCTTCTTTAATTGAAAATAAAAAAAAATAAAGTCCTCTAAAATAAAAGGCAAAATCACAACCTTCATTACAAACAAATTAATAGAATTGGGAGCACATCATAACTGGTTTTCTAAAACACATTAACAACATATAATTGTAATTGAATTTTCATTGTTTGGTGATTTAATATAGACACCAAATACCTCCCTCAAACTTAGTTAATAGCGTGTGTGTGTATATATATATAGCAAGGGAAATAATCTAAAGATTACCAACGTTTTTACCCTTAAATGCGGAGCAACCATTTTGAGGGGGTAAATGGATGAATTTTTTGATAAAACTTAGTGAAGATGATCTCCATGATTAGTAGATCATCTTCACCAAATTTGACCGAACAATTCATCCAGGAAGTAAGTTAACTAAAAAATTGATATACATGCTCATTTACGGCAGTTAAAATTTTAGATTTTAGCTAATTCACTTCCCGATTAATTTTTTTTATAAAATTTGGTGGAGATGATCTACTAATAATGGACATTATTTTCACCAAGTTTCATAAAAAAAAATCATCCATTTATCTCCTCAAAATATTTGATATGCATTTAAGGACAAAAAAATAAGTTCTTTTTAAATTATTTCCCTATGTATACTATTAAAATAAAATGTATAACTTAAATTAATCCAATTATATTCCCTATCATTAATTAACACTTAAAATGGCAAGTATTTCTACTATCTAGGTTATGCATCTATTTTAGCCCTAGTCTATGTTGTTATATTTGGCAACCTTGCTAAAGTTCTGTTTACTTCACAGTTTTGACAGTTCCTGTTGCTATATACATGATCAATTTGCTTTTAGGGTTTTACCTATTTATAGCCATTTTAGGCTTTCCGTATATTTCTCCGGGTTGTAGTTTTATTAAATCTTTGTAGCTGTATTCATGATTGCATGCCTATGACCAAAAGTTAACCATCTCATGAACGAAAAAAAACCCCGGAAATAAGATAAAATATCTTGTATGATAATATTTTTTACAAAAAATCTAATGAATAATATTTTTTAGAAATAAGAAATTATACATTATTATCATTTTGAAATAAGGGTTTGTTTATCAATTATGATTTAAAATAAGGAATTTGACCGAGTGCATATTTAACTTTTCATAAAATTGTGTTTTGTGCAAACTTAACTTTGCAATAAAAAATCTAATGCAAATTTGTTTTGCATAATGTGTTTATATTTTTTAACAAGTATATTCTTATGTTTCATTCATAAAACTTTAAAACAATGTCAAATAAATACAAATACATAATAATGTTTTAGAATAATAATGAGTGCAAACTTAACTTTGCTTAGCTCTAAAAGAAATATTATGTACATTTTATTAATAAATAGGTTTTGAATATGTAAATATTATTCTAAAACACTGTCAATTAAACACTTATATATAATAATATGCAAAAAAAATATAATGCAAACTTAATTTTGCACGATTTCATAAAAAATACAATTTAAAAATCTACAGCAAAGTTAACTTTGCACTCCTTTCGGAGTTTGGTGAAATATAGACCCTTAATTTATAAAAATATTATTTCTTGATTCTTTTGCAGAAAACTTTTTCAAACAAGCCCCATTTTTCAATATGCCGAATACAAAATAAAAGAGAACATTTCACTTGCTTTTAAAAAAGAAAAAGAATTGCTTAAAAGTAAGTAGGGTATATTTTATATTTATTTTAGTTAATTATTTGGGAGTGAAATAGTAATATTATAAAAAAAAGAGATGTAAAATAAATATTTTACTTATGATATTGTAAGAGGAAGAGTATAGAGAGAATACATAGTTGAGAAAGAAGATACCATATGCGTAAGAGTTGGATTGTTTGAGACCTGGCATGTTAGATGAATGATAAAAAAATTAATTTGTGTAAGAAGTTAAAAAATAAGTAACGAGATGTGGTGAAATGTTATCTTACTTTTCTATTTCTTCATGGGAAAAAAAATCTTTAGGCAGTGTGAAAGATTTTTTTTTCCACAAAAATATGGAAGGATGCATGTAAGACATATAGTCTTAAGAATAAGCTTGCCACAGAGCCAATGTTTGTTTTTTTCGAACTTGGCTGCTTTCCATTACTCCTTCGGTCCAATTTTATCCAAGGAGGTCTAATTCGAGGGATAAACGGATGAATTTTTTCATAAAACTTGATAGCGATGATCTCTATAATTAGTAGATTATGTCCACAAAATTTCATCAAAAAATTCAAATCGAAAGCTGGCGTAATAAAAATTTAATGCATTTGTTCATTTTCGACCATTAAAATTTTAGATTATCATCTCACATATTTCTAGATTGAATATTCTAATGAAATTTTGTAGAGATGATTTATTCACCATAGAGATCATCTCTACGAAATTTTATGAAAAAATTCATCTATTTAGTGTTCGAATTACACCCTCTTAAACAAAACTGGATAAAAAAATATTCCTTCCGTCCTAAATTGCTGGTTCCTTTTGGAAAATCTAACTTATTAAGAACTCAACATCATCATTGCACTTTTTGCTTAATTTATATTGACTTTCCCTTTTTACCCTTTTCTTCAAGGTGATTTTATTTCTATCCACGGTATCTCACAGTTAATCCTCATTATTAAATTAATCCACGTTGCCTACTAAATTAATCCATGAATGTGGATAGACTGACAAAAAATATTATTGATTTAATTTTATAAATATTATTTTATTAATGATTTAATATTAAAAAATTTACTAGATTAATAAGTACATCCACTTTAATTAAATAAATAAAAATAGGGGTAATTAGTTTTAAGGACGAATATTCCTTTCTCTATCTATTTAAGGACACAACTTTTATACCAATAATTTAAGGTCTTTTGTTTAAAGTACAAACTTTTACGGATAAAAAATTTAAATTTAAATTAAATTAATATAACTATAAAACTAATTTATATTATTGTTATTCCTATAATGTCACTATCATCTAATTGATTATTAAACTAATCTAAACTTCTAAAATCTTGCTAGAAACTAATATTTATAAAATCAAATTCAAAATTCAAATTTAAATAATCAAACAACTTATAACAACTTAATCAATTACTAAAATATAGAAAATCAAATAATTCAAAATTTAAATTTCAACAATCAAAAAAAATTAAACAACCTAATCAAATTGATTAGTAATTAACAAGGGTGATTTTATTTCTATCCGCGAAATTTTTCGGTCTATCCCTCTTTTTGGATTTTACAAAGATAATCTCTATTGCCCGACCACTAAGTTTAACAACGTTGTTGGATAAATTTACAAAAATCAATATTGGCATAATTTTTTTTAAAAATAATGATTCTTTTTTATTCAATTGTAAATTATCCACCAAATTTTTACTTCTATCCACCGTCATATAATATATCAAAAACTAAACATAAATTGTATAATAAAATGATATTTCTAATATATATATATTATTGTCAATTATATCCACTTTTTGGACTCGAAATTAGACTATAAGATTAGACTATAGTCTATAATTCACATTTGTTTTCAGAATTGAGATTATACAATAATTCACATTAGTCTTGGAATAGTAATTAAATGGTAAGTACACTTTGAAATATTTGTAATACGTTTACAAAATTTAGTTCCTACCTAGAAGCAAATTAAAAGTTATAACTTAATTATAGATTTATGATGGCAAACAAGAAAACAAACATATACTATAATTGAATATTCTTCTTTTGACTTGAAAGGATTGAGATTGAAAGTAACGATGTTTATTGCCTCCACTAATTCTTAATTAGTTTCTTAAGTTCCAATACTGCTTTATTTTTATTTTTTAAAGCCCTCATTGTATAGAAAAAAAGAAAATAGTAAACTCATTTGTTAAAAAAAAATTATTCGTTAGTATTATGATGTAATAATATAAATTAATTCCGCACAGTTTTGTAATATTGTATGTTTTTAATGAATAGTAAATACAAAGTACTTGTATCAATATATACCTTTTAACAAATTAGGACAATATATTATTAAGGAAATATATTCTAATTAGGAAACTAATTTTAAAAGTAAATATATTTAAAGGAAGTATATTCTAATTAGGGAACTATTTAATAAATAAATATATTTAAAGGATTATTAATTGGTGGATATACTTCTCAATTTTTATAAGGAAGTTTTTAGAAGTTTATTTCAAGATTAGCATAAATTAAGGGTGGATAAACTGAAAAAACTCGTAGATATAAATAAAATTACTCTTTTTTTATTAAAAATTTTTACTTGAAAAGTGAAAATACAAAACGACAAAATAAGTATATACTTATTTTTTATGAAAAGTGAATATTTATTTAAAAATATCTAAAAAAGAAAAAAAAAGACCAGCAATTTAAGAAGAATGAAGTAATAGAGGAGTCAATCACGTTTTTTTCATACTTATTTCCTTTTTGATTGCCTCGTATGTATTTATTTCCTATTGAATAATTAAAGAAGCAAGCATTTTCATTAAAATTGACTCGGGGGATGTGGGTCCCCACATGGTGTTAGGTTGCTATTATAACACCCACTCAATTTTTCCAAAAGAACAAAAGTATATTTACATAATAAAATAAACCTTGTCATGGAAAATGTTTGTGACAAACATAAAAGTAACGGATCCTGATCTGACAAAAGAATCTTGAGGATTCAATCTAGCTGACATACCGTCTACTCGTAATTTTCTCACGGTTAAATATCCTGACGAGTGACAACTCTCACAGGCATCATTTTGTAACCTTTTTTTATACCTGTGATAAAGTTTATCCGAAATTTATCTCGTGACAAAGCTTTAACATTTTTTTTTTTGTTTATATTGTACATTTTGACTAATTTCTTTAACTGAAGGTACTAATTGCTGGCCAATAAAAGTTTTGCATCTATCGAGAGACAAGAGAAGTTCCAAGTCGAGTCCAATTTTCTAAATCAAAAAAGACCAATTACTGGACCATTTTATTGTAGTTTACAAAGCTTTTACATTGAAGTAAAATTTGAACATCTGAATTATGTTAATTTTAGTAGAATTTCCGAGTCACATAAAAAATCCACTAAATGAGGGCCCGTTTGCCACGTCGAATCCACATATAACAAGACCAATGACAAGAGTATGGATTAATTGGATGTATACAATTATATGACCAATGGAAAACTTGCAAACATATATATAATATATATGTCACTTTCCAAGGCGACAACTTTTTATGTATGTAAGACGATTTTGTTGCTATGCATAGAACAAGTCTGTTTATGTGTACGAGAGATGCACAAAGAGAAGGAATCTGAATATTTAGAGCGAGCAAACCTCAAATTGATTTAAAGGCCAAGGATCTCTTTCTTCCAGCCTGTAGATTTAGGTAGACATGTTAATAACCAAGAGCAATTTTTGTCTAAAACTAAAGGCGGAGTCAGAATATATGAATCTAGAATTGCCTTAGTATAATTGAACAGGGCAAATTAACTTTTGATAAAATAACAAATTTCCCTTTTTCGTTTTCAATAGAACCCTAAAGTTTTAAAACGCACAAAAACTTGCATATAACTTTCTTGTTACTTTCTATACAATACCCGATTGTTTTCTGAAATTCCAAAGGGGGCAATAGCTCCCCTGGTCCCCACATACCTCCTCCTCCCCTGCCGATAGCCAGGTTGAGATGGGTCTTTTTGTCATTTCTAGTGTTTAATGAAACTCAACAATTATATAGTAAGAGAAAATAAGAAGAACGTTTAACAAAATATATGTATATGACACTATGAACAAATAATTTTACTTTTTTCTGGATCAAACTTTACATTTTCAAACTAAATTGTCAATTCGGAATCTTATCCTAGAAGTAAGGTGATATAATAAATTAATCTAAGCATATTACAATGCTTAAAATTTTCTGTTTATATATTTATTGTGTGTGTGTGTGTGTTTTTTTTTTTTTTTTTTTTTTGGGGGGGGGGGGGGTTTAAGAAGAGGTAAGCGTTGTATTGTATATTAAAGATTTACAAGGTAGAATGTATAATCGATCACGCTAAAATGCTTAAAAATAACAAGAAATGGGGTTAAATAGAGTCAATTTTCAGGCAAAAATGAAATGCATGAATTGCATTTTAAGATGCAGGTGAATAATAGTTGGGGTGCCTTAACAAAACTCGATAGATGATGATTTGAATGAACCCACTAAATATATATATATATATATATATTCTAGCCAGGGAGTGTTCCATATTTGAGAGAAAAGGAATATATTTTTGAAAGATAGTAATAATGGAGGACATGTAAAACAATTATATGAACTCAAAAAGAGATACATAAACAGATTTGTCTATTACCGTTAAAAATATGTCCTTAGTTTAAAAGAATTACCTTTTTTGTTAAAAACGTTCTCTTGCGAGCCCATTTTCCAAAGTCTAGATTTTTTTATTTTTTTTTTAAATAAACCATCTCTTTATTTTTGGTCTATAACAATATACCAATTCATCTCTAAACACTTTCGGTTAAAAAGTTCTTGGTGCTCTTAACTACTTATGGCTCTAGCCTCTAGGGCTACATCTTTCTCTCTCACATATATAATGCAAGTACACTTTGAATGGTTGAGATCTTTTAGTTGTAGCCCTAGTTGGAAGGACGGTTAATAATGTTTTCTTTGATTCTGAAAAAGGGCTAGTGTTAGCCTTTCACTATTCTTTGATGGTAGACCAACTAGTGACCAGCGGTTAAAGATGGTACACCAATTAGTGACCAGCGGTTAAAGATAGTACACCAATTAGTGACCAGCGGTTAAAGGAATTATTCTTTCCTTCTCAAATTGGTAATACCATTAAAATATATATATGGAGAGTTCGGTTTCTGATTTCTAATATTTTAAGATGCAGTTTTTCACCATCTTTTTTAAAGAATGTTGTTCTTAGGAAATACTATCCGCCAAGTATCTTTCAATTATTGTTCTTGTTAGAGATAGTATTGTCTGGTTACCCATTTCCGAGTACTGTTTACAGTTGAGAGATACTGTTACAACCCGGGAAAGCATGCTTTAGAAAAAATATGAAATAGTGAGGGACTTGTTCATCCTAAAAAATTTTAAACTCAGGAGCTAGCTAGATATTAAAAAATGTTTCTTTAATGTTTTAAACCAAGAGTCATACCTTTTTTTAAGAACATAATCAATATATTAATTTTATAATATAAAATAAATTATATTATTGGCCACTGATTATATAAAAATTATTATTTGCTTAAGAATATTAAACGCAAAGAGGAACTATCGGAGACAGTATATTTTGTTTCTTCCAAAAGTACCTAATATACTCTCTGTATCTTAAATCAATTATTTCACTTTCTTTTTTCTAATGTCTCAAATTAATATTCTATTATTGTTTTAAAACATAATCAATGTATCAATGCGAACCGATGAATAACCGGCCTAATTCAAGTTACCATTCAAAATTATATTGTGTCTAAAATTTTAATGTCTTAAACTTTCAACAAATTAAAAGTTCTCAATCATGATCTAATCAAAATTCTACACTTTTAGGCTCCGTTTGATTGCAAAGATGGAAAAGGAAAATAAATTTAGTTGGTTTGTATGAAAAGATAGAAAATAAGGTGAGAGATATTACTCATTTTATGAGTATATATCCTCCATTCTTCAATGTTTTTGGTAGAAAATTTTTACTCACCACCAAGTAAAGAAAAATTCTTCATGGAAAAACTTAAAAATCAAGAGGATATCACATCTATCACTCAACTTATTTTTCATCTTTTCACCAAAACTAACTCAATTTATTTTCCTTTTCCACCTTGCAATCAAACGGAGCCTTAATGTTAGAATTTTTGATAGGATTAATATTGTCAAAGCAATTATCTATTCGTCAGATTATAATACTGCATTGAAAAGTTGCAGTATATGCTTCCAAAACTGTACAATTTTTTTAAAATAAATATAATTACTTTGGCAATACTACTCTATTGATAATACCATTAACTTATTCTTGTAAATGCACATGCGCATCCACATGACTAATTTGTTTCATGTTCCAAAATTACGAAGTGAAAGAGAGAGACCCCCTTTTTTTTTGTCTTTACTACAGAGTATTAGAGTTAATTTTTGTACACTTCGAAGTTAAATCCCATTAGGCTATCACATGATTATTACTCTTGGCGGGAAGAGAGAGAGAGCGGCGGGGGGGGGGGGGGGGGGGGGGGGGGGGGGTTTGAAGATCCTTTATTGTGAACTTGGAAAGTGGGGGGCCAAGAGAAATGGATTAAAAAATGTTAAGCCACGTATGTAAACAGAAGGTACTGATGGAGAAAGTAGGACAGAATGACTAGTTGCATTCATAATTATAGACCTCATGTGCACGCTGATGATGTATCTCACCTTTATTTTTACCGTCCTTTTAAAGGACCCAACACCCATTCTCTTGTAAAATCTTCCAACACTGCTAAATCTAAGTGGCCCTTTCACCCAAAGAATTCCACGTTTCCCACGTACCTTCTCCTCACCACCTACAATTTTTATTATTTTTTTCAAATGCCCTGAATTTGTAGCTAATTTTGATGTTTGGTGCAATACTAAAGTCACACGTCGGTTTTTCTAAGTAAGAAGAAAAAATTATTGATCGTTATTTACAAAATTTAATATATTGCACAATTATTAAGAATCAAACACGAGACTTTCATTTCCAAACTCTCCTTTCTCTTATTCTCGGCCATTGGTTATTTTATCAACATCGCAAGTTTGTTATTAATTGAGCACTTAGCTAATTATAGCTTAGATTTAAAAAAAACAAAATAGCTTTCTAATTTATTTATTTTTCAGAGAATACATGACAAAACTTGTAGCACTTTTTGAAATACTACTAGAGCTGTAATAATTCCATACAAGAGAATACATATCTACACCAATTTTGGAATTAGGCCTTAAAAGGTCTAAACATAGACATCAAACAATTATGCAGCTCTGTACAATATGCATGCACTATAAATATGATTGAAATGATGTTAAGTGGACTAATTTTTTCACCTTTAAATATGGATCAATTATTTTGAGATGATAAATAAATATATTTTTTGATTAAATTTGGTGAAGATGTTCTCCGTGGTCAATTAATTGATCATCTTTATCAAATTTAATCGAAAAAATAAATTCAACCAGGGAGTGGCCTAACTAAAGCTTTAAATTTTCAAAAGCCAATAATAAGTATATATATTTTAATTAACTCACTTCTCGGTTGAATTTTTAAATGAAATTTGGTGGGGATGATCTAATCATGAAAATTATTTCGTCAAAAAAATCATCCTTCTACCCCCACAAATGGTTGGTCATTATTTAAGGATAAAAAAGGGTTAGTTCATTTAAGATCCTTCCCCTAATTATGATATAGCATATAATATATAACCATGAAATATGTATGGAAAAAGAAACATATTTTTCTTACCTACAATTCTTATCGGGTGCGTTAAATATGTTGTATTCTTATTGTATCTTGTAAATATACAACTCATATAATACATGTATGCAAAAATATATAGTAAAAATGTTCAGTAAGTGTAATATTGCTCATGGGAAAAATTTGTACCATGTCCCTATTTTTAAACGCTCATAGTTTTTAGTACCACCAACAGATTGATATTAGTTGTTAGTCTCTTTACATAATTATTAGGAGAGTCATAATTAATGTTACAACTTGTGACCGAACTACCCCTCCTCAATCAGTTAAAGGACCTTCTATGATTAGGGAAATAATTATACGGAAAGTTTTATGTAACTTATTACCTTAATTACATTCCTAATGTTTGGCAGTAAAATCAAATAGTTTTTAAAATAAATATATCGTTTTTAAAATAAAAATTGATATATTTAATATAAACTAGGCTATAAAAAGGGATTCCCTCACTTTAATAAAAAGAAGGAATGATCATATGGAAGGGCAATTGGATGAATTTTTTATAAGATTTTGTAGAGATGATATATATTATGAGTATATCACTTCCACCAAATTTTTAAAAAAAAATCAACCTAGAAGTTTGTGTTTTGAAAAATTGATATATATGTACATTTTTCGCCGTTAAAATTTTTGATGATCATCTCACCCACTTCTAGGTTGAATATTTTTTGAAATTTGGTGGAAGTGATCTACTCATAATATAGATCATCTCTACAAAATTTTATGAAAAAAATTCATTCAATTACCCCTCCATATGATCTTCCCTTCTTTTTATTAAAGCGAGGGGATCCCTCTTTATAACCTACCTCATTTAATATAATCATTAATGTAAAAATTCCTTTTGCAATAACAACGATTGTATTCAAAAAATTTTCTCCTCTCTATTACCTTTTAGTCCAATTCCGTGTAAAGAGGTCAAGTCTAAGGTTACAAAGGTGATATTTTTATAAAACTTGGTGGATATAATCTCTATAATAAGTAGATCATTTTCACAAATTTTATCGGAAGATTCAATTTAGAAATGAATGAGATGATCATCTAAAATTTTAATGGTCGAAAATGTACATATGTATCAAATATTTACTACCCATTTCCGGTTTGAATTTCTTGATAAAATTTTGTAGTGATGATCTATTCATTATAGAAATTATCTCCATCAAGTTTCATGAAACAATTCTTTCATTTAGCCATCGAACTAGATTCCAATAAACGGAATTAGACCGAAAGAATAATGGAAATGGCCAAGTTAGAATATAAGTGTATTTTCAATCTATATATTAAACAGCATAATATTGTATTTTATAAAAATTGTAATAAATATATGTATTTGTGAAGAACATACAAATAAAACATTTAATAAATGTGTGATATATACAGATAATTTGTAAAATTCTACAGAAAAATAGATTAAATATTTGAATCATATTATGTGCATGTCCGCTTGAATTCCACCCCCCACCCCCAAAATAAAATAAGGAAGTGAATTTTTGGACCTAAATTAAAGTTCAATGAACAGAAATAAATTAAAAAGGCTGTAGTATCTTTAATATCGATAAGCTACAGATATAAAGAAAAATTATTAATAATTTTAATCGTTATTAAAGTATGTAATAATTGTTGTATGCATGATTTATAATAATTAAATGCAGACAACAGTTTGCTCCATACAGTTATAAATGGATTTTTCATCCATATTTATAACAGAAATAATAAGCCATTAACTACAAACTCAAAAATTCAAATGGAAAGAAATACTAACATTAAATAAAGTAATAAACACAATCTTTACCAGTAATATTGGGGCCAAGAAAACGTGCTAAGTTTCCTTCGCTATCACCCTCAACAAGTAGAGCCCACTCAACAGGACCAATCTCCTGTTGATGATGAAAATGTACAAGAACCAATGAAGAAGTTTATAGTAGCTTGAAGGGGACGTTGATATTTTTGGAAAATTCAAATGCAGATATCTTTGGAAAATTCAAATGCAGTTATTTTTGGAAAATCGAAATATGAAATCATACTAGATTATATGTATATATGTTGAAGTTTTTGGGTATTTGAAAAAATGGGAGAAGAAGAAGAAGAAAAATAAAATCAAAACAAGTACCAAATGAGCACTATTGTGTTTTCCTAAGTTCCACATAAGAGAGAAATAAAATTTGTCATCGGTTTATATAAGAAAGAATTTGCCTAAGGGCTTGAATCTTTTTAGCATTAGACTTTTGTGCTATTTGGCGAGAACTTGGATGGTGTGGTTCACCACGCGCGTGCGCCGACCAAACCGAACCGGGCCGGGCTACGAGCTTACTTTGAGTAAAGTATAATTTTTTTAGATAAAATTTATTTGAAAATTTTTATTTATTAAAAAATAAAATTATTTTCGTTTTTTGAAATTCGAATTTCAAATCATATCTTTTGATTCAATCTTAAGTCGTTGGTTGAGATAACTCCTTTTCTCCCACTATGTGATTTCTTCTCCTCTCTACGCAACGGAAAGATTTATTTCTCTTTAAAAAAAAATCCCATCATCAATATATGGGCTTGTTTTATCCTAGGGACGGTGTGGCCTATCTGAACTTCTTGCATAAACACCAAGTAGAGCCACGAAACGTCTTAAAGAGAGCGACCTAGTTCGTGATTCAACCCCGTTTTTGGTAAATTTATTCCTGTGTCAACAGTTTTAAGGCGTTGTAATATGCTATTATTTGTTGTTGTAATGGTTTATGAGATTGCTAAACTTGCTACTGGCACTGTTGAACTTAACAAACCATTTCTCTTTGAGGGTTTGCACTTTAAAAGATGGAAACAAAAGAAGTTTTTCTATTTAGCCACGAAAAAACTGAATAATGTTTGCTTTTTGGGAAAAACTAATTTTCCAGAACCTCTGACTTCTGAAAATCAGAAAGCGATTAAGGAATGGACCGATAATGATTTTATGTGTAGAAACTATATCCTTAATGGCATTTCTGATGAACTTTATGAATCCTATTTATCGTGCAAAACCTCAAAGGATGTTTGGGATGTACTTCAGAAAAAATATGATACTGAAGAGGCTGAGATTAAAAAATATGCTATCAGCCATTATTTGAAATATCAGATGACAGATGATAAGTCTGCTGTTGCTCAATCCCACGAACTTCAGAAAATTGCTCACGAAATTATTTCTAAAAGCATACTGTTAGATGAACAGTTTCAGGTAGCAGTGATGATTGAAAAACTGCCTCCTTTATGGAAAGAATTTAAGAACAATCTGAGGTATAAGACCAACGAATTTTCTTTGGAAAATTTAATCACTAAATTTTGAATTGAGGAGGAACACCGTAAACATGATAAAAAAGATGAGGTTTTGGTTGTTTCAAACCGAAACCATACTCGCTCTTCCACACCTGCTACTTTGAAATCGGACTAGAAAATTAACAAAAATCAAAATGATGGAAACTGGAACAGGAATCAGAATCAGGGACAGAATAGTAACCGCCCTAATAATCATAATCATAATAGATATGCCCAATCTAACAACAATAATAATGGAGAATTTCTTTGTTATAATTGTCATAGACTTGGGCATATGGCACAGAACTACCGGACCTCTTGTCGGCCTCGTTCACAGGCGAACGTTATCGAAAGTCACTCGTGGCTATAATATCAGAAATAAGTCTGGTAACAAGTTTCGAAGGGCGGTGGGTGGACACTGTCGCTTCTCGCCATGTATGCTATGATCGTGCTCAATTTAAGAGCTATTCTGAAGTTGAAGATAAGAAAGGGTTATTGGGAGATTTTTACACCACTATGGTAGCTGGTTCGGGATAAGTCGAGTTAAAGTTTACTTCTAAAAAGACTGTCATCCTCAAGGATGTCCTGCATACTCCAGAAATGAGAAAGAATTTGGTTTCGGGTTACCTTCTTAATAAAGCTGATTTTGTTCAAACTATTAGGGCTGATATGTTTACTCTTACTAAGGATGGGATGTTTATGGGGAAAGGCTATGCATGTGATGGAATGTTTAAACTGGATGCTGATTCTAATAAAGTTGTTTCTAGTTCGGCTTATATAGTTTATTCATTTAATGTGTGGCATGCTAGATTCTTTCATGTGAATAAACGCCTTATTAAGAACATGAGTAAATTAGAAATTATTCCCCCTTTATCAATAAATGATTTCAAAAAATGTGAATTTTGTAGCTAAGCAAAGATTACTAAAACACCACACAAATCTGTTTTAAGAGAAACCGAACCTTTTGAATTAATTCATTTGGATATTTGTGAACTTGATGGTATTTTAACGAGAAATGAAAAAAGATATTTTATTACTTTATTGATGATAATTCGGAATTTTCCTATGTTTATCTTGAGAAAAATAAAAGTGAAGCAATTGCTATGTTTAAAACGTTTTCTTTAGAAATCGAAAATTAGTTTAATAAGAAAATAAAAAGATTTCGGAGTGATAAAGGAACCGAATATGACTCAATTGATTTTAAAAATCTTTATGCTTCACTTGGTATTATTCATGAGACGAATTCTCCATATTCACCGAAATGAATAGAAAAGCCAAAAGGAAAAAATAAAACTTTTGCCAAATTAATTATTGCTACGCTACTTAATTCGAGGGCTGTCTCACATTGGTGGGGAGATATTTTATTAACTGTTTGCCATGTTCTTAATAGGGTGACTAAGATTAAATTGAATTTATCCCCATATTAGATTTTGTATAATAAAAAGGCCCAATATTTCTTATTTACATGTTTGGGCCTGCCTCTCTTATGTGCGTATTCCCGATTTTAAAAGGTCTAAGCTTGCTAGGAGAACTTACAAATGTGTTTTTATTGGATATGCAATTAATAGCAATGCTTATAGATTTTATGATTTGAACAATCATGTTATAATTGAATTAAATGATGTTAATTTTTTCAAAGATATATTCCTTTTTAAGTTGAGGAATAGTGGGGGCAGTAGTGGGGGTGGCTCATTACCTTCTAGTTCAACTACGCCTATTAATACCGAGCATGATAATTTAATAATTGAACCTAGGAAGAGTAAACGAGCTAGGACCACCAAAGATTTTGGGCCCGATTTTTATGCATACACGTTAGAAGAGAATCCCATGACACTTCAATAAGGTTTGTCTTCTTTATATGCCGACCTTTGGGAATAAGCGATTAATGATGAGATGGATTCTTTAGCATCTAATAGAACTTAGCATCTAGTAGACCTCCCTCCTAGCTGTAAAACCATAAGTTGTAAATGGATTCTTAAAATGAAATTAAAATCTGATGGCATGGTAGATAAATATTAGGCACGTCTTTTAGCCAAGGGTTTTGGACAGAGAGAAAATGTAGATTTTTTTGAAACTTATTCTCCTATTATTAGGATTACTTCCATACGTGTATTGATTGCTTCAGTTGCTATTCACGATATTATTGTGCACCAAATGGATGTAAAAACTTCTTTTTTTAATGGAGAATTAGAGGAAGAAATTTACATGGAACAACTTGAAGGTTTTGTTATTTTTGGCCAAGAAAATAAATTATGCAAATTAGATAAGTCATTTTATGGCTTAAAACAAGCACCTAAACAGTGGCACGAGAAATTTAATTAACAAAATGGTTACTTTAAATGGATATAAAATTAATAAAAGTGATAAGTGTATTTATTAGAAGTCTGAGAATAATGCATACACCATTATTTGTTTATATGTTGATGTCTTGCTTATATTTGGTTCTAATATCCATATTGTGAACAATGTGAAAACCCTACTATGTGCTAACTTTGATATGAAATATTTGGGTGAAGCTAATGTGATTCTTGGTATTAAAATTACTAGGTCGGAAATGAGACTTTCTTTAGACCAATCTCACTACATTAAGAAAATTTTATAGAAATATAATTACATTGTCTGCAAACCAGCTAGTACTCCATTCAATCTTAGTGTAAAGTTGTTCAAGAACATTGGCGACAGTGTTAAACAATTTGAGTATGCGAGCATTATTGGTAGCCTACATTATACTACTAATTACACTAGGCCTGAAATTGCTTATGCAGTTGGAGTGTTTTGTAGCTTTACTAGCAGACTTAGTATGGAGCAGTGGCATGCTATTGAGAGGGTTATGCAGTATCTGAAAAGAACCATGAACCTTATATTACATTATCAGAATTTTTTTCGCTGTCCTTGAAGGATATAGCAATGCTGATTGGAACGCCCTATCAGATGACTCCAAGGCCACTAGTGAATACATTTTCAGTATAGCTGGAGGTGCAGTTTCTTGGAAATCCAAGAAACAGACCATTTTGGCCCAGTTGACGATGGAGTCTGGATGATAGCATTAGCTACTGCTAATGAAAAAACAAGTTGGTTGAGAAGCTTCTTTGTAGATACCCTTTTATGAGAGAAACCGATACTAGCCGTCCTTATCCACTGCGATAGTACCACGGCTATTGTAAAAGTAGAGAACCATTATTATAACGGAAAGAGGCGACAAATTCGTCGCAAGCACAGTACGGTTAGATAGTTCTTCTTTAATAGTGCTGTAAGAGTGGATTATGTACAGTCTGAAGAAAACTTAATTGATCCTTTGACGAAATGACTAACTAAAGAGAGGGTTTGGATCACCTCTAAAGGGGTGAGGTTAAAGCCCATTGAAAGTTAAATCACACGATATGGGAACCCAACCTAAATGATTGGAGATCCCAAAAAATACGTTAAAAAGGTAAACAACAAATTGCATGTGAATTAGTGAATCATGCATTTTATTCAACCCATCCCAATGGAGCATGATATCCTGAAGCGATAAAAAGCTGAATGATATACTCTTAATGAGTTCTATAGCTCCATGTGGAGTGGGGTACCTAGCTACAGGAGTATCTTTGATAGACTCACCTATGCGGATGTGGAAGTGAGGCCGCTTCCTAAAGAATTTGGGCAATTCTTTAAAGCGTCCACTATACTGGGATAAAGCACATGGCCGTATCGTGCTAACTTACGAACTACTCCTTTATAGGCAATGTGTGTGATGTTGCCGGAGATAGAGTTCAAAACTAAGTGTTACTCTAGTCTAATCTGGAGTATCAAATACTACGTAAAGGTTCAAGTTAAAAAAACACCATTATTTATGCACTGTTCTAAGAAACTTGCTTAAATCGATGAATTTTTTTTTAAATACAAGTGGGGGATTGTTGAAGTTTTTGTGTATTTGAAAAAATGGAAGAAGAAGAAAAAGAAAAAAAAAACCCCAAAGCAAACACCAAGTGAGCACTATTGTGTTTTCCTGAGTCCCACATAAGAGAGAAATAAAAGTTTTCATGGGTTTTTATAAGGGAGAATTTGCCTAAGGGGTTGAGCCCTTTGGGCATTAGACTTTTATGTTATTTGGTAAGGACTTAGATGGTGTGGTTCACTATGCGCGCGCGATGATCGACAGAGCCGACCTGGGCTTGGGCTATGAGCTTACTTTGAGTAAAGTATTATTGTTTTAGACAAAATTTATTTATTAAAAAATGAAATTATTTTCCTTTTTTGAAATTCGAATTTCAATATCTTTTGACTTAGTCTTTAAGTCGTTGGTTAAGATAACTCCTTCTCTCCCACTACGCGATTTCTTTTCCTCTCTATGCAATGGAAAATTTTATTTATCTTTTTTTAAAAAAAATTCCATCGTCAAGATAGACATGTATTGCGAAACATAATTCCTCCATTGTTAACCTTTTCAGAGACCGAAAAAAATTTCCTCTAAATTTTTTTTGCCCTGACAAGAATAGTTAACTGATTTCAGCCGAAGTTATAAAGGGAGATAAGATTCCAATTTTCCACCATGCAAAGAAAATCGAGACAGAAAAATCTAGACTTGTTGTATCCTGGGGACGGCATAGCCTTTCTGAATTGCTAGCACAAACACTGAGTAGAGCCGTGAAGCGTCTTAAAGAGATCGACCTAGTTCGCGACTCAACCCGGTGTTTTTTGATCATTTTTGGTAAATTCGTTCCCATCTCAATAATATATATATATATATATATATATTACTTTTCTCTTAAGGACCATTTTTAAATTAACTAACTTAAGAATCGTTTATTTCGAGGGAGTAAACGGATGAATTTTTTCATGAAACTTGGTAGATCATATCCACCAAATTTAAAAAACTTTTTTCACTTGATTTTTTTGATAAAATTTGGTGGAAATGATCTACTCATGATAGAGATCCTTAAGAGAAGGTGACTGTATATATGTCAATATTAATTATTTAAAAAACTTAGGAAATAGATAATATGTTATCACAATTATATTTAAATTTTCTATTGAACAAATAATTTCTTTCAATTTACTATTTCAAAATATTGGTTAAAGTATTTTCGAAACATATAAATGGCTTTAACAGGTATTTCAAATTTTTTATTTAATAGATAATTCGTGTTAAGTAATTATTATTCTAGGTAATAAATAATTTGTTTTTAACCATATAGCATTCGTTCATAAAAAAATAATAAACTTATTTATTTTAGGTAGAAAATATGAAAATTATTTTTATTATTGTAAAACAACAATTAAATCATATTGTTTCGACATAATTAAATTTATTTATTCTGGAAAATATTTCATATATATATTTATTTAATTTAAATTATAACGTACAAATTGATGTTTCCTTAATAATATCATTAAATCATTAATTATAGGGACTACAAAATTATGCGGCCTTAAAAACTTCCAAAAATTGGAATAAGGCTATCACCGTCAATACAACCTAATTGTCCAGCTATATTTACAAAATTGACTACTATTTCTGGTCAAAAAGTTAACATAGGGAGGTGTGGCTAATTTTCATCTTAAAGTGTCCTTGATCTTATAGGGATCAAATTATAGGGGCTAAATCCTAAGCAAATTATTAGGGTGTACTTAGTTTGCTTAGGGATCTAATTTCTCATGCTTGCAATATTATTCTTTTTGATGTAATTTAGAACATGATTAGTTATATTATATATTATTTGTAGACGAAAATGTTATTTCCTAAGCAAACTATAAGATATTGAAAGAGTTGGATATATAGTGAGTGTTAAGTAAATAGGAAGAGGGAGAGGCTAGGAAGAACATAAAAGGAATGAAATCTTGCCAAAATGATAATTATAGCTTGAACACTGGGTCTGTCAATAAAATTCTTTGGATGAAAAAAAATATGTCTAAAAATTTAACTAAATTACGACACTTTTTAAAATTGTCCCAAAATTTGTGATGTTTTTGTTCAATAAGTGTTAAAATTTACCAAAAATTTTCAACCAATGACACAAAATTTGCAATATTTGTTGAAAAACAAGGAAACTTATCTAAACTTCATGCCAAATGAAGAGAAATTTTCGACACCTAGCCCAATGACGCAAAATTCACAACAAAACTTATTAACACTTCAAGACAATGTAGTGAAATTTTTGACATTTAGACCGATTTTCATAAAATTTCTTATTATGTCACTTCCGATAACGTTTCGAACCTAAGGCATAAAAGTAAACAATGGTCCTTATCACAAGGAATTGCTGGCAAGATAATTCGAACCTAAGTCATAAAAGTAAACAATGGCCCTTATCACAAGGAATTGCTGGCAAGATAATTCGAAGCTAAGTTATAAAAATAAATTGTTCAAATCATTATGAACTCAACAAACACAGATTAACTTACACAATTTTATATGAAGCAAAGGTCTTGACTGCCTATTTATGTGGCCACGGAATGGCTTAACAGGTTAACAAAATATGGGCCTACAGGCTGGCGGGTCCATTTTATAATTTTGGGAGGCTTATGTAGTTAGTAGACAAAGTGGGCTATAAATAAGGCCTCAAAACTTGAAGTCTATATCAATTGGTAGAAATTTATGGGCTTTTTAGGAGTCTTTCATTCCAAGGCTTTTTGAGGAGTACTTGCGTTTAGTAAAAAAAAATTGAGATAAAATAAATAAATAAATAAAGATAATTTCAAGGGGAATTTTTTTTGAAAGACAAATGTCATACTCTCTTTCTACAAATGATACTATTTTTAAGAGATTAGTTTGAAGGACAAATTTTTAATTAAGGACAACATATAAAATATTTAATTATTTTAATTAATTACGTTGAATTCCAAAACTACCCTTTCTATAGATAAATACCCAAAACTAAAGATGATAATAAATTCATAATTAGATTCAAATAAAGATGATAAAGATAACAATAATTCAGAAAAGTCAAATGAAAAACAAATTCAAAAAAATTCAAACTCAAAAATTTTAAAATTTTAAAATAGTGGAGTTTTTGAAATCCAAAGCAATAAAGTCAACTAAATAAATAAACAAATTTAAAACTTCTCAACTTAGATGCTTAGGTTCAAACCAATGATAAAACAATACTCAATACTTCATCTATCTATGTCTTTTAAAAATGTATGCAAAATAAAATACTATAGTTATTAGTTAATATGCCTGCAAAATTAACAACAATAAAAAAATGCATACTAATTAATATGCCTACAAAATAATACGTTAGAAAAATGCCAATAAAATAAAATGTTGTACATGTTAGTTAATATGCCTACAAAATTAACAAGGATGGAAAACTGATTACAAATTAATATGCCTACAAAATAATATGTTAGAAAAATGTTTACGATATAAAATAGGTATTTTTTCTGGCAGACATATTAAGTTACGTTTTTATAATTAATTTTCTGCCAGACATATTACGTTACATCTTTTCAATTTTCTAGTGGATATATTAAGTTATATCTTTTTCAATGTAAAAAGGAGATCAAAACTATACTTCTTTGATAATTTTAACGGTGACACTCTCTTTAATATTACCTCATAAATTCAAGAACTCTGCTAGCTGTCCCAAGAATCTGAAAATGAAATAGAATAAATTAACAAATACACATGCGGGTGTGAATAAAATATATTGCTTTCTGACATTGTCTGGTAGCTCAATTCATTGTAGTGATCTACATTATCATCCAATCACACTTTAGCCTGCACAACAACGACAAAGTGAAAATTTTCATAAATCTATGAAATGGATGTGAAAAAAAAGGGAATGAAAAGCATGGAATTATGATTTGTTGGATAAAATGAAAGTGGGGGAAATGAAGGAAGGGAGGGAAATAAGAGGCCTTGACAAAATCGTATTGATTGATTTTGTTTCTTGCATATCCATGCAGCTCCAAAGATAGCCTTGCTACTAACAAATTGAAACTCCTCCCCATAATCGTTCTTCTAAGTTGTCACATGAGCCCCATAAAAATATACCTCAGCAGAACTACCACGAACCTCGTAAAGAATGAACTTGTTGAGGCCATGGACGCCCTTTGTAATCTCAACTGCAACTTTATCTCTTTCACTGGACATCGACATCATATATCTCTCTCTTTTATCTCTCATTCCAATAACCTACATTTTTCAAAATCTGCAACAGGCAGCTTCCCTCTCTATCCACCCCTCTTCTTGTGAACACTATCGTATTTTAATTTGTTTATCTTTTTTATTAAATAATTTTTGTGTTTATCTTTTTAATTGATTTTGTTGTGATATATATTTTAATTTGTTCAATTTATTTTCATTGATTTAATTACGAATTTAATTATAATTATCTTTAATAAGGATAGTATTGGATTCAACTTAATTAATTAAAATAATAATATAATAAATATTTTATCCTTCATTAAAAAGTTTATCCTTTAAACAAAAATTTGTCCTACAAACTAATAGAAAAAAAAAGTGTCCTTTACTCTAAGGACATTTGAGCATATAAAAAGTCTTTTGACCTTTTAAAGTGTTAAGTAGAGTGCATTTGAGCATGTGAGTTTGTCAAGTGATGAATGACCTCGAGTTGTGTATGTAGCTGCTCACACCTATTAGTAAAATAGTTAATACTTTGCCAGAGCAAAGTACTACTTTTAGGAGTTTTACTATATGTTTTTAAGGCTGAATATTATTTTGACAATAATAATAATTGTATTGACAATAACACCATGTACCTTATAAAAATTAGGGTGGAGGAAGTCAGGAGTGTAGATAGATAATTAAAAAAAACTTTGTAGTTTAATGTTAAATAATCTTGTAAAAAAATTAAATAAAATCAAAACTATATAATTTTTGCCCCCTTTAATTTTAAAAAATATAATAATATTACTAGTACTAATTTCGCTAGTTTAATAGAAAAAAAAGGGTTAAGTGCTGAAGTTTCCATTTATAAAATTCTTAACCCCATAGTTACTTGGATGTCCCATGTTCAAGGCAACTAAGTTGCAAATGCAACATATATTTCCTCCCTGGTAAAATATTGTAAGGGGTGTTTTTAAATGTACCAATAAAATTCGTCTTCTCACCAAGTATGAAAATATTTTCTTCTCACCCCACCAATTGTCTCAAAAAACTTACAACTCACCCCACTGATATAATATAAGGATAATATATTTTCGTCGCTAAAAGTAAAAATATTAAATAATATTAACTTTTGCATTAAAATAATACATAATAAATAAAGTTTACATCATTCTTCATAAATTTCATTAAAAATTATATATAAGTCATAGTACCTATGAAAAAAATATAAAATATTAATTGCGCTAAATACATTTTTAGCGATTATATTTCATATAATTTATTACTATTCATTGTTCTCAAATAGTTATTATTCATATTTTAAATTTGTCTATAAATTTTATTTTTGTGAAATAAGTAAATATAAATTTTAATTTACTACACCAAAAACATTAAAAGACTACTGCAACACTCAACAACAATAGATAAATTTGATTCCGCACAAATTCTGACTAAACTAATTCATACTTCTATAATTTAACTAACATTAAAGCACATAAAATAAAGCAATTTATATTAAGCTAAAACAACAAGTACCATTAATAATAAAGGAGCCTCGAAAAAAGGGTATTTTAGATACCTTAAAACTTAAAAGCTTTATTGGTGTAGTTTTTGAGTGCATGAATTAATTCAACACTCAGCCTAACTATGTAGTAATTTAATATATGAAAATTAATTCAATAGAAAGACATATATGAGACAGTAATACTTGTGAACTTTAGCTGTGTTCTTATAAACATAGATAATGAAAATAATAACATTGGGAGATTTACATGTAAATTCATCACAAATTATTCATTCTAATGACTTAAAACTACATTCTTCTTTCTTTTAAAAAAAATGTTATCTTTCGTGAAAAGGGTGTAGGTCGAAAAATACCCTAGAGGGGGGTGAATAGGGTATTAAAAACTTAATGCGGAATTAAAACGTTTTTAAAATATTTAAGCAAAGCAACTTAGTTAAATAAGTTTATCAAGAAAAACAATCAATTAAATAATCAATCCCAAGAATAAGTAATAATATAAGCAACTTCAATCAATTAATATAACAAATAAATAAAGAGATTGAGTAAGAAAGATTGAACCAATTGAAGTCAAGATTTTTTGTCCACACGATTCGGCTTGGAAACCCCTACTCCGCGCTCGGCTAGTTCCCCGAAAACTTCCACTAAAACCGATCTCCTTCCGGGTGAAGATCAAACCTTTACAAGTGTAATTCTTCTCACTACACTCTTTACAAATATTGCTTGACCACAATATTCCCACAAGAATCCCTCTTACTAACTATGAGATTTACCTCTCACAATTTCACCCAACAAGAATTTACCTTCTTGTCTATCTTATGAGATTTACCTCTCATAAATTGTCTAATACAATTGTTTGGTGACTCACACCAATTAACAACTCTATCTAAGTGTGTATAAGATACAATATGAAGCTCACACTAGAGTTTGCTTGATTGATCAAATAGATAGCTCAAATGATGAATATGAATGATCAATAAAATAGCTTGACTTTAGATAGATGAAAAATATATTTGTAGAACTGTTCAAGCTTATCAAAATGTGTTTAGGATGTCCAATATATAGTCGCAAAAGAGATATAGCCGTTTGTAGTGGATTAATTAATTAATGTGTCAAAATTGCACATTTGTCAAAGTTCCAACAGCTAGTTTTGACAAAAAAAATTCAAGTTTGTTTTGTTAATTCCTCCCAATTTGACCGTTGGATCATGCTCAAATTTTAGTCACAATTGCCAGGAGATGTTGTCTAACTACTGTAAAAATTTCAAAATGATCGGAGTTCTGGAAGGCCTCCATCTTACCGTTAGATCAAAACTGGACAAAAATTGAGCGAATTTTAAATGTAAAATAAAAATATTTTTGCAATTTAACAATTTAGTTTCAAATAAAATTCTAATGATTTTTCTAAACCTCAAAGATATGTTTCTAAGATACATATTTTTATTAGAGCTTAAAATATGATCATTTAAAATTAATATGAATTTATTTTGAAACTCGGTTTTTGTAAAATGATGTTTTAAAAAAAAAATTGATTCAAACTGATTTTGATCAATCTAACAATGATGTAAGTTCATATTTAAGCTATATAATCAATCAATTAAGAAACTTTACATTAATCTTAAGATACAATATCTCTCTTGTGTATAACAAAATACAAATGAAGCTCACACTAAGAGATATCAAAATTGATCAAAGTATATAGCTCAAAAATGAAAGATTGATCAATTAAATGAATTGAATACTTGAATAACTTTGTATATATGTAAAATGAGTTTGTAGAATGATTCAAGTGTATTAAAACATGTTTAGGACCTCATATTTATAGCTTGTAAAACCATATGGCCGTTGGGGATGATTAAGAGAGGTTTTGGCTCCAAGGTATACATTTTCAAACTTTCTAACAGCTAGTTTTGACAAAAAAATTTAAAATTATTTTGTTAATTTCTCCCAATTAGACCGTTGGATCATGCTCAAATTTTAGTCAAAATTTTCAGGAGATGTTGTCTAACTACTGTAAAAATTTCAAAATGATTGGAGTCCGGGAAGGCCTCCATCTGACCGTTAGATCAAAACTGGACAAAAATTGAGCGAATTTTAAATGTAAAATAAAAATATTTTTACAATTTAACAATTTAGCTTCAAATAAAATTCTAATGACTTTTGAACCTCAAAGATATGTTTCTAAGATACATATTTTTATTAGAGCTTAAAATATGATCATTTAAAATTAATATGAATTTATTTTGAAACTCGGTCTTTGTAAAATGATGTTTTTCAAATAAATTCAATTTCAAACTAGTTTGAATCAATCTTTGAAAGATGTAAGAATATGTTTGAGCTATAGGGATTTGATCAATAAAGTATCTTTACATAAAATCTAAGCACTCACTCCATTTAATGATAATTCGAGTCTTCATGATGCTTGATTTTCTTGTGCGTATCTTTACTTGTTTGATGTTCTTGATCCTTTCTTGGTTTTGATAACTTGTAGAACATGCGGAGATCATTCTTGTGCATATCTTCATTTGCTTGATGATCTAGATCTTTTCTTGGCTTTGTATAGCACATGTATATCACTTGAAGCTTGTGTGAGATTTGCTTCGGTTTGAAGTTACACTTGGTTGGAAAAGATATCGGCTAATGGCTATCATCATTGGAACAACCGAGTTAAATAACACCATATTAACTTATTGTAATTATCAAAATAAGATTAATTGACTTTAAGGTCAACAATCTCCCCCTTTTTGATGATGACAATAGAGTTAATGTGTGTTTATAAAAAGATAATAATATTAAGCATATGAATAATATGCTCCCCTTAAATAGGTGCATAGATAAAAATGTACAAGCAATTATTAAAATGAAAAATACTTGCATAGATAAGATAAATTCAAACAACTTAACCGAAAGCATAATTTCGAAAAGTACTTAAACATATAGACAAACTAGTAGTTCTTAATCAAGCATAGCATAATAAAATAAACGATAAAATAAACGAGTGTGTACCATTATCACTCATGACACACACACATAACACACATACTTTCTCCCCCTTTTTCTTCATCAAAAAGGAGGGAATCAGTAATTATCAATATAAAGCTGCAAAAATACTTGTTAATACTCATAATAATGTGTACATTAATGCAAGCAAATTTTATATAATATAAAAATAAAAGAAAATTAAGCATAATTAAATAATGTATGCTCAAAATTAAGCATTATCAATCCCTTTTATGAACCTTTTGGAATAAATTAGATATCACAAGCTCTAGTCATACCGAGTTCACGTCGAATAGTACAAAAACGATCTTCAGAAAGCGGTTTAGTGAATATATCCGCAAATTGCGATTCGGTGCCAACGAATTCAATATCAACATCACCTTTTTGCACATGATCACGAATAAAATGATATCTTATCTCAATGTGCTTAGTACGAGAGTGTTGTATGGGGTTCTTGGTCAAACTTATGGCACTTGTGTTGTCACATTTAATGGAAATGTGGCTAAGACTAATTCCAAAGTCTTCTAGTTGTTGTTTAATATATAAAATTTGTGCACAACAACTTCCGGCCGCCATGTATTCCGCTTCAGCCGTTGAAAGGGCCACCGAATTTTGTTTCTTACTTGACTAAGATACTAGTGCGTGTCCTAGAAAATGACATGTGCCACTAGTGCTTTTCCTATCGATTTTGCAACCCGCAAAATCCGCATCGGAATAGCTTATTAGGTCAAATGTGTTCTCTCTCGGATACCATAAACCCAATGAACTAGTATCAGAAAGATAACGAAAAATTCGTTTTACAGCAAGTAAATGTGATTCTTTAGGATTCGCTTGGAATCGTGCACAAAGACATACACTAAACATAATATCCGGCCTAGAGGCCATCAAATACAATAAGCTACCAATTATACCTTGATATTTCTTGATGTCCGCACTTTTACCTTTCTCGTCTTTGTCAAGTTTCAGTGTTGAACTCATAGGAGTGCTCATGGATTTGGCTCATTCCATGTCGAATTTCTTTAAAAGCTCCTTCACATACTTCTCTTGATTAATGAAGATGCCTTTTTTGCATTGTTTCACTTGTAATCCAAGGAAGTAATTCATCTCTCCCATCATGCTCATCTCAAATTCCTTTTGCATATAAGTAAAAAATTCTTTGCAAAGATTGTCGTTAATAGAACCAAAAATAATATCATCAACATAAATTTGCACAAGTAGCATATCATTAGCATGATTCTTAATGAATAAAGTAGTGTCTACTTTGCTTCTAACAAATCCATTACTAAGCAAAAATGAACTTAATCTATCATACCATGCTCTAGGTGCTTGTTTCAATCCATACAAAGCTTTTGACAATTTAAACGCATAATCCGGATAGGCATGATTTTCAAAACTGGGAGGTTGTTTCACATAAACTTCCTCTTCAATAAATCCATTCAAGAATGCACTTTTCACATCCATTTGATATAGTTTAAAATTTTTAAAGCAAGAGTAAGCAAGTAACATGCAAATAGCTTCTAAACGTGCAACAGGTGCATATGTTTCTTCATAATCAATGCCCTTCTCTTGATTGTATCCTTGGGCAACGAGCCTAGCTTTATTTCTAACGATTACACCACTTTTATCCTTTTTATTCCGAAATACCCATTTAGTGCCTATAATAGTATGATCATTTGGTTTGGGAACAAGTGTCCATACTTTATTTCTCTCAAATTGATTGAGCTCTTCTTGCATAGCCATCATCCAAGATTCATCTTGTTCGGCTTCATTTATGTTTTTAGGCTCATATTGAGAAACAAATGCTACATTATTACAAACATTTCGTAAGGATGATCTAGTCATGACTTTACTAGATGGATCTCCAATAATTTGATCAATAGGGTGGTTGGACACAAATTTCCAACTCTTAGGTAAATCATTCGAGTTTTGTTCACCCTTACTTTCTATTTCCTTAGAAGAAGTTTGAGCACTCGATGGTTCTTCCTTAGATGTATCATTAATTTGAATATCCGAAACTTTTTGGATAATTTCAACATTATCATCGAAACGCACTATGGGTGCAAAAGGATTAAATTCATCAAAAATAACATGCATAGATTCTTGAACAACTAAACTTTTCTTATTATAAACAGGATAAGCTTTACTATTAGTAGCATATCCAAGAAATATTCCTTCGTTGGATTTAGCATCAAATTTTCCTAAATGATCATGATCATTTAAAATGAAACATTTACAACCAAAAATCTTAAAATATGCAATATTAGGTTTCTTATCATTCCATAACTCGTAAGGTGTCTTATCTAACTTTTTACGAATAATAACACGATTAGTTACATAGCATGCGGTATTAACGGCTTCCGCCCAAAAATATTCCGGTAAAGAATGTTCATTTAACATGGTTCTAGACATCTCTTGAAGAGATCTATTTTTTCTTTCAACCACACCATTTTGTTGAGGAGTTCTAGGTGTCGAAAAGTTATGATTAATACCATGCTCATCACAAAAATTCTCAATATCAATATTATCAAATTCTCTACCTCTATCACTTCTAACATGTATAATAGAAGTACCCTTTTTATTTTGAACTTTTCTACAGAATTTAGCAAATACACGAGGTGTTTCACTTTTATGAGCAAGAAAGAATACCCAAGTAAATCTAGAAAAATTATCAACAATTACAAAGGCATACAATTTACCACCTAAACTAGCAACCGAATTAGGTCCAAATAAATCTAAATGTAACATATCAAGTGGTCTAGTAGTAGTAATATCTTTCTTAGATTTAAAAGAAGACTTGTGTTGTTTACCAAGTTGACATGCATCACAAATTTTATCTTTAACAAATTTAGTTTTAGGCAATCCTTTAACTAATTCCTTTTTAGATAATTTATTAATTAAATTCATATTAGCATGACCTAATCTTTTATGCCATAACCAAGAAGCATCATTTAACACAGATAAACATTTAACATCTTGTTGGGACAAATCATCCAATTCAAGAGTATATACGTTAGATCTATAAGCAACAAACAATATAGAATTATCATTAATATTTTTAACAATGCAACATTCAGATTTAAAGATAATTTCATAACCTTTATCACACAATTGACTAATACTAAGCAAGTTATGTTTTAAACCGTCAACAAGTAAAACATTATAAATATAAGAAGATTTATTACCAACTTTACCTATACCAATGATTTTACCTTTGGCGTTGTCTCCAAATGTAACGTTGCCTCCCTGTTTAGGAGTAAGACTCAAGAAATTTTTCTTTTCTCCCGTCATGTGTTTCGAGCATCCACTATCCAAGAACCACTTTGTTTTGCTAGCTTTTGCTCTCATGCAAACCTACACCAAAATCTTAAGTAACTTCTCTTTTGGTACACAAAATAAGTTGGGTTCTTTGGGGTTAGTGTACATAGTGGTTCCTTTAGGAATCCAAGCAAGTTTGTTCTTAGCAAAATTATTTTCTTTATAATAACAAGAATGTGTACTATGAGTATTTCTTCCACAAAATGAACAAAGATTAGTGGGATTATGTGGTGTGTATGTTTTGAAGAAATTTTTGTAATCTTTTTGGTTATGGATTTGATTGTAACCCAAACCGGCTTTATCAAAGACACACCTTTGTACTCTCAATAGTTTATCCAAGTTATCTTTTTCATTTATGAACTTGGTTAGACTATTAGTTAAATCCTTTACTTTTTCTTTCAAATCCTCATTTTCTAGTGCAAGTAAGTTTGAAGTATCCTTTTCTTTTCCCTTTTTCAAATAGTTGATTTCCTTTTTAAAATCAATGTTTTCATTTTCTAAAGTTTCGCATTTGGCAGAAGTAATGAAGTTTTCTTTCTTGAGACTTGCATATTTTTTTGAGAGAATTTTAAATTTAATATGTAATTCTTCAAACATGGTAAATAATTCATCATATTCATTATGCACACTTTCATTATCATCAAAATTATCACTAAATGAGCTATAGTTAGAATTTACCTCATCTTCATTTGCCATAAGACAAAGGTTGGCCGTTTCTTCATCGCTAGAATTGGCATCCGATTCTCCTTATTTGGAATCGCTCCATGTTCCTTTTAATGCATGCTTCACTTGTTTGAATATTTTATCTCGTTTATCCATTTTCTCCTTCTTTCTAACGAGACAATTTGGCTTGATATGACCGGGCTCATGACAATGATAGCACTTTTTGATTTCTTCATTTTCTCCTTTTTGTTGATTTGATCGATCGTTGTTTCTTCTAGAGGATGATGAATATTTGTTATCCTTTCCTTGAGAATTTTTCTTCTTAGCTAGAAATTTTATAAATTTTCTAGATAGAAGCGCCATGTCTTCATCACCATCTATTGATACATCATTATCTTCATGTTGGATAGTTTTGAGAGCTAAAGTTTTCTTTGATTTTCATTAATAAAATTTGAGAGTTTTTAATTCTCTTGGTTCTTAAAGAACTATCGAACTTATCAGAATTTTCCGTGGCGTTCACATCTGACTTATCAATCGGCTCTTCCATATCCGATTGTGGCGTCTTCAATATACCAAGGTTCACATCTCTTTATAGGTGTTGGGTCGCGGTTTCCCCATCTATAATTATTCCTTACACCAAGGTTCTTGCTTCCATATAAGCAAAGGGTCAAGGTTTTCCATCCATTCTGATTATAGAAACGATCTTAGGACCGTCTTTGCTACGGGTTTCGTCATGTTGTTGGCGTGGTTCGTATCAGTTGGTATCAGAGCTCAGGTTCTATTCTCAGAATTCCTATCCATTTAGTTATTCATATCAATTTCTATTACTTATTATTCTTTCCAATTTTAAGCTTTATTCATAGCCTAAAAAAAAAATTGTTCAGAATTTTTCTTTTTAAATTTCGTTGGGCTGCGAAAATCAGTTGTTTTCATCACTGAAACGACTTCTGATCGCCCTAATTTTCGCGTTACGTGGTAACTTTGTGTTCCGAACAACATATCCAAAATTCAGGACAATCCAACGGTTCAATCGAAAGTTACAGCTTATTGCGATTGGTTAAAAAAAAAAATTTCGTGAATTGCAATTTGCTTCTTTATTTGTCAATTAGGAATTTGCTTTAATTCATCCATAAAACCTCTTCATGTTATCAAGTTAGTTTATCCATCCCTAAAATTGTTGTGGTAATTTTTTCTCGTGCTTCCGAAAACTTTTTTGTTCTTGTTCCTTGCATTCTTGTTTAAAATCTAAATTTTTCTTGGTATTCTCTTTGTGACTTGCTGGTGGAATTTTGATATTAGTTTGAATTAGTTTCATAAGAGCCAAGTGAAAATTAATACTTGTAAAAAGAGATAGAAAGAGAGAGAGCAAAAGTGGTGAAACACAAAAGGGAGTGCTTCTTTGAGTGAAATTGAGTGAAACATTCTTTGAGTGAAATTGAGTGAAACACTCTTTGAGAGAAACGCGTGAGGGAGTGCTTGTGAGGTCTTTAATTCTATTTTGCAGGTTATAAACAATGTCAAAAAGTCAAGAAGTGGCCTCGAAAGAGGAGGGTCAACAACCAACCATTCCAAACTTATAGGTGCAAGCTTTGTTGGGGGAGATGAGGAAGATGTTGAGAACTGAGATGGAGATGGTTCACGAGCGGATGGACCGAATAGAGAACACACAAATAGAGCAATCAAATAATGCTCCTACTCGTAGGAGAAGGAGAATCCAACCTAGAGAAGCAAGGGTTAATGAGGAAGAATCCTACGATGGTGGGTTCGAAGATGATGATGATTAGGATCCGGTGGCCAATAGGAGATATGGTGGACGGATTAGAGAAGGAAGGAATAGAGAAGATAATAACATAAGTAGTATTAAAATGAAGATTCCTTCATTTCAAGGCAAGAACGACCCTGAAGCTTATCTTGAGTGGGAGAAAAAGGTGGAGTTGGTGTTCGATTGCCATAACTACTCCGAAATGAAGAAGGTAAAACTTGCTGCCATTGAATTTTCTGATTATGCTATTGTTTGGTGGGATCAGTTAATGTTGAATAGGCATCGGAATAGAGAGCGTCCAATAGCAACGTGGGAGGAGATGAAGATAGTAATGAGAAAATGGTTTATACCTAGTCATTACTATCGGGAGTTGTACCAAAAATTACAAGGCCTTACGCAAGGCAACCGAGGTATGGAGGATTATTACAAGGAGATGGAAATTGTAATGATCCGAACAAATGTAGAGGAGGATCGAGAGGCTACTATGGCAAGGTTCTTGGGAGGTTTGAACCGTGAAATTGCTAATGCGGTAAAATTACAGCCTTATGTGGAAATGGAAGATATGGTGCACATGGCTATCAAAATTGAGCGACAGCTCAAGAGGAGGGGTAACGCACGTCCAAGCCAAAGTCCAAATACATCTTCTTAGAAGCCAAATCCATGGAAGAAGGAGGAAAGGCCAACCATGTCCAAGCCAAAAGCAGAGCAAAAGCAAGAGATGGGCAGTAATGGAAATCAAGGTAAAATTGACTCTTCTACTTCCTGAAATCGTGATATTAAATGCTTTAAATGCCAAGGCAGGGGTCACATCGCAAATCAATGTCCGAACAAAAGAGTCACGGTGATTCGAGATAATGGTGATATTGAGACCGAGGACGAAGATGACAACGATTCTATGCCACCATTGGAGGATGTTGATGAAGAGGAGTACGCTGTCCAAGGCGAATTGTTGGTTGCAAGGAGAGCTTTAAGTATGCAAGTAAAAGAAGATGAAGAAGTACAGCGCGAAAACATCTTTCATACTAGATGCCAAGTGCAAGACAAGGTATGTAGTGTAATTAATGATGGGGGTAGTTGTACTAATGTTGCAAGCACCACAATAGTGGACAAGTTAGGGCTGCCAACAATTAAGCATCCCCGCCCTTATAAGTTGCAATGGCTCAATGATAGTGGTGAAGTAAGGGTGAATAAGCAGGTGTTAGTTTCATTTCGCATTGGAAAATATGAAGATGAAGTTTTATGCGATGTGGTTCTAATGCAAGCTGGACACTTATTATTAGGCCGACCGTGGCAATTTGATCGGCGAGTTAAGCATGATGGCTTCACCAACAAATACTCTTTTGTAATCAATCAAAAACCCATTACTCTTGTCCCAATGTCGCCAAAGTAAATTTATGAAGACCAAGTGAGGCTGCAAAAAGAGAGTGATGCAAAAAAAGAAAGTGATGAAAAGAAAAAGGCTGAGAAAAAAAAGAGAGAAAGAAAATCAAATTTTGGCCGTTGAAAAAAAATCAGAGAGAAAACAAAAGAGTTTCTATGCAAAGGCCAATGAAATTAAGCGAGCAATGTTTTCAAATCAGCCGATGATTGTACTTTTGTACAAAGAGGCATTTTTAAACACTAACGAACTTAACTCTACTTTGCCTAGTTCTATTGTATCTCTTTTACAGGATTATGAAGATGTCTTTCCCGAGGAAACACCACATGGGTTACCTCCAATTCGAGGAATTGAACATCAAATTGACTTCATGCCTGGTGCAACCATTCCAAATTGACCAGCCTATAAAAGCAATCCGGAGGAGACAAAGGAACTTCAAAGGCAGGTTAGTGAATTAATGGAAAAGGGGTACGTGATAGAAAGCATGAGTCCATGCGCCGTTCCGGTATTGTTAGTTCCTAAGAAGGATGGGACGTGGAGAATGTGTGTTGACTGCAGAGCCATCAACAATATAACGGTAAAGTATCGTCATCCTATTCCACGCTTAGATGATATGCTAGACGAGCTACATGGTTCTTGTGTATTTTCTAAGATTGATCTAAAGAGTGGTTATCATCAAATTAGAATGAAAGAAGGAGATGAATGGAAAACTGCTTTTAAAACAAAATATGGTTTATATGAGTGGTTAGTTATGCCTTTTGGATTAACTAATGCTCCGAGCACTTTTATGAGGCTTATGAATCATGTTTTGCGTACATTTATAGGCAGATTTGTTGTTGTCTACTTTGATGATATACTTATTTATAGCAAAAACTTGGATGATCATGCAGTACATTTGAAAACTGTTTTGGATGTGCTCAGGAAAGAAAAGTTATTTACTAACATGAAGAAGTGTACTTTTTGCACGGATAAGCTTGTGTTTCTTAGCTTTGTTGTTAGTGCACAAGGTATACAGGTTGATGAAGAAAAAGTACGTGCTATACAAGAATGGCCAAGTCCTACAAGTGTGGGGAATGTTCGAAGCTTTCATGGGCTTGCTAGTTTTTACCGGCGTTTGTAAAAGACTTTAGTAGCATAGCCGCACCACTTACAGAGGTCATCAAGAAGAACGTTGGATTTAAATGGGGAAAAGAGCAAGAGAAAGCATTTCAGCTTATCAAAGAAAAGCTTACCAATGCTCCCTTGTTGTCTTTACCTAACTTTACTAGAATGTTCGAGATTGAATGTGATGCTTCACGTATTGGCATAGGCGCAGTTCTTATGCAGGAGGGACGACCAGTTGCTTATTTCAGCGAAAAACTAAGCGGGGCAGCCTTAAACTACCCAACTTATGACAAGGAGATGTATGCATTGGTTCGAGCTTTAGAAACGTGGCAGCACTATTTGTGGCCAAAGGAATTTGTGATTCACACGGATCATGAATCATTAAAGTATTTGAAAGGACAGCAAAAGTTGAACAAACGCCATGCCAAGTGGGTGAAATTCATTGAAACATTTTCTTATGTGATCAAATACAAGCAAGGTAAGGAGAATGTGGTGACTGATGCATTGTCCCGAAGGTATGCTTTGATTTCCACTTTAGATGCAAAATTGCTTGGCTTTGAATACATTAAAGATTTGTATGCACATGATGCTGATTTTGGTGATGTGTTTAATGCAAGTGAGAGAGTGTCTTTTGGTAAATTCTATAGGCATAATGGTTTTTTATTTCGGGAAAATAAATTATGTGTGCCTATTTGTTCTTTACGTGAATTGCTTGTTAGAGAAGCTCATGGTGGGGGTTTGATTGGTCATTTCGGTGTAGCTAAGACTTTAGGAGTTTTGCATGAACATTTCTTTTGGCCTCGTATGAAACGTGATGTGGAGAGAATATGTGAGAAGTGTATCACTTGTAAACAAGCTAAATCTAAGCTAAAGCCCCATAGTTTGTAAACCCCGTTACCTATACCTAGTGAACCTTGGACTGATATTTTTATGGATTTCTTTTTGGGTTTACCTAGGACTAAGAGGGGGAAAGATTCGGTTTTTGTGGTGGTAGATAGGTTTTCAAAAATGGCACACTTCATTGCATGTCACAAAACCGATGATGCATCTCATATAGCCGATTTGTTCTTCAAAGAAATTGTTAGGTTGCATGGCATGCCTAGGACAATTGTTTTTGATAGAGATGCAAAGTTCTTGAGTTACTTTTGGAAGACTTTGTGGGGAAAGTTAGGAACCAAGTTATTGTTTTCTACTACTTGTCATCCTCAAACTGATGGTCAAACTAAAGTTGTGAATAGAACTTTGTCTACTTTGTTGCGTGCTATCATTAAGAAGAACTTGAAAATATGGGAGGATTGTTTGCCACATGTTGAGTTTGCTTATAATCGATCTATTCATTCTGCTACTAAGTATTCACCATTTGAGATTGTTTATGGTTTTAATCCATTATCTCCTTTAGATTTAACTCCTCTACCTCTAAGTGAACGAGTAAACTTAGATGGCAAAAAGAAAGCTGAACTTGTAAAACAGATTCATGAGAAAACAAGACTAAGCATTGAAAGGAGGACAGAACAATATGCTCAACAAGCCAACAAAGGGCGTAAAAAGATAGTGTTTGAACCAGGAGATTGGGTTTGGCAACATTTACGAAAGGAACGTTTTCCGGAGCATCGGCGTTCTAAACTTCTTCCAAGGGGAGATGGACCATTTCAAGTGTTAGAACGCATCAATGACAATGCCTACAAGCTTGAATTACCAGGAGAGTACAATGTAAGTGCTACCTTTAACATTTCCGATTTAAGTCCTTTCTCTACAGGTGATGATTTGAGGACAAATCCTTTTCAAGAGGAGGGGAATGATGAAGACGCAGCTAGCATGCGAATTGAAAGATGCTCAGATCCAATTCAAGTTCCCGTAGGGCTGATTACAAGAGCTCGTGCAAAGAAATTCAAAGAAGCGCTTAATGGGATGATTCAAGCAACATGGGCTCAAGCTAATTCATGGAGGCCCATTGAAGGTGTTGAAGCAACATGGGCTCAAGATAATTCATGGAGGCCCATTGAAGGTGTTGATCATTTGTCTCGAGTTTTAGGCTGGAATTCCATAATTCAAGCCTCGGAATAATTAAAATTATTTTTATTTTATATTTTAAAATTAGTATTTTGTCATGTACTTGATGATGTCATTGCTTACATAAGTCTTTAGTGATGTCATCGCTTGCATAAGTCTTTAGTGATGTCATCGCTTATGTCACTTGTATTAGGTGAGAATAAATGTGAGCCCTTAGATCATAGTTGGTGGGATTGAATGTAGACCATTGGATGTATTTTGTAACAACTATAAATACCTCCCCATCCCATTCCATTTGGGGCATCAAGTGTGAGTTTTCATTAATAAAATTTGAGAGTTTTTAATTCTCTTGGTTCTTAAAGAACTATCGAACTTATCGAAATTTTTCGTGGCGTTCACATCCGACTTATCAATCGGCTCTTCCATATCCGATTGTGGCGTCTTCAATATACCAAGGTTCACATCTCTTTATAGGTGTCGGGTCGCGGTTTCCCCATCTATAATTATTCCTTATACCAAGGTTCTTGCTTCCATATAAGCAAAGGGTCAAGGTTTTCCATCCATTCTGATTATAGAAACGATCTTAGGACCGTCTTTGCTACGGGTTTCGTCACGTTGTTGGCGTGGTTCGTAAGGAAAGGAGAAAGAAACTCCAAACACACTTGTAATAAAAAATATCAAATTGAAAGATCAAGTGGATGATTTAACTAATTGTCTACCCAAGTTCACAAATGGAAAAGATAACTTGGATAAACTATTGGGAGTAGAAAGGTGTGTCTTTGATAAAGCCGGTTTGGGTTACAATCAAATCCATAACCAAAAGGATTACAAAAATTTCTTCAAAACATACACACCGCATAATCCCACTAATCTTTGTTCATTTTGTGGAAGAAATACTCATAGTGCACATTCTTGTTATTACAGAAAAAAGAATTTTGCTAAGAACAAAATTGTTTGGATTTCTAAAGAAACCACTATGTACACTAACCCCAAAGGACCCAACTTATTTTGGGTACCAAAAGAGAAGTTGCTTAAGATTTTGGTGTAAATCTGCATGGGAGCAAAAGCTAGCAAAATAAAATGGTTATTGGATAGTTGATAGTTGATGCTCGAAACACATGACGGGAGAAAAAAAAATTTGAGTCTCACTCCTAAACAAGGAAGCAACGTCACATTTGGAGATAACGCCAAAGGTAAAATTATTGGTATAGGTAAAGTTTGTAAGAAATGTTCTTATATTGATAATATTCTACTAGTTGATAGTTTAAAACATAATTTGCTTAGTATTAGTCAATTGTGTGATAAAGGTTATGAAATTATTTTTGAATCTGAACGTTGCATTGTTAAAAATATTAGTGATAATTATATCTTGTTTGTTGCTTATAGATCTAATAACGTATATACTCTTGAAACTTGATGATTTGTCTTAACAAGATGTTAATTGTTTATCCGTATTGAATGATGTTTCTTAGTTATGGCATAGAAGATTATGTCATGCTAATATAGATTTAGTTCACAAATTATCTAAAATGGAATTAGTTAAAGGATTGCCTAAAACTAAACTTATTAAAGATAGAATTTGTGATTCTTGTCAACTTGGTAAACAACATAAGTCTTCATTTTGTATGTTATTATAAACTAACAATAATTTTACAGTCTAAAAATTATTATTTATCATTCAAAGAAAAGAAGGGAACAGAATCTGAAGATCATTAGCATTAAAATTCAAAACAGCATCGAGACTAGAAGAAGAATAATCAACAAAATTATGCTCCATATCTAATAGAGCTGTCCAATCAGGACTCATTGGCTCGGCAACCTCCGCAATAGTACCACTTTGAGAAAATTTTGATGAATGGCCTTCCAAAGCAGCTTGGTAATCTGACAGAGTCAGATATGCCGGCAAACCCACATTAGTTTGAAAAGCACCATGGTCTGAAAGATTCTCGGTAGTCGGAAGAATTTCAGGTGCAACATTTTCTACTAACGATAGGGGCCCTGTAGAACTTTTAGGAGGAGCAAAAGAAAAGCATTAGTTAGCGCTAGAAGACTCTCATAATCGAGCCTATAATGTTGTCACTCGTGATTGCAAAGTTTCTAACGCTGTCACTCGTTATTGTAACTCTTGTACCTTCTGTTCAAGAGAAACAATAAGTGCAGTACAGCCTTTACTGGGATTCTCGACTCTCGCCTTAGCTTAAAAAAGAAATGAATAAAGAGTCTCAAGATATTGATGTTCAGGAATATCTTTTAAAATATTTGCAACACTATTTACTCCAAAAACGGTGAAAATTGTATGATAATCTTGACGCCTAATCACATCAATAAAAATTTGTGCATATTCACACCATGGCTGACATTTCTTGCGTTTATAAGTGCAAGCAGCACAAGACGAACCTGTACAATGGAAGGTATTCGGCATACTTGTGATTTGCTTTCCCTTACTCATGGGTACCTCCTATAAAAGTTATAAGAAGAAAATGGATCTCGAGGAAGACAACAAGAAAGAGGGGATAAGAGGCAGAGCAATTAAAAGAATCTCGAAAATGAAAAGCTGTCATTCTGAAAGGTCAAAAATACAGCGCCCCCCGCGTGCATCTAAAGTCCACCGCCCTAGTACAGTCTAGATCCCTCTTTGATGTTGACATAGGGGGAGAAAATGTGCGTAATGTTGATGCTGCGGTAAAAGGTAAGATTTTTTTTCTGCGGTAAGATTTTTTATAACTTTAAATGCTGTGGTAAGATTTTTTTATATCGACTTTAAATATTGTGGTAAGACTTTTAAATGCTTTATGTCTTTAATATCCATACTTGTTTTCTTTTGCATGTTATATTTCGTGTTTTGACATTTTATTGAGCATATAAAAAAAATGGCAAAATAATATGCAGAAAATTGGACATGGTACAACTTCACAGCTAAAACTGTACCAATTGGCTGAGAACTAGGTACTCTACCATATATTTCTGGAAATCTCTATATGTCTACTTTCTAACCCAATTTACAGTGCATCAATCAGAGTTTTCTACAAAGAGTTATAGCAACTCTCCCACAAAGGACTTCATATGGACATAGTGCAACTTTATAGCTAAAATTGTACCAATTGGCTGAGAATTAGGTTCTCTACCATATATTTCTAGAAAGCTCTATGTGTCTACATTCTAACTCAATTTATAGTGCATCAATCGGAGTTTTCTACAAAGAGTTATAGCAATTCTCCTACAAAGGACTTTGACATTCCAACAGATTTTTGATGATTCTAGAGCAGTAAAACAGCATGCTATCCTCAAAAACAGCTTGTTGGCTGAAGCCAATTTTTTTTCAGTAGCTCAAAAAGATCCATTAAGTGACGTATACGTGAGTCCAATTCACCACAACCATAACCACAACTTCAAGAGTCATTCTTTTTTGATGATATCAAAGGGGGAGAAATAATGTGTGTGATTTTTTAAGCCAAGTTTAAAGAGTGATAATGGTACACACTCTAAGAACTATGACTATATTTAAGTTTTAACTATTAAACTATTTCTTTCATTTATATTTATATGCTATTTATGCTTGTTATTGTTAACACACATTAATTTATTATCATCATCAAAAAGGGGAAGATTGTTGACCTAAGGTCTTAATCTTATTTTAATAATAACAATAAATCAATCATGTGTAATTTTGGAGCATATTATTCATTTACATTTTTATCTATGCACCTATTTAGGGGGGCATATGTTAGGAAATTAGGGCAGTAATCATGCATCGCATACACTAATTTACGCACTAATCATTGAATCCTATGATCTATGCAGTTCAATAAGATCGACAGATGACATACCTTAATCGAGATTTGATGTCAATGAAACGAACAGGATGGATCTGATCCTTCTGTTGTTGTCGTCCTTAGCGTAGAAAACACGACGCCTCTACGGTATGCACACACGAACGAGATGAGATCTTGCTTGGTGTACTAGCGCCCTCTAGGGTTCTCTCTGCTATTTCGAATTTTCTTGCCTCTCTCAATTTCGTTGACGGCCAAGAAGAACAAAGGTTCCCTTTTATAAGGGAACCCTAGTGAGAACCCTAAGCAACAAACGAACTGGGCCCAAGTCCAACTTGGCCCGTTTTAATTCGTTTTGATCCAACTCGTTTTGGTGTGCGACCCTGTAGGTTTTACACTCTTTGGCCGTACAATTAAAACCCGTTTTATTATACGAACAGTAAGCGGTTTCTAGTAAAACATTACTATTATCCAAAGGGTATAAAGGTCAAAAACGACACAACCTTAAATTGATATTTCACACATTAACTCCTTTTGTCAATCGATATCTAGATTGAACACAAGACTAGGCAAGTGTCATTCTTGTATAGTTCAATCTTTATTTCTTGATCTCTAAGTATAATTAATCCAAAACAAATGACATCTCATTTGTGCATGGCCATGCAAATATTAATTACACTTATCAAGGGGCCCAACGATATCTCTCTCAATATATGAGAGTGACAAATCCCATCTTGATCAACCACATACCTCTACATAGTTCATAGTATGCTCGGTCATCATCTTTATAATTACTCGGTCAAGAGCAACGTTTGATAATGCCTGACATGCTAATCCCTATGTTGGTAACCATGGCGATCTCAGGTCTGAGGATAATACGATATCACAAATGGGGAACATCACTGATGACATTATGTAACACTCCTCGCAGTGTCCCCAAAGCGGGTCAGTCCAATACTTTGTTCCCTAACAAGTATCAGTATGTTCAGCTTGATATCTCCATATCCATGACTTGTGGAACATAGTCATCAGCTGACCCATACTCTAATCATTATATCAATGTGATCCTAGGTTATTGATACATGATTAGGGACATCTAAACAATATTATTATTACATTACTAGCATCCCACAATCTAGTCACGTACTTGATGAACTAGTATTAATAAATATTATTTACAAGAGATTATAAAGTAAAATAAATAAACTTTATTAATAAAAATAAGCATAAGATATCCAAGTACAAATCATAATCTATGAATAGTCCTAGGACATATCTCTTTCAGTCTCCCACTTGTACTAGGACCATTCATTCATAAAACGAATGCCTAATGCACTAAAATGACGATCATGTTTAGTTTGAGAAAGTGGCTTAGTCAAAGGATCAGCTACATTCTCGTCTGTGGGAACCTTGCATATCTTCACATCACCATTACTGATAAACTCACGAATGAGGTGATAACGTCTCTGAATATGTTTGGATTTTTGGTGCGACCTTGGCTCTTTAGCCTGAGCAATAGCTCCATTGTTGTCACAATACAAATCCACTGGATTGGTGCTACTAGGAATGACACCAAGTTCAGTGATAAACTTCTTTACCCATACTGCTTCCTTTGCTGCTTCTGAAGCAGCAACATATTCAGCTTCTGTTGTAGAATCAGCAACTGTGGCTTGCTTAGAACTCTTCCAACTCACAGCTCCACCATTGAGACAAAACACAAAACCGGATTGTGATCTGAAATCATCCTTATCTGATTGAAAACCAGAATCCGTGTACCCATTTACAACCAACTCTTCTTCCCCACCATAAATCAAGAATATATCCCTAGTTCTTCTTAAGTACTTGAGGATATTCTTGACAGCGGTCCAGTGACTCTCACCTGGATCTGACTGGTATCTGCTAGTCACGCTCAATGCGCATGCTACATCGGGACGAGTACACAACATAGCGTACATGATAGAACCTATAGCCGAAGCATACGGGATTCTACTCATGCGATCTCGCTCATCTTGTGTCTGAGGACACTGAGTCTTGCTTAGTGTTGTGCCATGTGTCATTGGCAAGAACCCTCTTTTAGAGTCTTGCATGTTGAACCTACGTAAAACTTTGTCAAGGTAATTACTTTGACTCAGTCCTATTAGTTTTCTTGATCTATCTCTATAGATCTTGATCCCTAATATGTAGGCTGCCTCGCCCAAATCTTTCATTGAGAAACATTTTCCAAGCCAGGTCTTGACAGACTCAAGCATAGGAATATCATTCCCAATGAGTAGTATGTCATCTACATACAATACCAGAAAGACTATCGCGCTCCCACTAGTTTTCTTGTATACACAAGGTTCTTCTTCGTTCTTTCTAAAATCAAACTTTTTGATAGTTTCATCGAAACGAAGATTCCAGCTCCGAGATGCTTGCTTAAGACCATATATGGATCTCTTAAGCTTGCATACCTTGTTAGCATTTCTTGGATCAACAAAACCTTCAGGTTGTGTCATGTACACATCCTCTTCTAGGTATCCATTAAGGAAAGCAGTTTTGACATCCATTTGCCATATTTCATAGTCATAATATGCGGCAATGCTTAAAAGGATCCGGATTGATTTAAACATGGCAACTGGCGAAAAGGATTCATCATAGTCAATACCATGGATTTGTCGATATCCTTTTGCAACCAATCGAGCTTTATAGACATCGATCTTGCCATCTTTATCAATCTTGATTTTGAAAACCCATTTGCAACCTATGGCTCTACAGCTATTTGGCATGTCAACCAAGTCCCATACTTGATTGTCATCCATGGATTTCATTTCGGATTTCATGGCTTCTAGCCATTTCTCGGAACTAGAGCTCTCCATTGCTTCTTTGAAAGTCGAGGGCTCATTGTTGTCTAACAACACTATGTCTTGCTCATCTGAGACGAAAAGTGATAATCTCTCAGGTTCGCGACGTGGCCTACTTGACCTTCGTAAGACTGTAACTTCTTCAGGAGTTTCTGCAACTATTTGCATACTTTGTTGAGGCTCTTCATTAAGATTACTATCATCTCGAATTTCTTTAAGATGTATTGTGCTCCCACTGTTTTCTTTGGAAAGAAATTCTCTTTCTAAGAAAACTCCATTCCGAGCTACAAACACTTTGTTCTCGGTTGGATTATAGAAATAATATCCTTTAGTTTCCTTAGGATATCATATGAAGAAGCATTTATCAGATTTGGGTTCCAATTTAGTTGTGATTAGTCGTCTGACGAAAACGTCACAACCCCAAATCTTTAGAAAAGACAGACTTGGAACCTTTCCAGTCCATAACTCGTAAGGTGTCTTTTCTACAGCCTTAGATGGAGATCTATTTAGTGTGAACGCTGCGGTTTCAAGAGCATATCCCCAAAATGATATTGGAAGAGATGTCTGACTCATCATTGATCGAACCATGTCTAACAGTGTTCGGTTTCTCCTTTCAGATACACCATTCCATTGTGGTGTTCCTGGTGGAGTAAGTTGTGAAACAATTCCACAACTCTTAAGATGATCAATGAATTCTTGGCTTAAGTATTCTCCTCCTCGATCTGATCGAAGAGCTTTAATAGTCTTGCCAAGTTGATTTTGTACCTCATTTTGAAATTCTTTGAACTTTTCAAAAGATTCCGATTTATGTTTTATCAAGTAAACATAACCATATCTACTGAAATCATCAGTAAATGTGATGAAGTACTGATATCCTCCTCTGGCAGTTGTGTTTAGTGGTCCACATACATCAGTATGAATGAGGGCCAAAAGATCACTTGCCCTATCATTGTTTCCATTGAAAGGGCTCTTGGTCATCTTTCCCAGTAAACAAGATTCACATCGTTCAAAAGACTGAAAATCAAATGAATTTAGAAGACCATCTTTATGGAGCTTCAACATGCGTTTCTCATTTATATGGCCTAAACGACAATGCCATAAATAAGTAGGATTCGAATCATCAGACTTGATTCTCTTGTTATTTACGTTATAAACAGGTATTTCAAGATTTAGAATATAAAGACCATCCAATAATTGTCCAATACCATATTGCATATTATTCAAAGAAAATGAACAACGTTTGTCCTTAAAATTGAATTCAAAACCTTCTTCGTCTAACAAAGAAATAGAAATAATGTTTCTGCTAAAAGCAGGCACATAGTAACAATTATTTAATTCTAAAATTAATCCTGAAGGCAAAAGAATCTCAAATGTTCCTACAGCTAGAGCGGCAACTTTTGCTCGATTTCCAACGCGTAGGTCCACTTCTCCTTTAGCCAGCTTCCTACTCCTTTTGAGTCCCTGTACATTTGCACAAATGTGAGATGCACTACCAGTATCTAATACCCAAGAAGTAGAAGAAGCTGAAGTAACATTTACTTCTATAACGTAAGTACCTGAAGACGAAGGGGCTAGTCCCTTCTTTTTGTCGTCAAGGTATTTCTTGCAGTTTCTCTTCCAATGACCCTTTTCATTGCAGTGAAAACATATCATTTCAGCTTGTGGATTAGGCTTGGGCTCAGAATCTTGCTTCTTGTTCTTCCAGTTCTTAACTGGAGCTTTACCTTTGCCTTTGGCATTGGACTTTCCTTTGCCATTTCCACCCTTCTTGAAACCCTTTCCCTTTTGAACCATCAGAAAATTATTCTTACCTTTCTTAACAATATTCTGCTCAGCTGTTTTCAGCATCCCATGCATCTCAGTTAATGTCTTCTCCAAGCTGTGCATATTGAAGTTCATAATGAAACCATCATATGACTCAGGCAGCGACTGGAGAATGACATCAGTGGCCAGCTCTTGGCTAATAGTTGTCCCCAACCTTTCTAGGTGATCAATGTACCCAATCATTTTGAGTACATGAGGACTAACTGAGCCTCCCTCAGGAAGCTTGCAAGAAAACAAAGACTTAGTAGTCTCGAAGCGTTCGACTCGAGCTTGTTCTTGAAACAAACTCTTTAGTTCCTTAACCATGTCGAATGCATTCATGTTTTCAAACTGCTTCTGCAGATCAGCATTCATGCTAGCAAGCATGAGACATGAAACATCTAAATCATCATTCAGATGCTTCTGATATGCATCTTTCTGTGCACGAGGAGCATTAGCTGCTGGTTCTTCAGGAATAGCATTTTCGAGGACATAATCTTTCCTCTCCTGTTTGAGAACAATTCTCAGATTCCTAAACCAGTCTAGGAAGTTGGTTGTATTTAGTTTTTCCTTCTCAAGGATAGATCGCAACGAAAAAGCGGTTGTGTTATGGTTCGTCATCTATCTACAGCAAAATAACATATGCAAACATTTAATATGCTTATTTATAAAAAATTCCTACTATGTCTTACACACAATTGTCCCAATAGGACATAGTAGGTCCAAGATCCATATTACACAAGGTATTAAGAAAGCTTTGGCTTTTCACTTAAACTTTGTTAATTAGGTAAGCAACATTTGTTAATTACATCCTATGTAATTCTTGGTTTGTTGAGTTTTACATCTTATGTTTCGGCTTCTCAACACTTTGCCTCAAGGCCCAAAACCGTTTTGATGGCCCGTGAAATCAAACCAACACTTTTCTGATTTATGGATGTCCGACTTCCATACTATTAATTTATGATGATTTAAGATAACCCCGTTTTGGCAGGCGTCTTCTAAAATAATCATAAAATTAATAGTTATCAGTATTGGAAAGGCACAAATAATTTCATTTGTTCTAGGGACATAAATATGCAGTCTCACAATAATACAACAGAATATTTAAACATGCATCAACCAAAAATATGTGATATAGTATGGCCAGAGAAATAAAGCTACTAATTAACTATGCTCTCCCATCCTTTGTAGCTTTGGACATTCCAAAGTTCTTGGCTATCTTCTCTTGTGATGAGGGATCCTCCATCTTCTATGCGAGGTAATTATACAATCAATTGTACATCCTAATACAAGAGACTAGTAATTGAAACTAGTAATTGAAATTACATTGCAAAACAAAAAAACGACACGCAGGCCGTATTTATATATTACAATAAAAACAAGACGACACGCAGGCCGTATTTAGTTTGGCCATACTATATCACTATAAATAATAACCCTGCAAGTTAGTATTATCCCATAACACAACACATTGCATACTCATAAAAGGAAACATAAATTTAATCAATTATTAAATAAACAATTAGGGGTCGAGGGGCAACGCCCCCGCGGGGTTTGGGGCAGCGCCCCAACGGGGTCGAGGGGCAGCGCCCCCGCGGGGTTTGGGGCAGCGCCCCAACCGGGGTCCGGGGGGTGGACACCCCGGCGGCGGTCCCTATCTCGTTAATCAGACAGATTCATGATTTCAAATTATTTCCTCCAGAAACGTGTCTGATCTTATCAGACAGATTCGTCTAGACTAATCACATTAATCTGCCCTATCTCGTTAATCAAATCAACGTGAACGAACCCGATAGCCGTGATCTCATCAAGTCTATCAGATTGCGTAAACCCTAAACGAACGATTCTGAAAAACGCTAAACATGATAATTGCGGAATTAAAATCACAACAGCATATGATGAACCCTAATCAAAAACGACTTAACAGAATCATGAACATGTCGATAACAGTCATACAATAATCACGTTTTTGACATATCAGATCTCTATTAATCAGATTATAAAGGGACATATCGTATATGTAAACTGATTAACGAAAACAGAAACATGCTACAGAAAACGATTAACCCATTAATCGATATTACTAAAACCTAGCATGATACTAAAATCCGAATATGAAATTAATCGAAATTTTAAACGAGAACAGATCTTCAAGTTATAAAACGATTATAATCATGATCGAAATTAAAGAACAGCAATAACCTCCCTCTGATACCACTGTTAGGAAATTAGGGCAGTAATCATGCATCGCATACACTAATTTACGCACTAATCATTGAATCCTATGATCTATGCAGTTCAATAAGATCGACAGATGACATACCTTAATCGAGATTTGATGTCAATGAAACGAACAGGATGGATCTGATCCTTCTGTTGTTGTCGTCCTTAGCGTAGAAAACACGACGCCTCTACGGTATGCACACACGAACGAGATGAGATCTTGCTTGGTGTACTAGCGCCCTCTAGGGTTCTCTCTGCTATTTCGAATTTTCTTGCCTCTCTCAATTTCGTTGACGGCCAAGAAGAACAAAGGTTCCCTTTTATAAGGGAACCCTAGTGAGAACCCTAAGCAACAAACGAACTGGGCCCAAGTCCAACTTGGCCCGTTTTAATTCGTTTTGATCCAACTCGTTTTGGTGTGCGACCCTGTAGGTTTTACACTCTTTGGCCGTACAATTAAAACCCGTTTTATTATACGAACAGTAAGCGGTTTCTAGTAAAACATTACTATTATCCAAAGGGTATAAAGGTCAAAAACGACACAACCTTAAATTGATATTTCACACATTAACTCCTTTTGTCAATCGATATCTAGATTGAACACAAGACTAGGCAAGTGTCATTCTTGTATAGTTCAATCTTTATTTCTTGATCTCTAAGTATAATTAATCCAAAACAAATGACATCTCATTTGTGCATGGCCATGCAAATATTAATTACACTTATCAAGGGGCCCAACGATATCTCTCTCAATATATGAGAGTGACAAATCCCATCTTGATCAACCACATACCTCTACATAGTTCATAGTATGCTCGGTCATCATCTTTATAATTACTCGGTCAAGAGCAACGTTTGATAATGCCTGACATGCTAATCCCTATGTTGGTAACCATGGCGATCTCAGGTCTGAGGATAATACGATATCACAAATGGGGAACATCACTGATGACATTATGTAACACTCCTCGCAGTGTCCCCAAAGCGGGTCAGTCCAATACTTTGTTCCCTAACAAGTATCAGTATGTTCAGCTTGATATCTCCATATCCATGACTTGTGGAACATAGTCATCAGCTGACCCATACTCTAATCATTATATCAATGTGATCCTAGGTTATTGATACATGATTAGGGACATCTAAACAATATTATTATTACATTACTAGCATCCCACAATCTAGTCACGTACTTGATGAACTAGTATTAATAAATATTATTTACAAGAGATTATAAAGTAAAATAAATAAACTTTATTAATAAAAATAAGCATAAGATATCCAAGTACAAATCATAATCTATGAATAGTCCTAGGACATATCTCTTTCAGCATATTATTCATATGCTTAAAATTATTATCTTTTTATAAATACACATTAACTCTATTGTCATCATCAAAAAGGGGGAGATTGTTGACCTTAAAGTCAATTAATCTTATTTTGATAATTACAATAAGTTAATAAAGTGTTATTTAACTCGGTTGTTCTAATGATGATAGCCATTTTAACCGATATATCTTCCAACCAAGTGTAACTTCAAACCGAAACAAATCTCACACAAGCTTTACAAACGTCTCTACTCACAAGAAATGAACTGAAGTGATATACATGTGCTATACAAAGCCAAGAAAAGATCTAGATCATCAAGCAAGTGAAGATATGCACAAGAATGATCTCCACATGTTCTACAAGTTATTAAAACCAAGAAAGGATCAAGAACATCAAACAAGTAAAGATACGCACAAGAAAATCAAGCATCACGAAGACTTGAATTATCATTAAATTGAGTGAGTGCTTAGATTTTATGTATAGATACTTTATTGATCAAATCCCTATAGCTCAAACATATTCTTGTATCTTTTAAAGATTGATTCAAACTAGCTTGAAATTGAATTTATTTGAAAAACATTATTTTACAAAAACCGATTTTCAAAATAAATTCATATTAATTTTAAATGATCATATTTTAAGCTATAATAAAAATGGGTATCTTAGAAACATATATTTGAGGTTCAAAAATCATTAGAATTTTATTTGGAACTAAATTATTAAATTGGAAAAATATTTTTATTTTTCGTTTAAAATTCGCTCAATTTTTGCCCAGTTTTGATCTAACGGTAAAATGGAGGCCTTCCCGAACTCCGATCATTTTGAAATTTTTACAGTAGTTATACAACATCTCCTGAAAATATTTACTAAAATTTGAGCATGATCCAACGGTCTAATTGAGAGAAATTAACAAAACAATTTTGAATTGTTTTGTCAAAACCTCTCTTAATCATCCCCAACGGCCATATTATTTTGTAAGCTATAAATATGATGTCTTAGATATGTTTTAACACACTTGAATCATTCTACAAACTTATTTTACATATATACAAAGTTGTTCAAGTATTCAATTCATTTTATTGATCAAATTCTTCATTTTTGAACTATATACTTTGATCAATTTTGATATCTCTTAGTGTGAGCTTCATTTGTATTTTGTCATATACAAGAGAGATATTGTACATTGGTGTTTGCCACCGAAACTTATTTTGAATCATAATTGTGAGAGGTGTATCTCATAAATTAGCAAGAGGAATTTCTTGTGAAAGTATTGAAGGTGTTTTCAATACTTGTGAGAGTGTGTGATAAGAATACACTTGTAGAGGTTTGATCTTCACCCGGAAGGAGATCGGTTATAGTGGAAATTCTCGGTGAACTAACCGAGCGCGGAGTAGGGGGAACAAGCCGAACCATGTGGACAAAAAATCTTCGACTTCAAATTGGTTCAATCTTTCTTACTCAATCTCTTTATTTATTTGTTCTATTAATTGATTGAAGTTACTTATATTATTACTTATTCTTGGGATTGATTATTTAATTGATTGTTTTTCTTGATAAACTTATTTAACTAAGTTGCTTTGCTTAAATATTTTAAAAAGTTTTAATTCCGCATTAAGTGTTTAAAACCCTATTCACCCCCCCTCTAGGGTATTTTTCGACCTACAATTGGTATCAGAGGTTGTACTCTTGTTTTTGATTTCACAATCTTAGAATCCTCGATCATGTTTTATTATCAAGGAACCGGCCTTTCCGAAGGTGCTTCTACTTATAGACCACCATTGTTTGATGGCAAAAACTATAGCTATTGGAAAAATAAAATGTGTACATTTTTACAAGCTAATGATTTTGAACAATAGAAGGTTACACTTATTGGACCTTATGAAATTACAAAAACCGACGAAATGGGAAATGTTTCCCAAGTCTATATCCGAATACAATGAGCATGATATTAGAAAAATTCAATTCAATGCTAAAGCTTTAAATTCATTACATTGTGCTTTGACTATGGATGAATACAACAAAATCTATAGGTGTAAAACGGCAAAAGAGATTTGGGATAAGCTTGAGGTTACCTATGAAGGAACCTCACAAGTGAAGGAGGACAATATTAATATTCTTGTCCATGATTATGAATTGTTTAAAATGGAGCCTAACGAATCAATTGCTTCCATGTATAGTCGATTTTCTATTCTCACTAACGCTTTGGACCTTCTTGGCAAGGTTTACTCTAATGAAGAGAAAATTCGAAAAATTCTTAGGATTCTTCCAACGAAATGGAGACCTAAGGTGACGGCAATTCAAGAAGGTAAGAATCTCAAAACTCTTAGCATGGATGAGCTCTTGGGTTCTCTTAAAACCCATGAGAAGGAGTTGCAAAGAGAAGAAGGAGGAGAGAAAGTAAATCCAATGACAATATGGTATCATAGCTCAACTAAAAGAGATGAAGACATGGCATTTCTCTCTAGAAAATTTGAGAAATTCCTAGCAAATAAGAAGTACTCCCAAGGGAAGATCGACAACAATCCCTCATCCTCAAATAATGATAGATCAACTCATCCTAAAGTTGATAATGAGAAAAGAAAGTGCTTTCATTGTCAAAAATCGGGACATTACAAATCAAATTGTCCGGTTAGAAAAGAGGAGAAAAGAGAGAAGAAAGCAAAGAGGGAAGAGCTATACAAAAGATTAAAAGATACTCTTAAGGGGCATACAAGTGAATCGGATGAAGACGAATCCGATATCGAGTCGAGCGATGAGGAGGTGGCACACCTTTTCCTTATGGCAAAAGATGGAGAGGCATACACACCTTGGCCTCATAGATGAAGCACTCTTGGAGTTACCATTTTCTCTCCGTGGCCTTGATCCCTTTTTGATGTTGCCATAGGGGGAGAAAATGTGTGTTGGTGACAATCAATGTTGGTAAGACCATTAATTGTTTTATGTCTTTAACATTGATAATTGTTTTCTTTTGAAAACCTTATTTGAGATCAAAATTGTTTTATTAATTTTTAAAACTATCTCAAATATTTGTAATGCTTTTAATAATCTTTTATTTTATCTATGCATAAATTGAGGGGGAGCATATTTCAATTATTCATATGCTATTTATGCTTGTTATTGAAAACACACATTAATTTATTGTCATCATCAAAATAAGATTAAGACCTTCAAGGTCAACAAAGGGGAAAAATGAATTGAAAAAATAAAATAGTTTTCGTAAAAATAAATCATTTATTAAAATATTTTTTTACTTTCGATTTCTATGATATTTAATTTTTTGAAAACTCAGGAAAATGATTTCCTTGCAAAATATTGAAATGATAGAGATTTTCTCACCAAACTATTTCTTTTTTCAATATTTTTTTACGAGTAAATTCTAAATATTAAAACAATAAAAGTTCAACATACAATACATTTTATTTATTTATTTAGGATATATTAGATACATGTTAACACTACATTTCTTTAACCTTGACATTAACTTAACATGAGTTTTATTAAACTTTGCATGCATGTACAAATAAAAGGTGGAATAAATTAAGAAAAATATCATTGAAAATGTTATCGAGGCAATACAAGTGAAAATAAAGTGTAGCACTCTATATAAAAGTATGAGAATACTTATTATAAGCTTACATTTATGAGATGTATGTAATTAAGTGAAAATAGTAGATGTTTGTTTATTTGAAAGAATAATTTTTTTTAATTAATTTTTTATTTTTAAAAATTTAAATGGGTGAGAAGACAAATTAGTGGCGATTTTACCAAAGTATAGAAAGCGGGGTTAGAAGAAAAAATTTTACACTATCTTTTAAGTTAAAATTAACTTAACTTTGACTTTTGGTGAGGTGACAAGACAGATTATATGGGTGCATTCAAGAATACCTATTATAAGTAACCATCACCACTACCAACAATTCAGGTCGATAACTTTATCAATGTAAGATTGAACTAATGACTTTTTTTTTTAAAATACTAAATTTATATTTATCTTTAAACACTAACAAAAACAAACAAATTTTTTAAAAATAAATAAAGATGAATAAATGTGGTCGAAGCCACTTATAATTGTGTCCACCCTATTATGGTGGTTGTTGATTAATATCATGTATAAAAAAAATGTAAAAAACCATTGCTTTGTATCAAAAAAATATTAATTTATGTTACCAGCAGTTTTGTAATCCGTATGAGTTTGTGGTGTCTTTGTAACAAGAAAGTTATGGATTATGAAAATTTTGTAGCTCTGTAAAATTATAAAATCATCCCATGATATGAAAATCTCTATTATATTAAATTAGGAGTGTCTTCGCGAATCTAAAAACTAACCTACAAAACTATCTCTATTATATTAAATTAGGGGTGTCATTGCGAATCTAAAAACCGACCTACAAAACAGAACTGTAACCACTCGGATTCTTCTCCAAAATGACTAGCCCAAGTTGTAAATTAGGGTTATTGTACCCACATATATATCAAGGATTTTTCCATTACACTACTGATCGATGTGGCATATTTTGGGGTGTTATAATTTTTACCGTTAAATCCTTGACATCCTCATTGGGCTAAGGTCACACGTAATCAATCTCTGCTTTAGGTAGCTGCATTTAGCGATTTCGGCTCACTGTCAGCTACATAGACTTGACCCACAATGTCTGCACGTCACGTGGTAGTGGTCTTAGGTTTGCTCTGATACGACATATAATCACTTAGGTTTTCCCCCAAAATGGTTAGCCTAAGTTTTAAGTTTATCTCAATGTACCCACACATATACCAAGGGCTTTCTCATTACACTGCCAATGTAGAATATTTTGGGTCATTACATGAACCAATCCAAACCTGATCCATTAAAAATTGTACTAAAAAAACTCAAAATCGAATCGAAACCGAATAGATTTAGTTGAAGTTTGGGTTGTGTCTTTGCAGACCCGAACATAATTAATATTTTTTGCCTAATTGCACTTATATTACTCAATCCTTTGGCACAAGCTGAAAATGATATTTCCAGTGCTCTCTTAAATGTTGAAGTTCCTTTGCTGTTACTTTTCAAGCTATCATATATATGGAAATGTATTGCTCTCTATCAAAGACTTATTCAACATGAACAACTTCATGTAATTCTTGTCTGCTTCATACTTATTTATAATTTATTTTTTAGGTCACTCTCATAGTTTTTATTTTAGTGTACTATATTTTATTTTAGTTTATATGATTAAATATAATTAAGTGATGGATGGTTCATTATATTTGGTTATGCACGTGTAATATGTAGTCTAAATATTAATAGAATCTCTTATTTAGGACATTTCTGTGGCCACGCCAATGCCACATAAAGATCGCCACTAATTTACTGTTATAAATTTCATTTTAATATATATATATATATACATATGAAAACCGAATAAAGTTAAACTGAAAAGTTTAGTTCGGGTTTGAGTCTTGATGATTAAGAAACTGAAATCATGCTAAAACGAAATCGACTTTTCAAATTCATTTTGGCTTTAGATCTCCCTAGTTTCTACCCTAACCGAAACCAAAAATATTCGTATATTAACCCAAAAGGCACTAGAAGTGGTTATGACACCAAAGATTTCCAAATTTTTCCCTTCGCATTAATACTGAAAAAGGTGAAAATTAAGATTCTTTAACTATTAAGCCAACATTACTTATATATATATATATATATATATTTAAATTAACTCTATATTCGTATAAAAATAACTCGTACATGCATATCGTGTATGCTTTTATTTCTAATTATAATAAAAAAAAATGTTTAAAGACAACTTAAAAGCAAGATATAAACCGTACACACGTCGTTACCATGGGATAGGGCCATAGGGGTGGCGTTTCGTGTTTCTTAGCGGTTGAAAGTAAAGTCAATGTTTAAAGTAGTAATTATGTAACCCAAAAATCAAATTTCAATTTGGCAGTTAGAAACGCAGCTACTAGTAATGATGATAATACTTAGGACTAGTAGGGTTGGTTTAATATTAAAATAGAAATATAATTAGAATTAAAAATAATTAAGCAAGTTATATGAGAAATTAAGAAGGCCAGACCGGTGATTTAGTGGGACTTTTTTCATTTTTTTTATTGAAACTTGTTTAATTTTACCCATCCCCAAATATATGGATTCTATGAAAAACTGAAATAGTAATGAAACATCTCATCAAATAACTCATTTTTTTTTTAAATTGTCAAACATTTAATAGTCTTCTAAAAAAATTTGAACTTTTTTTTTTAGCAAACACGCAGTTAGAAAGGGTAAAGAGTTATTAGCACAAGTGGAAAAACGACCAATACACTCTAAATTTGGCCATCACTTTAGTATTCTTATATCCGTAGAAACTAATTTATGTAAAAGTAAAAGTTAACTGTATTACCAAAGTAATTATCTCTTTATCAGATTATATATAGTACTATTTTAAGAAATAATACTATATGCTTTTGAAAATGTAAATATATTACTCTAATAATAAATATAATTGCTTTAAAAATAGTAACACTCAAAATTAATTGAAGTTGGCGGACCTCCCAAGCTCCAACTACAAAGGGAAAATGACTGGGTCATTTAGACCCTTGCCTTTTAGACTTCCAAGTCTTCCATTTGAAATTACACTTCATAGTTTTTTTTTCCGCGTTTGGTATTCTCTCACTTAGAATATCCAGTGCCCTTAACAGCCAGGTTAGACTTGACTCAGTGCCAGAATTTCTCCTGTGACTAATTTATGACTTTACTGGTAGGGTTCTCAACTGAACTCATTCTGTATCGAATTGAATCATACTATTTACAAATTTGAATTAATCTATTGTATATATATATGTTCAATTCGCATAATTAATAATTAAAAGATTTAACGAATTCTGATTAACTTGTATAAATAAATTATGAGTCGTTTATCATATCCGTATCCTAACTAGACTGAAATTGAATCGAATTTGGACCGTAATTATTCGACGTATTGATAAACCTATTTATTTGCACATGTTTCACAAGATAATGTGAAAGCAATTGAGAAGTGATTTTAAGGTTTAATTCTTTTTTAAAACATAATTAACATAAGTAATCTAACAACGAAAACAAGTTGCATTTATTTTTAATCATCAATTATGGACTCTTAATTTTTTTTTCCGTAGAATCTACAACCAGCTTATAAATTCCTAATTTATGATAGAAATAAACAATAAATAAGATTTCAGATCTGCCATGATAGAGCATGACCTAGAGATCCTACTTTATTTATCGTATTGATGTGAGCATTCCAATTTTTCAAATTTCTGATATAAAATTTATATCATCAACTATTTCAAGTAAGAGAAAGAATACCAGACTAACTTAAGCAGCCTCCACTGTTTAAAGATTGAAATAAGTAACCAACCACCTTTAATTTACCATTATAAGCAAAGACCAAAAAAAAACCTACCATTATAACTAGAAAGCCAGCCATTTGAAACCGTTTCAGATTTTGGTTTCACAATTTTATTTTTGCAGGTTTTTATTTAATAAAAAAATATTTTTATTACAGCATAATTAAAATAATTAAAATCTCGCTATTATACTAGCGAGAGTTATAAGACTCTTGATTGCTATAACTAACTTACATATGTATTATATGTGCACAAAAATCTAATTACACATAAAAACATTATTTATGAGATATTTAGTCTTTCTGCACGCTTGAGAAACTAATTTATTTTTAAATTTGTCTTTGTCATTTAACTACTACTTAATTTATACCTTCTTCTTACACTTCTGTCTCTCCCTTGTTAACATAAACAATTTATTCGTCAAAGCATTTCAAGAAATGTGTGCATGTGGGTAAAATTCCATGATAACCACCCTCACATCACTCACACACAAAACTAAATTAATAAATAAATAAAATATCCAAAGAGAATAATTAAATAATTAATATGTTAGGACTATTCTAGGATTCTCTTCATATAGTGATCGAGCTAGTCTAGGCTTTTCATGTCATTTTCCTTAATTATAGCACCACATCTCTCTCTCTCTCTCTCTCTCTCTCTCTCAACTTTTTTAAGAGTCTAAATATCACTATTGATTAAATGCGCACACATGTATGCTCCAATTTAACGGTGGCATAGCTAGAATTTTATTTTAACGGGAACTTAATTAACATTAGATATATATAAAAAAATAATTATGATTAATAATAACGCACACATATATATTAGTTTTTAGTGACTTGATTAAAATACTCTTAAAAAATTGTCACGTACGGTGAATATCATTATTTTCTATTAACTTTAATTAAGTCAAGTAGAAGGTAAAGCTAAAGTGAAACTCGATCGACAATTTGAAGGGTTAAACGGTGTTTTTTAAAGATGAGGGGCTTAAGTGAGACATGCCTCATGGTTTAAGGGTCATTTACGTATATTTTCTTTTATAACAATAATTTTAATCTTAACCCCAAGGTTCTAAAAATAATAAACTCAACCTCATATTTTAAATGTTTACATAAAAGTTCCCGTAAGGAAAAAAAAATAGTCCTACACCGACAAAAAAAATATATCCAAAACCCTAAGCAAGGTTAGCCCCATAGTGGCTACGCCCATAAATTTAGTCCAATAATTTTTTTTTTACTAATACTTCTGCAACGAATAAAATAAAATGAGCATATACGTCCTATTTCAAACCTACTCCTCCGGTCCTCTGAGATTTTGGGTTCTCTTCTGAATGTATTTTTGAATGATAATTACAATTACTCCTGAAATTAATTCGATATATGTATTCAAAAATCCATTTCTCCTTGTTAGGAATAGGCTAAAGCTATGCGTAAAGGAGTTCAAGTAATTATTTATGGTTAGTTAATTATTACTAGTATTTGATTGAATTAATTCTTAAAGAACTAATTTACATGGTGATGATACTATTTTTTAGACGAAAAAAATGCACGCTCAAGCTTTTGTTTGGAAGCAGTGCTAGCTATTTTGAGTTTTCAAAAAGAGCCAAAGTTCTAATTACTACCTTTAACATTCTGGAAACGAGGAGTCTCAAGTCTTAGAATCAATATGAGATAAATCAAAACATGCCAAATTGTGAGCTGCATGCAGGGCGACCTATAAGCATGCTCGAAGTTCATAGCCCTACCCCTCACCATTGCTCTGATAGATATCATGAAAAATGAGCCCGATATCTGCGAGATCGCTCCACCAATTGCAAGAATTTAACAACCGAAAGGGCATCGGTCTCGAGTATAACACAATGCCAATTTCTCTCAAACGCAGCTCAAACACACAAGAATAGCCCATGCTTCAACGAATCGGACATCTAAAGACGCGGCAGTCGAAGCATGAACAGTTAACCAAATTGAGCCTTCATAATTTCTCAAAACAAAAATCCACAAAAAATATTAAAATACAAAACAACTATCGAAAAAAAGGAAAATAAAATTAAACCCGACTACGCGTTATGCTTCTCATTAAAGGATAACCAATATCCATTCTTGATTGAATTGATTTTCAAGAATTAATATACGTAGCAAAACATTTTTGTACGTCTCACCTTTTGCTAAATTGAAATCCAAAAATTACCTCACTTTCCAATTTTTATTTTCCTTGGTAGCTTTAGTATGTATTACATCACTCTCTTGAGTTAATAGTCTTATTTTTAATTTAATATTTTTATAAATGTATTAATTTTAATGTAAATAATTATGAAAAATATCACTTATTTTATATGGTGATGAGATTTAATGTCTCAAGAAAGAAACTTGACTATTAATTTTAGATACTTTTAAAAAATATAAAACTATCCATTTAAAATGAATAGATAGAGTACCAATAATCAGAACAAAACACGCGATACTCTACCTGTACCTAATGTGAGAGAGATATGGACCAAAAATTATATGGAGAGAGAGAGAGAGAGAGAGAGAGAGAGCAAATCAAGGCCAAAAGGGAGAAAAGAAATAAAGCAAAAAGGTTCCCAAAAAGACAAACCAAGCCAACTTTCACACTAAATCAACCTTCATCAGTGTAAACCTTTTCCCACATAAAGTCTTCATATAAACCATCTAATTCTAAGGGGGAGAGAGGGAGAGAGAGAGAGAGAGAGAGAGAGAGAGAGAGAGGGTTGATCAAGAATTACCTCTTCCCCTAAGATGGGTATAAAAAACTACCATGTTCAAGATATGAATTTGTGCTTCCAAGCTCCAACCCCCTTCATTGAATGGCTCAAACCCTCCTCATCACCACCAATTTCATCTTCATCATCCTCCATTTTAACCCAACAAATTCAACATCACTTCACTAATAACATGATGAGCCTCTTCAAACTCCCCCTCCATTATCAAGAACAACAACAACAACAACAACAAGAATTCTCGCTCGAATCGCGGCCATGCCTTCCCCTCCTTAACAGGCTAAGCGAGAGAAATTGTTTTGTGAGAGAAGAAGATCAGGGAGAAAACATTAAAGAAGAGGAGGAGAAGGTAGTGGAGAAAGTAACAGTTGCACTCCACATAGGGTTGCCTAATTATAACACACGAAGTGATGAAGGAACTAATGAAAAAAAAGATTATTATGACAAAGAAGAAGAGAGCTTGAAGAGGAGGAGATTGTTTAATAATTATGGAGGGTATTGCAATTTCAACACTGAGAGTAGGTTTTGGATTCCAACACCAGCTCAGATCCTTGTTGGTCCCATGCAATTTGTTTGCTCTATTTGCAACAAGACCTTCAATAGGTACAATAACATGCAGGTTAGTTCAGTGATTTATTCTTAATTTTAGAACATTTTATATGTATAATTATGTTATTAGATCATCTGTTATTTGGCGTAGTTGCTAAGAGGTTGATAATTCTCCTCACATGCCAGGGTCAGAAACCCCTCTCTGTCGCCAACAGTTCGACCACATACTCCAATATATATATATATATATATGCGTGTGTGTGTGTGTATTAATTATGTTTTCTCCTCATATATAAGTGTTTATGAGAAGTAATATTTGATAATTCGTAATCGAATCCAGGCGATAGACCAAAATATATATCAAAGATCAATCATGGGGACGTTATATATATATGGCCATAATTAATTGGTTTTGGTTATATGCTCCGATTATTATATGCACTATGGTAATAGAGCGAACTATTTATTCATGTGGCAAATCAAATAGTCAATTGTATTCCATTTATCCATTCTACGTGAGAAATCGTGTTGATACACTAATTATTACAATTACTTCTTCAAATGATATGATGATGATCCTATTAATGTATCATTTCATAATTATTTAAAACAATCAAGGTATTTTGTGCATGTCATGGATTAGCCACTCATTTTACAGTTTGTTTCACAAGTATAGCTTCAACTTTTCTTTTCTTTTCATTATTTTGTTTTATTTTTGGAGCGGAAATTAAAACAATTTTAGAGTTTGTTTAGTTATTTGTAAAAAAAAAATAAAAAAAATACGATAGTTATAATTTACAAATTATAAATTTTTATCTTATATGCAATTCATGTATTTTTAAATTTTTGGTAAATATATATACTAACTTGTTACAAATATAATTCAAAAAAGCTAAATAGGTGCATGTGTAATTAATACCCAACATAAAGAAGCGCAAAACCAAGAATAATAGCACCACATTTTTTTTGAATAGAAACAATTACAGATATACCTGGTGCTTGATCTTAGGGAAGGATAAGGAAAAAGATAATGGGAATGCTGAGAATCAATCTCGAGAACTCTTGATTATCAACCAAAATTTTTACCACTTAATCTACCTAGCCATCCATAATAATACCACTTTTTTTTTAAACCAGCCAATAAAATTTGACACGATAGGTAGGGCTTTTCCAAATATTTTCTCGAAGCTTGTTTGTCGCGTTCTTATTCTTTTCATTTTATCGAAACACCATCTACTTATTCTGAAATTACTTTTATAACCTGTATTTGAGGTGAATAGTAATCGGTGAGTAATGTGCATTCTAACGTGTTATATATTGTAGCACTCCAATATTATTTTATGTAGAAAACTTTTATAAAAATATTTATGCAAATTTTAGTACTTTTAGAGTGATATTTGAACTTTCACACCTCGTGTCAAACCATTAATTACCTATGGAATATTTAATGAAAGAATTAGGATGCAGTTCTTGAGTTCAAAATTTTGGTATCTGCCTCGCACAAATACATAGATACGATGCAGTAGATCAATTGCAGATACTAGCATTTGTCTGCACCAAGAAAAATCACATGTATACTATGTACGCTAGAGGCAGTGGATACCAAAAATGAGTATCTCTAAGAATAACATCATTTACAATTTATTGTTTTTTAAAAATGTGAGGAATCCATCTTACAAATTTTTAAACTCAAAGATCAAATCCTGAAACCTATATGTTATTTACTTTTTAATCATATCTTGTCTTCGAGATAATAGTAAATGTTACTTTTCACATTATCCGGAAAAACAAAATCATGGGTATGAAAACAAACTTTTATCTTTTTCATTTTTTTTTTCTTTTTCCTAAATGTCGTTTCTTCTTATTACCTGAAAACTTTCCTTCTCTTCTCTTGTATAATCATATATCTTTGAAGTTATAGGTGTAATTACCAATTCCATTGGCCTTTAAAGGTCATGATAATTGTTATTTGAATTGATTCACAACTTTATTAATTTGCACCAAGTGAGGGTAATAATATCTTAGGGAAAGTAGCTTTAATTGCAGCTTTGATTGACCTTTTGCTTTACTTAAACACATAAATCTTAACTATGTCGGTTTGAAGGACTTTTGAGGTTAGTGGAGGGCCTGAGATAAACAAAGTTCAGTGTAATTATTAAAATAAAGTTTTTTATTTTTTTTTGGGAAATATATAAAATAAAGTGTAATTAGCTATTTTGGTTAAAATTTATAAAACCTTTTAATTGTAACAAAGGCACTGCACGTACACATTGCATATATATCACATATAATTCACTCAAAGAACTAGAGGGAGCTGAGTCAATATTAAAATTGAAGGGATCAAAATCTATTATGAACTCCCCCCTTAATTTATAAACATGGAAAAGTTAGATTTATATTAAATGTGGTACGAATATAGCAATATTAATATAAATCCAACTTTTCCATGTTCACTAGTATTAGTACCATAAGACTATATATATCTATATTAGTAAATTGGACTTTACCTTATTGACCGAGTGGATTGTTAAAGTAGTAGACCCTATTAGAATTTGAACGTCTTAAGTTCGAGCCTCACTAACTGTAATGTGTGTGATTAGTTAATCCTCTCGTTATATATAAGCGCGTGGTTTGCTAATATAAAACATCGAACTTCTATTTCTACAGATGCATATGTGGGGGCACGGATCCGAATACAGAAAAGGGCCAGAATCCCTTAGAGGAACCCAACCAGCAGCAATGCTAAGGCTACCTTGCTATTGTTGCGCCCAAGGCTGCAAGAACAACATCAACCACCCCCGAGCTAAGCCATTGAAAGACTTTAGAACCCTCCAAACTCACTACAAGAGAAAGCACGGTGCCAAGCCATTCGCGTGTAGAAAATGTGCTAAGCCCTTCGCGGTCAAGGGAGACTGGCGTACACACGAGAAGAATTGTGGCAAACTCTGGTATTGCAGTTGTGGTTCGGATTTCAAGCACAAGCGTTCGCTCAAGGATCACATTAGGTCTTTCGGGGATGGACATTCCCCGAAAAACATCCCTTCTCTGGAAGGGTTTGAGGATGAGAAGGAATGCATCAGTACTGCGTCTGAAGATGAAAATGCGCCTTAAAAAAATATTAGTTATGACTGTTGTATTTGTGTTAATGTATGTTTATCTGTCAGGTGATTAGAGGTCTCATCCACGCTCGTGCTCGTTAGCAAAAAATTCTCAGAGAGGGAGTGGTTTGATATGGAGCATTTGCTAGGCGGTGAGCTATTTTTAGTGTTAGTTTGAGATTAAAGTGTTTTAGTGATAATAAGAGATTGCCATTGAAGAGTGATGAAGCAGGTGAATTTTTCTTCTGATTTAGCAAAATGGATCAAGGTTTTGTAATCTTTGTATGGGGGAAAATTTGTCAGCTTCATAGCTAACTGGTGATCTTAATATATATATATATTATGGACTTGTCTTGTTTTCACCTAATATATAGCCTTCTCTCTCTCTCAAAATTTATTTTTGTGAGAAATTAGAAATAAGGGGTGTGATGTGTTCTTATTTTGTGACTTTTTTTATGAAAGTTTTTCTTTGATGATTGACGAAGAAAAATTTTCCACAAAAAATAATAAAAGATGGAAGACATCTATTTATGAAAATGAGCAATGATACGGAGAGCATTTCATTGCATGCCTCAACTTATTTTTCAATTTCTTACACAAATTAAGTGTTTTCTTATCATTTTCTATATTGTTATCAAACAAAGCCAAAATGTTTAAAATACTTTTAGTTTGTTGATTTATTTTAATAAAATCAAGTAGACAAAGATTTGAACATATACATAGAGAGGCACTTTCTCCTACGGACCGTCCTAAACTAAGTTAAAAAACATCTATTTTGAGGGGGTAAACGGATGAATTTTTTCATAAAACTTGATGGTGATCATTATTTATATTGCATAAATCATCTTCACCAAATTTCATCAAAAAAATCAACCGGGAAGTATATTATCTAAAAATTGACATATATGTGGATTTTTAGACGTTGAGATTTTAGATGCTAATTAGTTAACCTATTTTCCACTTGCGTTTTTTGATTAAATTTGGTTGAGATAATTTCAGATGATTTCCACCAAGTTTCAAAAAAAAATCATCCGTTTAACTCTAGAAATGGACAGTTCTTAAATTAATTAACTTAAGAACGGTTCTGAAGAGAACGAGAATTTATTTATATATATAACCTTTGCTAATGTCTTTAAGCAATGATTTGTGCTTGAAATGTATAAAATACGTTTAGCTAATTTTTTTTTAAGAAAAAAGGAGTAGACTGATTTTTGAACATAATATAAATTCCTAAAAGAAATCCGAGAATCTTAACCAATAGAAAATACTACTTTTATAATTTATTATTTTAATGTCTCAAGCCAATGTTTCTTTCATCCACTCTCCCGTGCTGCTCGAACATCGGCCGACCAGCATTTATCATCGTATTACAATACTAGTTGCTAACATATAATGAGCTACTATCTTTATACATTATAGAATTCATTTAAAACCATTAATTTTTTTATATATTTTTTGTATAGAAATTAAATTCAAAATTTTCAAAATCCTAGGTCATATGATAGGGTATAAATAAATATTCGAATATCTAAATGATTAAATCCGTTTTATATTCGAATTTGAATTTTGTAAATATAAATAAACAATAAAACTTAATACATATAATTTATATTTATCTAAGGAAACAAAAAAACGAAATTTGTCTTTTTAACTCTTACGTCATCATTTGTCATAAAGCTGAACATAAAATGTTATGCATTCAAATATCAATTTTAAGATAAAGCTAATTCTTAGCTAGATTAAAAGAAAATTCTGCAACTGTCTCTACTTAAAAAAATAATTATATAGGAAATTACCCGAATAATAGTAATTTGATAACATAAGAATAAAATAAATGAATTTACTATTAACTAGAAGAGATAAAAATAAAAATTTAAATATTATATTTACAAAAAATATATATATCACTATTATATAAAGTCAAAATGCATGAAATTGTGTCGCGTTTTTGGATTTCCAAAATTGCACTTGTAAACTTTTATTTCACAAAAAAAAATTTAAAAAATTAAAAATTACACTATGACATAAGTAACGGGATTCGAACTTTTGTGCTTAACAAAAATAATAAAGCTTTCGACCTTAACACTGCATATCATTTTTTAAAAAAAATTTCTTTAATAACACATATATCTCATGTGTAAAAAATCTAATAATAAATAATATCGTATTCACTCTATTTATCATAATTTAAATATTATATTGATGAATGAATACGGCATAATTAGACAAAAAAAATATATTTGGCATAATTTTGATATATTGGGACCCATTATACCGGAGATATCGGGCAAAAGTGAGCAAATGTCGTCCACATTTTTTTATACAAGTTAAACATGATAATAATAATTAAGCCCTTTTTTCAAAGTTAAGTTGGGAAAGTATATGAAAGAGGGGTCCAACTTGGAGGCCTCCACAAATCCAACAACTCAACTAAAACTATTTAATCCGTTTAATTATAAAATTAATAAGTTCGTATTAAGAGATAATGGATTATAGAGTCTTGTCTCACAATATTTTATAATTTTAAGGACGGACTTATATTTAATAAAAGAAAGTAGTATTAATTTTATAATTTGGTTTTACAATAAGAACACTTTTCATAATATTAATTTATTTTAAGAAAAATGATAAATATTGATGGACAAATATACTCCTAATTCGTTCAAGTTAATGTTAAAAGTAACTCTCTCTCTCTCTCTCTCTCTCTCTCTCCAGTCAAACAAACCCCATTTCTTCCCTCTTTCTCTCAAATCAAACATCTCGCTCTTCCTCTCTAAAATCGACTGACTAAGTTCCGACCAACGATTTCACATCTTCCACCACCACTACCACCACCACCACTTGACTCTCCGATCGTATTGTTGAGAGGAGTACCGTTCTCATCTTCTTCTTCTTCCTTTTTCTGCAGGTGCAATCATAAAACATATATAACTTTTGATTGAACTATTAAATTTAGTTGATTTTTGGATATATTGTTCGGAAGACAAAGTTACTATAAATTTACAAAAATCAAGACGATCAGATGTCGTTTTGCTATCGAAATCGAACAATTTTGATAGCCCAGCAGGATTTTGAAAAAAAAAATATGATCGCACTCTTTTTTTTTGACGAATCCTACTTTGATCCATATATACATATACATATACATATACATATACACATATAAATTTAGTGGATATTGATCTTATCAATTTTGTTATTCTATGTTTTGTAATCATGCTAACATCATTTTAGCACCTTCTAGTTAGTATTGTCATGTGCGTTGACAGGTGGTGCTAAATGCATTTAGTACATCCTGGATTGTTGTCATGTGTGTTAACAAGTGGTGCTAAATGCATTAAGCACCTTCTAGTTATTGTCATGTATGTTGACAAGTGCTGCTAAATGCATTTAGCACCCTCTAGTTGTTGTCATGCATGTTGACAGGTAGTGATAAATGCATTTAGCACCTTCTGGTTGTTGTTATTGTGCTAAATCTATTTAGCACTAATTTTAATGAGATGTAAGATGCTATAAGGAAGGGGTATTAGTATCTTTTTTGTATAGTGTCCTTAATTTACACGGCTAACTTAAAAGTGTTCTTTATAATTATGTTATTATTAGAATGAGCCCTTATGCCCAATTGTCCCTTATACTAATTACAACATGTAAATAGTATCAACTAGAAGATATCAAAGTCAAATTCCATCGTGAGCAAAATCTCTGGTGACCAACCGTTAATATAATTCACGAAAGGGATTAGTCAAAGTGCACGAAAGTTCAACCAAACAGTTTTGGCAAGGACCCAAAAAAAAATTAAATTAAAACATGTAAATAAAGAACTCATTTTATATTATTTCAGTCATTTTTCAATTTTACATTAGATTAATGAAATATGTTCTATTAGTTTTAAATTAAACGGATAGATTAATTTCAATATAATAAAATTCTTGCCAAATAAATACCGCGATAATTTAAAATGTAAACTTTTGAATTTAAAATTAATTAATCGTCCAGATTCTATAACTATACTTATTATTTGTCAATTTTGAAGCACTAAACACTCCGCCTTATCAATTTTCTTCCTTCCTAATTTATACTACTATAAACCGAAGGTCCTCACATTTGTTTATGACACCAAATATTTGGTAGTTTTTCAATTTTGGCAGCACATATATTTTTGGAATAAAAAACCATTTAATGGGGCTCGAGTCTACATACTATACGTAAAAATAAATAAATAAATCTTGCCATTAAACTATAATTTTATTTATTTATCAGGGTGATTTAGACTTTAGGTGCCGTTTGTTTCTGCATATCAAACGTCCGGTGCCAAAGTTTTGCATAATAAGTGTTTGAGTGTCATTTTGAACGAAATTCGTTAGTCAACATGGTCGTTCATTAGCTCATTTAATTTTTACTCATTTTACCCTTAAGAAAGAGCAAAATGTTGTATTTTCTAAGAGTAAAATGAGTAAATTTGGTCAAAAATTAACTGAGCTAACGGTTGATTATGTTGACTAACGATTTATCTAAAATGACACTCAAACACTTATTATGTAAAATTTTAGTACATATCGTCTAATATATAAAAACAAACAGCACTCAAAATTTAAATCACCCTATTTTTTATTTTAACTTGGGTATTTGCATCCATAAAACGAGAAGGTCCAGATGAATTGCATGTGCTGATATTATATAGTAAATTTACATAAATTCTTGAAGTGAATTATGTGGTCTGTAGTCTTTACGGTGATGACTTTGACTTTATAACTGCGGGCACTTTAGAATTGGATGAAAACCAACAAAAATAAAGGGTGTGTAGATCCGCATTGTGAAAAAGGAGTTCACATTACAAGCAACACAATCAGATATACAAGCAGCCATTTATATAGTTATATGTACGTACTACGGAACATGAAATTGAGGTAAATTGATGGTCTTTGTGATTACGAAAATAATATCGCCGACCCAAAATTTTATTAAATAATTTAATTTAAAATTGTTCACAATGAAAAATATTATATATATAACGGGAAAATTTCAAGTAAGGACCTTAATTTAAGGTCCTTATTTACGGACCGGGTCATTTGACATGGTTCCCGATGTAATTTTTTGATGAAATTTGGTGGGGATGTTTTTGATCGTGTGTATAACATCTTCACCAAATTTCATCAAAAAATTCAACGGGAAAGTGGGTTAACCACATGATTGAAAAATATTGGTCTAAAAATAGATATATATATATATATATCCAATATTTTTCAATCACGTAGTTAATCCACTTCTCGGTTGAATTTTTTGATGAAATTTGGTGGAGATGTTCTACACACGATGAAGAACATCCCCACCAAATTTTATCAAAAAATTACATCGGAAAAGCGTGCCAAAAGAGTAAATCTGTAAATAAAGATTTTAAGTTAAGGTCCTTATGAGAAATGCTTTCTATATATAACTATTTGAGCTATTGAAACTTTTACTGTGATTATATTCTTAAAGTAATAATTATTTGTTAGAGTAAACTATCTCATATTTATTGTTTAATTACTCTTGACTAAAAACTTGCTTTGACAATGGTGTCTCTGTCTCTCTTTTTATTGTAATATTAAATTAAATTTTTAAAACTTTTAATAATTATTTTGAAAAAAGATCTTCCTCATCATGATTATACGGGCATCACATTTAGCGAAAAAAAAAGAGAGTTGAAATTAACCGTTTACCTTAAAAAGAAAACAAAAAAGGATCAGAAATTTCTAGAGTGAATCGTAAAAATCTAGATTATTTACTTAAAGGTAGACTGTTTAAATTTTGACATTAAATAAATTCTCGTTAGAAGTAGAAAATAGTTGATAGAGATCAGACTGAAAATATTTGGTTACTTTCAATCAAGGTTGGGATTGACCAAATCCAAAAAGATATTGGAAAATAAGAAAAGCAAAGTTTAAACTTTGAAGTTAACGGTCAAGAAGTGGGTGGGATCCGCCACTATGCTTTGTCGGGTTAGAGAGAGATTAGTTTTGTCTCCACACAATCAAAGGCCCTAGAAGAGTCGCCCATTGTCTTTATAGTCAAGAACTAGGTTCAATTGTGTGCCAAGTTAATTTGTTAGTTTCCATTAACTATGTGAGGATTATGTAACATGTAGTTTAAGTCTAAATCAAATCAATAGTTACAATTTTAGTTTCTTGTTTTAGTACCACAATAACAGTTTTAGGTTTCCTTTTTTTCTCTCATAATATAGGTAACAGGTACAATTATGTTGAAATCATTTGACTGGACATATTAATTTGATTCAGGTCCATGTATATTTATGCGATATTGTAAAATACAGTTTGTTTGAAAATTTTTTTTACAAAAGAATCAAAGAATAATATTTTTATATATTAAGGGCCTATATTTTGACCAAATTTTAAGAGGAGTGTAAAATTAACTTTGTAGTAAATTTTTAAATTGTACTTTTTTTTTATCGAATCATAAAAAATTAAGTTTATACTACATGTTTTTTAACATATTATTATAATTAAGTGTTCATTTGATAGTGCTTTAGAATAATTTTAAAAAATCACATATATATTCCAAACCTATTTATTAATAAAAATGCACATAATAATTTTTTCGAAGTTATGCAAATTTAAGTTTACACTCTTTATTTTTTAAACATTACTATGTATTTGTGTTTATTTGATTTTGTTTTAAAGTTTTATGAATGAAACATATATAATAATATACTTGTTAAAAAATATAAATACATCATACAAAACAAATTTGTATTAATTTTTTTTATTGCAAAAGTAGGTTTGCACAAAACACAATTTTGTTCAAAGTTAAGTTTACACTCAGTCAAAACTCTTATTTTAAAACACAGTTGATAAACAAGCCCTTATTTCATAATGATAATGATATCTAGGCCCTTATTTTTAAAAAATATTATTTATTTATTTTTTTGCAAAAAATATTATCACGCAATAACTTTTACCTCATTTTTAGATATATGTAAAATAAAATGGACATGGGTTGTGGCTGCGACCCAGCCTGATGCAAAAGTCACCAAGCTGGACCAAGACGAAAGCCTATTCACTAAATAGCAAATGGGCCAACTTGGGCCATTTAAGTCCGAGCCAAGAAAATGCCTAATCAAGTTGGCCCATGACCAAATTCGATGTATCTTTAGATCAATTAAGCAAGTATTTCACTGAGCAAGGCAACTCGTAAAGATAAGGCATGATGATATTTATTCTTATCATGAGAATATATTCTTACAGCCTAAAATATAAAGGCCATTGTATCTCAACCCTAGATAGACAAAAAAAATACACAAGAAACACTCTAAGCCACTTGGCCAAAGAGTAGGTTATTACAAGGGATCTAAAGCTCTGATAATTGGATTGACTGTAGAGTAGGATAATTGTCGAACCACGTTACTTCTTAGAATTAAGTGTTAGATATTGTATTCAATTAATTATTCACACAAGTCCTAGTCTGATCTAGGTAATCTAGTCAGATCTAGACAAACAATCTGCAATACTATTGAATTTACGCGTTGTATATGGTCGACTTAATATATTCACATGTATCTTATGTGTTATGTGACATAACTTCTTCACATACATCTTATGCCTTTGTGACTATTTATTTCTTGGATTACTTTATTCTTATTGATTTTATAATACAGTCAAAGGTCTTCTCGGAACAAACTAGTATAAGAGGGATGCTTATATAGCCTGCACTATTTAATGAGAAAAGATAAAAAGATATTATAGTGTCATTAGTTTAAAAATGAAGAATTACAGCTAGCTAAAGATTTAGGCCTCATCAAGGTGTTAAGGAAAGATTGGGGGAGGGGGTGGTGGTTTAAGCTTAGCATAAAAAAATACAAATAGTGTTAAGGGTTCAAATCCAACGGACTTGTACAAAGAATTGAGATTTGAGGCCTAACAGTATGGTTGTGGACAAAGTTAAAGTATATTCACATGAAGAAGCAATTCCATACAATGAGAATGTGTCAAACTATCACAATTCAAAAAAATTTACCATGTAATTTTTTTCAAGCACGTAATTAAATTGCAAATACAATGCAAGTCATAAATGCTCAAGTTTCCATTCCAATATGATCCCCATGCTTCATTAGCCTATACTGCTCCATGAAAAATACCTCTAGAAAAATCCTAAAGTAATTACACAATAATTGCAATAATCCAATTGTTGAATCAATTGACATCTATAAGTTCAAGGGCATTGTGGACTTGGTTTGTAACGCTCCCGCCTTAATTAATGTAATTGGACAACGCTATTAAGGTGAGAGACGTCACTAACCCATTATGGACTTAATTACGATGAGTTTAGTCTTAAGAAGCAATCACAAAGTTATGTGACATAACACACCACATGATTAAGTAGATGCATAAAAGTACATGTCCACCAAGTACCATAGAGTCATCCACGTAGTTTTTAATTACATACATTACAATTTAGAGCTACAATATTAACAAAATAGAACAACACATAGTAGACTACCTGGGGTTAGTCTATATTTACACACATATATAACAAAAATGTAGAATCGATATCAGAGGCTCTAATGCACCCCGAATCCTGCCTCCTACTGGTCTACTACATCTCAGTTAGGGTGAGCCAAATGCTCAGTAGGGGGGGTTTTAAAGGGTACAATTTCAAAATTCAATTATACTTTGCAATTCTTTTCAACATATGTATAAATTTTACCACAAAGTAAACGTTTATCAAATAATACATAACATTAAAATACGCAACGCTATACATATACATATGCAATATCACTTAAGTCTTGCTCATCATATCAAACCATCTTCTTGATAAAACTTGAAACCATAATTATAGAGATCTTGTAGCCATATGGATCGTCACCAACAATCCGAGCAATGCCAAGATAAATATCCACAAAGACATAGATTTGATCAATATAATATGACCATAAAGATCACACAAGAGAACCACGATGATCAACCATATAAATAATAACTGTGCCTTGCCAAGTCTAGATTTTCAGGCTACGCACCACTAACTCTAGACAACCCCCATTACTAACCTCCGGAGGTTTAGAGATTTTTAACCCAATGGTACCAAGCCCTGCTTATTTAACACGTACTAGCAAGCACATAAAAATGCCCAATACAATAATACCACATAAAGATATTTAACCAAAACAGATCTCATGGTCATAAGATAATCATAGAGGTCCTTCATATAAATTGCAAATAGAGAATTTCACATGGCCATTATAGCTTCCAAATAATATCCATAGCGAGATATTCATCGATGCCTCAATTCAGATTAACATTGTAGATACTTACTTATTTATGCTTGTACACAAGGAAGTACAATATCCATTGAAGAATTTTTCAAATTATCACCAAGTTGACATTAATCTTAAATGATTGAGGAAATTACACCAAATCCATGTCATGTATAAAATGGTTAAGTTTAGAAAACAAGGAAATTATATAATATATTTGGAAATGTTTTCATCAATTATGATTAATTAACAATTCTTATCATGATCCATGCTCAATTATCACATTTTCTTGAGTAATTCAAGCAATTATACATGTAATTATGCATATCCATCGAAAATAATACATGCATGAATATATGTATATCTAACCCAAACAAAAGGGCAAGAGTCCAAATATTTATTTCAAAAAGGTCCTCAAATATCAAAACGTATTTGTGAATAAAAGGCATTTCAAATGGAGCTATGAAAGTCAAGCAAAAGTCTAAAAATAAAATCGAGAAGTCTATTAAAATAATAAATAGAAAGAAATAAGAGAATGAGGTATATCCTATTCAATTGATATGAAATATGACTAGGAGTCATTTCTATTTATATTAAGAGTTAACATCATTACTCCTATACAAAACTCATGTGGGACAATAGTATATATAATACGTGCTAATCACATTCATATATAATATCGACGTATGACAAGTTAAATCAATTAAAATCGCATATGCACATCCACATATCAATATCTTATAATACTCCCCCCTCGATTGTCCAATATGCCGCTATTCAATGGCAATTGCTCATTAAAACCTTATTAAGTAAAAACCCAGTGGGAAAAAAACTAAAGTAAAGGAAAATAGCACAACATTCTTCTGGATCATTGAACTGGCATCCAATACACAATATGTTGTCTCATTAAAACCTTTATTAAAAAAACCCAATGGGATAAAACCTAAGTAAAGGAAAAATAGTACAGAGTATTACTAACCCATCTACATTCATATAATTATATCTCCATGCTTAAATTCTTGACAATATATAACTAATATTTATATATGATAAAATATCAACAAGAGCATAAACATCATTTTGCAAGCCTTGGCTAGCTATAGTATTAATATTTACAATAAAAAGATAATAGTATCAAAGCCATCTACGAGTCCCAGAACCCATCGCATATTTTGTGTCCTTATATTCATGCTTAGTAAGGTGTAAAAGGATACAGTTTTCAAAACCTTTTTAAATAATTCTTTAACATAATTCTTATCATAGTGTTATTTCAAGATATAATTAAATTATTTTAAATGCATGATCATGCTTATGCAATTTCACCTGTTATATGTTTACCCTTAATTGATAATACTTCTGGTGATCCGTTCTCTCGAAAAGATATATTCGATTTGTCAAGCCAGAACAATATAATGATGCCGACCCACTCCTACATAATATACCGAAATCAAATAAACAAATAGAACCATAATGTCCACAATATATACCAATTATATACATGTAATGCCTTTCCACACTGTCTAGATTTTTGGGCTCCTCACCGCTAACTCTAGACGGTAAACCTCACTGCTGCCCTCCGGGGGTTTAGGAATTTGTTCGACCCAAGGACACCAAGCTCTACTTATTTTTAACCCGACAAATACTACCCATTGAGATTCCATCATCATCATAATATTACATATACAAATATGTCGCCAATAATTCCGTTAATAAAATATAGCCAATCATAATCCATGAGAATGATATCCATATAACCATGATAGAAGGCTAGAATCCTCCATAATAATTGAGTTCCATGAGCTTGTCAAGAATGGAAATCCATACAACATCCGAACTAAGATAAATAACAAAGGCTCTAATATAACTGAGAAGCCAGTTTGATACAATTATGCAATCCATGCTTATGATGCAAATAATTTCATTATCATAATATTTTTGCATTATTTAATTCGTCCATGATATTGTTCACAAAATCTTAAACCATCAATTTCATTCTTGAACAATTTATATCATGTAAACTTTAACAATTCTCACTTTATATTCCTTCACATGTCCAAATACTGTGCATAAACTATTTAATTCATACATGATTAGTAAACTATATATTTAATTTATCATAATATTTATGCACTATTTATGTCATCTAAACTATTTAATTCATACATCTTATACTAAATACCTCATTGTCCAAAGAATATAGAGATTTATTCACATGTAATACAAATTTTGAGTTCACATGGCATATCTTGTCCATAATTATCAATTCAATACCATATTATTCAAGTTAATCATCTTACTAAACATACTTTACTATCTTTCAACATGCAAAGGGTAAATTATGGTAATTTTTCATAATTCAAAAAACAATTTCATCAAATTTTAAGGCCTATAAACCCTTACCTCAAAATGTACAACAAAGAATATAAAGATGGAGATGGTTACTTAAAACCTCGGCCAATGAAACCTCAAAATTCCTTCATCAGTGAGTTCCTCTCGAAGTATAGAACAATTTTTCCTTAAGCCAAATAACGATCTAAAGTGATTTAGTGGATGAATTTTAGTGAGAGAAAGCTTGAACCCTTAAAAATGGATCCTCTTAATATCTTTCTCCGGGCTAAAAAAATGGAGAAAAGGAAGGCAAGAAGACAAACCAATGTCACTTCGTCTTGAAAATTGTATACTTTGGATAAATTATAATAATTTATCCTCTAATTTTATGAAATATCATTTTGGCCCCACACTTTTATAAAGTTAACATTATAACATTTTTACACTTTGATTAAATAATTAAATTATAATACCTTTAATCCACTTTAAAACTAGTTTCTTATCAAAACTCAAGTCTAACACTTAACTTACACATTTTATCTTGCTAATTAATAATTAATTACTAATTCAGACATAGGATGTCACAGCATACTTCAGGATGCTCCCTTTGATTATTTACTCCCCCTAATGACATCATTTATATAGTTTGATGATAAAGTGGATGCATGCTAATGTCATAAACTAACTTTTTGAATATCAATTTCGGAAATGATTTTGTGAACAAATCAACTAAGTTGCCACTGGAATGGATTTTCTTGACTTCAATCTCTTTATTCTTATGAAGCTCGTGGGTGAAGAAGAATTTAGGTGAAAAATGTTTGGTCATATCACCTTTGATGAAATACATGTTGTATTGTCTTCATAGATAATACTTGAAATATCTGTAATATAAGACAATTGGCAAGAATTACAAATATGCTAGATTACAGAACTCAATCACACACATTCTTGACTTATTTCATGAAAAGAAAAAAAATTAAGAATGATTAAAATAAGCAACTACTAAAGTTTGATGTGTAGACCGCTAAGAGATAGCGGTATTACCACTAAGAAATACATAACATGTTTCAAATCTTACCTTATGAGAATCAGAAAGAAATATTGAATATGCATATCCTATTAACTCAGAACCATTGAAATTATGTGAATAGTATAAGCCTAAATCAACGATTTCTCATAAATATCTGAGGATATGTTTAAGACCAGTGCAAGGTCGATTAATTGGTGCTGACTTATATCTAATAAGCAAATTAACAGAGAATGAAATTAATGCCTCGCCTAATGCATTGGGCTAAATTTAACAAGACACTAATTGCACTTAAGTATGGTACTTTGGGACCCAATACTTCTTCATCTTTTTCCTTATGATTGTATGGATCTTTTTTTACATCTAAAGATCAGACAACCATATGAATGCTTAATGGATGTGCTTTGTCTATACCAAAATGTTTCAACAAATTCTCTATATAGTTAGATTGATAGGCTAATATCCCATTAGTGTTTTTCTCGATATGCAGGCCGAGACAAAATTTTATTTTCTCAAGGCCCTTCATTTTAAATTCATTCTTCAAATAGTCAGCAACTTTTTTGAGCTTTTCTTGAGTCTCGATTAGATTAATATTATCCACATAAATTAAAATACTATAGAAAATCCTTTTAAGGATTTCTTTATAAAGATACATGGACAAATGAGATTTTTTCTATATCATTCCTTAAACAAATGCTGATTAAGATGATTGTACCATATTTTTCCAGAATGCTTAAGTCTGTATGGTGAATATTTTAATTGTATCAAGTAGTGTTCTAAAATTCGCCGAGTGGGACCGATTACTCACCGAGTACTCGACACCCGCCAACAAAACAAGTCGAGTTTGCCTACTCGGTAGGCTTTACTCGGCCAGTGAAAAACTCGGGCATAACTTGGTAAAACTCGCAGATTACTCACGAGTTGTGAGACTCAGAGAGTATTAAATTATTATTTTTTTAAAAAAGGGAGACGAAAACGACGTCGTTTGGTACCTTTTTGTGTGAGATCTTTTTTTTACCAACCCTAGGACGAACCGACGAACCCTCCTTCTCAGCCCTTTGCCCCGTTTGTTCCTCTTTGCTGCTCAAAAATTGCGTCTTCTTTGCTCTCCTTTTAAACTCTCACATCATTGATTCATCCACCAGCAACAGCCAGCAGGTGCCAGATAATCGTTGTCTTCCTTAATCCTTCTTTCACTGTTCTTCTATTTCTTTTGTCTTCTTTCTCTCCTTATTTAATATTTAATTATTTACTCGGTACTTGAATTAAAGAATCCAAGATTTATTTCCACTCCTTGCGAACTGTAATGCAACGTGGGTTGAACATAAAATAATTTCTGAATTTGAAAAAATTAGGACGTTTAACTGTCTATTACAAATTTAGAATCTGAATTTTTTTATTAATTTGGTTGTGTAGCATTAATATGTCTTCGTTGACCTCATTTAATTCATTGATGGCATCGGCCACTAGTAACATCCTTTTGAAACCCGATTCTAATAATGTTGGGTGGGATTATGCTACTGAAGTAAAACTGGGGAATAATAGTTTGTTGAAGTGTAAATTATGTGCGAAGGAGATGTCAAGTGGGCTACATCGAATGAAACAACACATTGCTCACGTATCCATTAATGTATCGAAGTGTCCAAAGTCTACTAATGAAGATCAAGAGAAGTGTTTAAAGGACTTAATGGCTTTAAAAAACAAGAAATTGAAGAAGAGAAATCATGAAAATTAAATTAGGTTGGAGGTACAAATTAATGTTAATGACGAAGAAAATGTTGAAAGAGAGTTAGGGTCAAGGAAAAATCCTCACTTCCTTGGGCCAATTAATAGGTTTACTAGTAAAATAAATTCGGATTCTTTAATGGGTGAACGGAAGAGGATGCGACAATCGAACTTGAATGAATCACTTTTTAAAGAAAGAACATATGGTGTGCACTGGATTTTAGCTAGATAGGTGTACGAATCTGGAATTCCATTTAATGCAATTGATAATGATAGTTTCAAGAGATTTTGCGAAGCAGTCGGTCAATTTGGCATGGGTTACCAACCTCAATCAATAAGTACCTTTTAAGAAACAAGAAGAACTAGCAATTATTAATGCAAAATCCGAAGGTTGGCTTGATATTCCATTACACTTGGCAGGCTACTTATTGAATTCATAATATTACTACAAAGATGCCAACATACAAAAAGATCAAGTTATCATGGAAGGTGTTTTAACTTGTATTGAGACCTTCTATAAAGACAATATTGAAAAACAAAGTCTAGTTAGCAATGTGGAGATGTGGAAGTATTTAAGAAAATATGGTATGTTTGGGAAACAAATGGCCATTAATGAATGCAACAAGAATGATGATAATTTTGATCCGGGTAAATATTCTTCAATTTACACATGTTATTTAATATTTTTATTGCTATTTTTTATTATAAATATTTAAGTAGTTTCTCTTTAATGAATAGTTGGATGGTGAAGTATATATGGCCATGGAGCTCCTAACTTGCATTCAATGGCTTTGAAGATCCTCTCGCTGACCATTGGTTCATCCGGGTGCGAGAGAAATTGGAGTACTTTTGAAGGCGTAAGTAGTTTCTTTTAACTTTTTAAAGTGGTTTTCCTTTAATTTTTTAAGTAGTTTCCTTTAATGTTTTTAATTTTTAATTTTATGTAGATACATAACAAAAAAAAAGGAATAGACTAGATTCAACAAGGTTGAATAATCTCTTATATGTTCAATTTAATTTCAAACTTCTCAACAAAAAGAAAAGGGCAAAGGAGAAAGACATTGATTCTTACTAGCAAGTGCCGCTAGTAAAGTGCAATCATAGATAGTTGAAGGTGGCAAAGATGAATAAACTAGTTGATCATGTTATTATCATATTATATTATTTAGAATATTATTTATATTAAAATATACCATATTCAATTTTTTTTTATTAATCCGTGAGTAATTGAAAACTCCTAACTCCCCACCTCACCGATCGAGTCCCAATCCCGAGTTTTATAACACCGGTATCAAGTACATACTCCTTGACTTTGCTTCAAGCAAAGTGAATCATTATGAGATTTTTATATAAATGTTTATATCTAAATCCCTGTACAAATAAGTAGTTATAACATCTATGAGTCTCATATCTAATCTCTTAACAACCGCTAAACTTATCATATATTTAAAAGTTATTGCATCCATAACAGGTGAATATATTTGATCATAAATAATATCAGGTTTCTGTAGGAAACCATGTGATGCAAGCCTTGCCTTATATAATATGATTTTGTTTTCTTTACAAACACCCATTTATAACCAATAAGGTTAACACCTTTTTCGGTTTGTACTATAAGTCCAAATACACCAGGTTTATTTAAAGAATCCAATTCTGCTTTAATGACAATTTTCCATTTTAGCCAATCTTTTCTTTGTTGGCATTAAGTATGTGGTTCTGTATCATTATCATCATTACCTTTTGATACTTTAGTAACAAATACAAATATAAATACGTCATCAATGACTGTTTCTTTCATAACCCACATCTCTCTCGAATAAATGTAAAGTATAGAGATATCTTCATTTTTTAATTCTAATGCCTCTTTAGGGGCTTCTATAGTCAATTCAGGGATTTATGTCTTTTCCAAGACAATGACATTTTCATGACCTCTTCTTGAGTAAAATAAGGAACTTCTTTATAACTGTTTTTAGGGCATGATTGCTCAGTCTTCCTCTTTTGAGGAGATAAGGCTTCAAAACTTATAGGTCCGCTACGTTTCTGTCGTAGTGTAGATTCATTAATTGTCATATTTTGATTTTGTCCTATAGGAAAATTAATTTTGACAGGTGTATTAATAGCTAGCACATGTGATTTTATTAATTCGCTGCATCATTAAGTCTATGAGTTAATTTGTTCGCAATTTATTGCAAAAGCACTATTCTCCATACTTTCATATATTCCGATGTACATAGGTCTAGATGAGAAAAAGTGAGATTATTCTACAATAATTCTTGCCATTATTTTAAAATGTGTAACTCTGTAGGAAATTTTTTATATCCCCTTAATGTCGGGAATGTTGACTCAACAATTTGACAATCTACAAAATGTGCAATAAACACATTTCCTGACATTGATTATAAATACCATATAATGGAAGTTTAATAAAAATCTACATAGATCCATAATCTTCAGTGATGGCCCATCTTAGTATGTTGGAAAGTTAGAATGGGAACATGAACTCCATAACCAAATTTGTGCAAATAAGATATGTTGGTTAATGATCGGTTACTATTTATGTTAGAGAAAATGTGTGATAGGCTATAGGTCTGTCTGATTGATGCAAGCAATATAACATGTCCCAAATAATTTAGATTCCATGAGTAAAGGCCTTGCAATAAGTTGAAGATGCTTAATCAAGGATTCGATTAAATCATTTTTGGTATGGACATGTAGGATAGGGTGTTCAACTTCAATCCTTATGGACAAATAATCAAAAAAGAAATTGAGAAATAAACTCAGCTGCAATATCAAGCGGTGTGCAAAAGCAATGTTTCTAAGAGAAAGTAGAATTACATCTCACGAGCGGATGGAAACATCATTTAGGATCATAAAATATCTTAAATGTCCATTATGGGATCTACAGGGCTACAAATATCACCTTGTATTCTTTAGAGAAAAAATGGTGATTCATAAGCAATTTTAAGGAAATAAGATTTTGTGATGAGTTTACCTAATAAACAAGGGGTACAAAAATACCCACTTGGTATAATCAACTGATGGTTTGCCAATAAGTGCCTATAAGAGTTTTCTATTATCTTTATTAACATGGTTATCCCTGGGTGTCCTAAGCTATCATGCCACAATCTTAAGGCCTTAGAATCACTAAGTTTCGGTATTTTAGACTTGAGCTTCTGGCTTATGACTAAGTGTGACTCAACATTATATAATGTTATGCAATAAAGATCCAATGAAAAAATATTTAATTTTTCTAGTGTGAGTTCCATCTCTCAACACTAGTAATGATGCATAAGAATTCTTTGTTACCTTCGCTTGTCGTTTCAATGTGATACCCATTCATTCTAATATCTTTTAAAACAAAGAAAGTTGCTTTTAAAACTACTTGAAAATACTACATCTTTGATAAATATGTGGGTACCATTTGCTAACATTACATTGGCTCTTCCGGAGCCTTCAATTATTTGTGCAAGCCCAGCTACGGTAAATACTTTGTTTGTATTAACACCAACTCAAAGAAAAACTTCTGGTTTTTTAATATCGTATATGTTGTGCCATTGTCTACTAAACAAAAATTGTCCTCAATATAATTCATTCAATTATCCATACATTTAAAAGAAAGATAAGAAATAAACTATTTAACAACTCAAACATATTATAAAAAGCAACTAATTTATTGCAACAATGAATATAAAAATAAATTATAGTTCTTGACATATGCTTCATAACACCAAGAGTAATAGATATCAAACAAAACTAATAATTCATAAAACATGGCTAAATAACCAATTTAAGACTGCCTAAATGTGTAAAATAAATAGGTAGTGATAATTTAGTTTTTCTGGACCTAGCTTGGTGGTTCTCCCAACATCTTGTCAAAATTCTCCTTAGTAACAGGATTGTCATCACCATTTTCAAAAAAAATCATTGTATTTTAACTGTATGTGTCAGTAGCTAATATGCTCACATTGAGCTTTTCCCCATGCAACCGGTTTGTTTCCACATCATTAATAGAGGCCTTATATTGATCCACCACATGTTTGGGTACATGACAAGCACAAGACTATGAGAATCTGCAAATGCGACCCCCGGGTCTCATTCCCGTTCTTGGGCGTCTGAAACGTCGGAAAGGATTCCTTCATTCTATTTTGCGTCTATCGGCTTAATAATTCATATCGGGTGTCCCTCTATCCTATTTCTAGATGCAAGGGGGTTCGTTCAGAGTCGCTAGTACGTTTTACGAGAAAACGGACAAAATAGTTGTGTAAGAAGGAAGGCTATAAATAAGCCTTTCTTTACACGTTTGTCTACGAAACCAGGATTCTATAGGGTTCAAAAACTATGTTACGGATTGGGAAGGTGTTAAACACCCTTTCCATCCTTTCAGTCTCTAGTGGTCTTATATGTTTATTTTATGTTGAAAAACTTTGATGCTTTTACTGACAGTCTACTACTTTCCAAGTAAAAACCCTAATTTCTGGGGAAAGCGGGAAAAAGGGGTGAAAACATTTGTGTTCCGAGATCCAATGTTTTGAAAGGATGTAAATACAAGTGACAAAAGTTGTGTTATTACAGAGAGAGTTTTCCATATTATTTCTCAGATAATGACGGTTTTCTCGGGTTTTAACTTCTTTTGAAAAAGTTCAGATCTTGTATCAGGACTAATTTAATGCGGAATTAGAACTCTTGAGGGGAGTTCTACCCGACACATCTCAGTCTATGGAAGACACAGAATATACCGGGTTTTTAATTCCTAAGTAAGTTTTACCGGTCTGGGTTTTAAAAATAGTAGACTATTTATAACTTGGCAATAAGTTTATTCAAATAAAACGTGGACAGAATAACGGAAGTAAAACAAGTACACAGATATCTAATTTAAATACTAGAAGAGATTTTCTTTACCTTCCTGACGAGAATAATAAGAAAGAAAATATAATACGGCAAAGATATCTCCAGCGATAATGATCTTTTCCTTCTTCAGATATTTTCGAGAATTCGATTCCAAAAACGGGACACGTTGAGTGTCGGGAATAGATGCGATAATTCTTCAAAAATAAAATTATAACAGAAAATATTTGACGAAAGACTAGAAAATCAGATATAAGCCAATAATTCCTCAATTCCCAATTGCCTCCCCTAACCCTTGGGGGGTGTTGGCCTATTTATAGTGGTGGGACAGGTATGTCGCGCGACATTTCCCCAAAAAGGCCATGTGTCGCGCGACAAGGTGTACAATGTCGCGCGACAAACGGTTGAAGTGATGTCTCTGACTGACTGATGTGTCAGAGAGTGGATGGTCTGGGTCAGAGGGGTTTGTCGTGCGACATAGAAGAGATTGTCGCACGACATACTGATTTGTTCGTGCGACAATTTCCCTTAAAAATAGGTTTGTTTGGCCAACAAAGCCTTCCGGGGCTGTTTTGGGTGCTCGGGTGGGTTTCGGATTCCAAGAACAGTACTTCTCGAAGGTCGTTAGGGTTCTTGTGGGGGTCACGGACCGGGGTGCCTACAACGACCACTGTCCACCTTTTCCACATATATGACAAATCTTATTTAATGGATTATGATTCTTATTTTGGTTCTCAATTTTCTTACTAGACCACTTTTAATGGTTCTTGAATTTTGTACTATTGTGTGGGATCTTTGTAACCTCATATACTAAGGTAGTTAATACGTCCAACTCTTTTGGAGGAGTTCTTGTATCCACATCTTCTGCAAGGATTGTTGCGCCCATTTTCACGGCCTCTATTTTGACCAAAATTGACATTTGTCTTAGAACTAGTTAGTTTATAATTTTGATTTTTAATCAAAACTTTGTTGTTTTGTTTTATAACAAAAAGACAACTTACAAGTTTAGAGTACTTTGAAAAACGGCTCTCAATATTATTGTTGTAGGAGCACATTATGGGCATGAAAAGTGGAAAGAGTATTCTTAATCACTTGCGCTTCATTAACTTCTTCATCACACAATTTCATACGAGCAATAATATTGAAAAGTGAAAATTTATATTCATCAATTGTCTTAAAATCTTGGAATCGTAGTTTCTGTGAGAATCCTGATTGGAACCCCCGACGCCGTTCAGTGCGTGACTCGATTTTGAGAACAGTTTTAGAGTCGCCATTATGTTTTTCGAGAAAACAGACAAAAGTGTGTTTTGTACCCTTTTTGGGGTACAACGTGGTCTGCACAACCAAATTGGGTTCGGGAACTATGTTACGATGCGGGAAGGTGTTTTGCATCCGTGTCGCCTTTTCGGCTTCTAAATGGACATGCTTGCATTTATCTTTTATCCCTTTCCTATTGTTTTGGCCCAAAAATTATATATACAGGTTGCTAAATATAATATAATAAGCCCACTATATTCGGCATGCAAAAATTGTCTTGAAGGCAGATTACCCGTACGGGGAATGGGATTAACCGTACGGTCAATTGGATTGTCTGTATGGGGAATCAAGGCACAATTCCAATTATCAGGCTTTAACACAGTTCAGGTAGATTCACGGCATGGAACAATTTTAGTCATGCTTTGACAGTTTATACAAGTATATACAGGATATGAATTATTATATACACATACTCTTTATTTGTAGAATATCTACATCATATTATAATTTAGATAATACCTTCAAGAATACAGAACTTTGTTCTAAAAGAATATATCTGTGTTACAAGCTTTGGTTCGTCGATCAATCAGAATACAAACACGATAAATGAGTTTTTACTCACGTACCTATTCTATTATAGTGTTTTCTTTCTCTACACTAAGCTTTTGCTAGTCTAGAAATGAAGATATAACACTTGGTTTAGCCTTCGGTGTCTGATTATGCGTACAGAGGGCCAGATTTCCCGTATGGGCTATCCGATAAGCCATTTCAGTTGCCACATAACCTGTTTCGGGTGCAAAATTAAATTGCCTATACGGTTAATATATTTTTAACTGATAGATTAAGCTAATTTTTGGATATGTTGTTCCCCAAGATGTCATATACTTACTATCAAAATTTGAGCATGATCGGGGGTCAGAAAGGTCGATTACACATACGGTCAATCGAATTGCCCGTATGGTGGATTGATTACCCGTATTGTCCTACATATTGACCTTAGGTCAATCAGGATCCACCGTTGGATCAAGCTAAATTTTGGATATGTTGTTTCCCAAGATGTCTTGTAACTTATCTCCAAATTTTATAGAGATCGGAGTTCGAGAAGGCCTCCATTTCATTATTTGACTACACTTAGTCGAGATCATGAATTTACTAATTGACCGTACAGTCAATCAGGGATCTGGAGTTTGATCAAGATGCATTTTGGATATGTTGTTCCCCAAGATGTATTGTATCTTATCTCCAAATATGGGGGTGATCTAAGTTCGAGAATGCCTCCGTCTTACTATTTGGCTACACGTGGTCAAGAATATGATATTGAAAAGCAGTGATAATTAGGAATCAATAGTTTGTTTTTCGGCATTCGGAGTGTATTGACTCAGTGTGAGGCTCATCTGTATAGGTCCATGATGATCTTCAACCTTGCATTGGCCAAGTCCAACTTTGTCCAAGCATGCATTTCTTGAAATTTTGTATCACCAAATCTGATCTTGTCTGAAAGAGTCGCAAAATGGGGTGTCCACAGAAGCCCCTCGGTGTTTGTTCATTTTGGAAAAGTGTGCAATGTATAGAAAAATGAAAGCTAAGGTAAGATATGCATTTTGCGACTCTTGTTCGTTGAACTACTTCTGGAACCGCTAAATGTCGTTTGATTGCTGATTCGCCCATAGGCCGGTTTGTGATATAGTGTACCAGTTGTGAAATTATGTAATTACCCCTGAAAGGCAAGTTAGTAAACAAAACAAGCTAGATACAATGACAATAATAATAAAAAAAAAGTGACTTACCACTTAGGTAGTCAAGAGGTCCACCGTTTAGGCAGAACAAAGAAGATCTTATCATTTAGGTATACAGAGGATTTTAACATTTCAGTAGATAGTAATCTATCCATTTCAGGAGACTGGGTGCTGTTTGTCTTGCCGTTTTTAGGAGACTTACTGTTCGTCTTGCCCTTATGGAAGACTGTTTTGTCTTGCCATTTCGGGAAACGGGTTGTCTTTCCATTTCGGAGACTAAATATTTTGTTTTGCCATTTCAGGAGACTGAGCATTTGTCTTGCCTTTTCAGGGGACTTGGTTGTTCATTTTGGCCTTTTTGGGAGACTCATCTGATAAAAATAGTATTAAATTGATCCTGAAAGACAATATTAGTACCAACGGCAACCTGTTCAGTAGAAAGATTACTAAGATGTCCCTGAAAGACATGGTTACTATAAATGGCTACCTGTTCGATAAAAAATTACTAAAATGTCCCTGAAAGGCAATTTTAGTACAAATGACTATCTGTTTGATAAAAAGGTTACTAAAATGTCCCAGAAAGACAATGTTAGTACAAATAACTACCTGTTATGTAAAAAAATACCAAAATGCCCCTGAAAGGCAATGTTAGTACAAACGAATACCGTTTAGGTAAAAAGGTTACTAAAATGTCCCTGAAAGGCAATGTTAGTACAAACGAATACCGTACGGTCAATCGGAGATCCACCATTAGATTAAGCTGAATTTTAGATATATTGTTTCACAAGATGTCTTGTAGCTTCTCGCCAAATTTTAGGTCGATCGAAGTTCGGGAAGGCTTCCATTTGATTATTTGACTACACTTGGTCAAGATCATGAACTTACGGATTGATCGTACGGTCAATCGGGGATCCAACGCTGGATTAAGATGAATTTTTGATATGTTGTTCCCCAAGATGTATTGTAGATTCTCTCCAAATATGGGGTGATCAGAGTTTGGGAAGGCTTTCGTCTTACTATTTGGCTACACGTGGTCAAGAATATAATATTGAAAAACAGTGATAATTAGGAATCAATAGTTTATTTTTCGGCATTCAGAGTGTATTGACACTGTGTGAGGCTCATTTGTATAGGTCCATGATGATTTTCAACATTTCATTAGCCAAGTCCAACTTTGTCCGAGCATGCATCTCTTGAAATTTGTATCGCCAAGTCTGATCTTGTCCGAAAGAGTCGCAAAATGGGGTGTCCACAGTTTCATCCATTCATTACAAGCGCCGGGCAAAATGACCAACTTCTGGTGGTCATATTTATCCTTTGGGGATCGCCAAAGACTCAACAGGTCTTCTTTGATCATGTACTCATTTTTTAAATCATCATGAATATAATAACGTACGAAAATAGTTCGGGAAGCCTTCCATCTATCCTTTGAGCTTTGTCTTATGAGGACAATTTATTTCCAACTACGATAGCATCACTAAGATTTTTGGCCTTTAATGAAGCTTAACATTAAATTACCTGTTTAAGTAATTATTGCCATTAAGCTCAAGCGTCTTAAATTTGAGCTTGGTGATATTTGATATTATCACTGCAAAAGAGAATTATAAATTAGCTATTAATAGAGGATCAATAAACTCAAATTGAGTAAAATATGAAACTTCAAGCTCATGATAGAACTTCAGGTTCTTAGTTGAAACGAACATGAGACTTTAGGCTCATAAGAAATTATAAAACTTTAGGTTCTTACTTCAAAACGAATATGAGACTTCAAACTCATAAGAAATTATAAAACTTTGGATTATATCTAGATTTCAGGTTTGTAAATATGGCATTTTATTGATCCGTTGTATTTGCAGTCATTTAAATATTAACACAAAAAGAAAGAAATGCGGGTAAAATAAATGAAAATAAATAAATTTATACACAACATTGTATATATATGTACAGCATAAAACCAAAAGAAAATAAAATAAAAGGCAATATCACACACACACAGGTATATATATCTGCAATTTATATAAAAAGTAATGAGTTAGAATAAACATAAAAAAAAAGATTTTCATGCTCCAAATTAAGATAATATCAAAACTTTATGTTTGGTTGTTGAGGTATGTTTTTATTAGAACATTAGGTTCCAAATAAATATTAGAGATTGAACTTCAGATCCTTAATATAAATCATGGATCTTCGATCAGGTTCAGAATAATGATTATGAAACTTCAAGTTCCACTAGTATAATCATGAAACTTTAGGTCCAGAATAATTATTATAGAACTTCATGTTCCAGATAAAGATTAGAGAACTTTCCCTAATATAAATCCAGAATAATGATTATGGAATTTAAGGTCCAACTAGTATAATCATGAATTTCTGGTCTAGAATAATGATTATGGAACTTCAGGTTCTACTAGTATAATCATGGAACTTTAGGTTCAAATTATTTTTGAATATTCTATTTTATAAACAATCTTAACATAAATTTATATGATTATAAATCAGTATTATAAATAAAATCTTTATCACCGGTATAACTGTAAAGCCTTGTATTTCATTTCTGAGCCATTCATCTCTTAAGCCTATTTAATGCCAAAACTCAGACGGAATAGTTAATTTTCATTTCGTAGCCTTTGTTGTTGATCTAAAACTTCTATCAAGTCATTTTAATTATATTAAGTATATGTGCTTGGTTAGAACGCATTTCGGGAAGCCACGGTTGAAATCGGAGGTTAACAGTGAAAAATCGAACTTTTGCCTAAATGAATTTTTGGCCAACTTTGAGAGGCCATAACTTTCTCATAAGAAATCCAAATGAGTCCCTGTTTGAAACTAGAGTTTCATCTCTTTCCCCTCTACAAGTTTCATTTTAAGGTCGAGTTGAGTTAAAGTCATTTCAGGGGTCAAAAGGGGGTGAGAAAACTGAGATTTTTGTCGAAAAAATGTGATGCTTCAGAATAAGAGGCCTCTGATCAATCAGAGCAGCCTTTGATTGATCAGAGGTGGCCCAATGGGTTTTTTTAACATTTCCCTTGCTATATGTTCACCTTCCATTATTCATTTCTTCCTCAATTGAATCATGACCATTAAAGAGGCTAGAGATAGGTAAGAACTCTCATATGATGGGTCTAGGTGAGTGATCTTTCAAGACTCTTCATCCTATACAAGATCTTAATCACCATCATCATCTTCTTCTCCTCCATTAATGCATTCCTCCAATGTTAAGGTTCTTGAGCTCAAATTAGGGGGTTTTCGAAATTGGTGCTTCTTCAACTCGATTCAGCGGCAAATCTTCGAGGGATTAACCTTGTAAAGGTGGGAACACTATTACCCAAAATCAAAATTTTAAATATTATGTGTTACATCTTTCTTTTTAAGTGAAAATTGGGGATTTTCTTATAAGCTTGATGATATACACATCTAAGGGGTTGTGGGTTGAGATTTGTTGCTAGTTCTCTTGATTTATACATGTTTTTGTCGTAGTTTCACGCTATTTTGGATGTAACTCGTTATATGCTAGAATATCACAAGCCTTAATTGAACCCACTAGCGCATATACTTAATTGAGGTTATATATATATATAATGTTATGGTTTTGAAAAGAGGAGTTTTATAAGATTTGAGTTTAGTACTATGTAAATCATATATGTATTTGTTTGAACATGTAATTCTTATCACTTACTAGTATATTATGAGCCCTCGTTACTATCCATTAGCGCGCATACTCAGTTTGTGATTATTTTATATCACGTTATAATCTCATGAGGAGAAATTATACAAGAATTAAACTATACCATAATTGATATTAAGTTAGTACTATATATATAGTATACTTCCTAGTACCTACATACATCACTGAGTTAATAAGGGACTACTTTGATATGTATACAAGAAACCCCATTTGCACATTTGTGTGATTAGCTAGCAATAGTATACAACTATGTAAAGCTTTGGATATATATATATATCTTGTATATGAGAGGGACATTGTAAATCTATGTTGTTTATATGATGTAGGTAATATACACACGCCATTAGATTACTAATATCTTGACTTTGATGTAGACCCACTCTTTTGGCAATAACCTTACAATGTTTTTCTAACTCAGTCACATACTCAATAAATTGTGGTTATTAGTTCCTTAAATGGCACATGTCTATTGGATACATCCTTGATATGAATTGTTATTATTGTCATTGAGTCTATCTATCTATATATCTGCTTATTTATCTATATATCTATCTATCTACCTCACACACTTATTGGTTGGATATATAACTTGTACATAGATTGGACATTGCGTATATAAAGAGATTAGATATGCTCTTGGCAAACAAAAGCAGTCGAAGATATGGTTTAAGATATATATGTGTGTGTGTGTGCGCGCGCGTGTACATGTATATATACTATGAATGAGTATATTCCTTTGAAAATACTTTTGACTGATTTCTCGATTTTGTAAAATATTAATGGTTCATGGGATTGACTTAGCCTTGGTAACTACATACCCTAGTCCGCGTGGAGGGACCTTCTATGTTAACAGCTATGAGAACCCGTGCTCTCGACGCCTGAGTCCTCGTGGGCGGCAATTACGTGTTGCTTTAAAAATCAATTTTTGAAAAAAATAAGAGTCGCCAGTTTGTTTTACTAAACAAACAAAAAGTTTGTGTAAAAGAGATGTATTTATGGACTAAATATCCTCTTATGTACAATGTATGCGAAACCAGTTGATTCGAAGCTTTAGGGATTAAATTGCGAATTGGTAAGGTGTTAGGCACCCAATTTGCCATTTCGATCTCTTGAGTAGGATATGCGCGTGTTATAATTCAGTTCTTGCATGCTATTGCTATTACTTTATGGCTTTTCATACTTGCTTTAGAAATCAAAATTTTGGGGATGGGATGAAAACAATGTGTTTCCTAGCTCACCCAAGATTTTCAAAATAAGTGTGAGTGTGATTTGAAAAAAAAAGTTTGATAATAGTAGATGCAATGAAACAAGTGATTTTGTTAAGCTTTGGGCGTTTCAAAAACTGATTCGATGTGAAATCTTATATTTGATGTGATATGAGGTGAGTTGATCGATCGTGTAGCATAATTTATTGATTAAACCGGTATAGATGGCTAGTGCTCTCATAATCGAGTATTTATCATATATAAACTGTAATCTATGAGTTAGATTGGATATATAATGATTATCGATTCCTTCGTACAACAATACCGCTATTCCAGACTTTTAAAAAAGTAAAAGAGTAATAATACTATTTTAGAATTATATTAGGGTTTGTTATACGCCTTTGGTTTTAAAAAAGAATTTAAAAAAAAGTTTTGAAAAGCTATCAAGTGATAGAAATTATGCAAACAAGAATAAAAACTGACGAATAAATAAAAGAAGATAGATAAATTTATACCTGAGCCCTTTGGAGGGAGAAAATAAGGGTCTCTTGGTGTGTACCACGAAATTCTTTTGATTGTTGATGAAAAATATGAATAGAGGGGCGGGTCTATGTATAGCTGTAAATTACTTGAAGAGCAAGAAAATATATTGCAACCAGGACTCTTGGGCCTTATTGTGAGGCCTTCCCACCTTTGGATGATACTGATTTTGGATATGTATTGAAAATAGAAGTCTTCTACATCCTGTCAAAATTTGAAACCGATCAGAGTTCGAAAAGGACTCCGTTTCCTTAGATTGGTATGAAGAGTTTTTCCCACGTAGGAAACGCACTTGCGTACAACAAGCTCACTTGTTATACGCAAGCAGAGTCCTAGCCGTTGGATGTCGTTGATTTTTGGATATGTATTAGAAATATAAGCCTTCTAGACTCCGCAAAAATTTGAAGCCAATCAAAGTTTGGAAAGGATTTTATTTGCTCGTATTGGTATGAAGAGCTTTTCCCATGTAAGAAAGGTGGTCGCGCAGAAAAAGCTACTTGTTGAACGACAAGTGAAGTTGTAACTGTTTGATTTAACTGATTTTTGGATATGTATTGGAAATATAAGTCTTCTAGAGCCTGTCAAAATTTAAAGCCGATCAGAGTTCAGTAAGGATTCTTTTTTCTTGGATTAATACAAAGAGTTTTTCCCGCTTGGGAAAGGTACTCACGTACAACAAGTTCACTTGTCGTACAACAAGTGAAGTTGTATCCGTTGAATTTTCTTGAAATTTTAATATGTTTTGCCTCCAAATGTCTTTTAACTTGTGTCCAAATTTGACGTCAATCCGAATTCGAAAAGGCCTCCATTTGTTACCCGAAGTGAACTCTTGGTTTTCTGAATTCCCAGAGATTTGGCTGTCAGATCGAGCTAATTTTTGAGTATGTTACTGATTATGGCACTATATAATATCTCTCAAAGTTTAAAGATGATCAGAAATTGAAAAGTTTTATTGTACTAGTTCTCACAAGATTTAACGATTTTCGGTTCTGGCAGCCTCCATTAATCCTTTAATTTCTCATCCGGGTGTCCTTTATACTTCCTTCTTTGACCTATATCATATGTACATAGTATGTGTTCATATATGAATGCTCTTGAATGCATGAGTGCTCATTCCTTTAGAGATCAAAATTATTGTGAGGATTGCAAAATGAGGTGTTCACAGACCTTCTCGGCCTAGGTTCTTTGTGAAGCAAAGAAACTAGGTAGATAATGAGAATGCATCATTTTAAGGCACTCGCATGAATCCTATATGCTATTTTAGAAAATGATGCCATGCAAATGATTTCGTACTATGCTCGTTTATCTCCGTCATGGATGGATGGGTGATTTCGGGAATGCTCGGGACACGTCATGTGCTTTGCTTTGATGATTTAAATTGTTGTACTCCTCTTGACGAGGATAGTTCTATTGACAATTATGATTTGGTTTTTAACTTGATGTACTCCCATAGGTAGAGACGGTTCTATCAACGATTCACTATTTTGTTAAACTGATGTACTCTCACAGGTCATGGACGGTTCTGTTACCAATTTGCTATTTGTTAAACTGATGTATTCCCACAGGCAAGGATTGTTCTGTTAGCAATTCTGATTTGATGTTAAGCTAATTTACTCCCACAAATAGGGATGATTCTGTTGTGAGAACCCACGCTCTCGACGCGGCGGTGATTCCTCTAGTTTCTTGATTTTAATTTTTGGGAAATGGTTCATTTTATTATAGAGAAAATATGACGATTTGCAAAGGAATCAGAGTCGCCAGTTTGTTTTACTAAACAAACAAAAGTCTGTGTAAAAGAGGAACATTTATGAATTAAACAACCTCTTAAAAACAATTAATGCGAAATCAGTTGATTCAAAGGGTTCGGGGATTAAGTTACGAATCAGGAAGGTATTAGGCACCCCAATTCGCCCTTTTGGTCTCTAAGTGGAATATACGTAAAATTATAATCGAACCTTTGAATGTTAATTAATGTTATTGTGTATCGGTCCATAGTTTTAGAAAAAACTGGATTTTGGGGTGGGGATGAAAACCATGTGCTTCTTATTTCGCCCTTCGATTTTAGAAATCAGTGTGTGTGTGATTTGAAAAATGATTTTGATAATGATAGATAGCAAAACAAGTGTTTCTAGAAAGATTTAGGGCTTTTCAGAAGTTAATTCGATGTGGAATCTAACATCTGGCAATTCTCGAGATTTGTTCGTCAATAGTGTACCACAGTTTAATAATTTAACCAACATTGATGAATCCAGTACTCTCATATTGGATATTTACATCAGCACCGCGATTTATAGATTAAATCGGATACAAACGTGTATTGATTCATTCATAAACCGAGACTAATAAAATCGAGATTTTATGAAATAAAATGATAAAAATATGTTTAAAATAGTTTACAGCTCGTTTTACACCTTCTGTTTTGAAAATGGGTTTAAATATGAAATCTGGACTGATTTTGAGATAAACAGCAATTTTTACATGCAATTGATCAATTATAACTGATAAAATAAGGACAGATAAAGAATTAAAGCCTAATAAAATAAAATATACCTGAGAGCCTCGAAAATAGTAAAATACTATTTTAGAGTACTGTTCCCGTAGTCCCAGAGCTGATTGATGCTTCAAATGGGGTCAGTGCGGGTGTATTTATAGTTGTAGAATAATTAATGGGTCGGGTTGGAAGTGCGTGTCCGCGGAAAAGGGGTGTGTGTTTGTCCACGGACAAAGGGTGTGTGTTTGTCCGCAGACAAAGGGGGTGTCCTTGTCCGCGGACAAACCCCTTTTACACATGCGACGATTTTTCCAATTCCCGAAGATCCTACTGTCGAATCGAGCTGATTTTTTAATATATTATTCCCAGTAACATTTTCTAGCTCCCCCCAAAATTTCATGATTTTAGGAGGTCGAAAAGTACCAAAATGAAAAATCGGCTGGAAAGGGTTTGTCCGCTGACAATCCCCTGATTATACGTGCAATGATTTTTTTCGCAATTTCGACCAAAATAAACATCAAATTAATCTGATTTTTTTAAATGTTGTTCCCCATGATATACCCTGTCTACTAACCAAATTTGAGCTCATTTGGACTTTGGGAGGAATTCTCCTTTCACAAGTTCTAGGAGTTTTGACGGTTTTTTGCTCCGGCGGCTTTCAGTAATTCTCATAACTTCTCATCCGGGTGTCCTTTTGGCTTCATTTTTTGACCTGTATCACATGTATATGGTATGTGTGCATCTAGAAATGCTTGTGCATGCATGTGTGCTCATTTTCTTAGAATTCGAGATACTTGCGGGGGTCGCAAAATGAGGTGTTCGCAGAGCTTCTCGGCCTGGGTTCTTTGTGGAGCAAAGAAACTAGGACGGCCTTGAGAACGCATCATTTTATGGCACTCGCATGAATCAAATGATATTTTGAAAACAATGCTATGCGAATGATGTCGTGCTATGTTTTTTATCTTCTCTTGGGAAGGATGGGTAATTTAGGACATGCCGCATGCTGTACTGTGACCTTGTTCTGCTGTATTCCCTCTGGCTGGTGAGGTTTTATCAATGATATTGGTTGGGTGTTGAGCTGATGTACTCCCATCGATAGGGATGGTTCTGTCAACAATTTGATTGTGTGTTGAGCTAATGTACTCCCATCAGTAGGGACGGTTCTATCGACAATTTGATTTGGAACGTTGAGCTGATGTACTCCCATCGGTAGGGACGGTTCTGTCAACGATTTGATTGGGGTTGGTTCTTTTGAAGGGGTGTGGGCAGATGGTTTATTAGGGACCTTACTTTGGGTTTGAGAGGCTAGGGCAGATGGTCTGCTGGGGATGGTCTTTGGTGTTAATGATTTAGGATAAAGGCTGCTGGCAAAATTAGAATTTATGGTCTACTGGAGAAATAAGGATTCCTAATGGTTAGGAAAAAAGCTGAGGGTTAATGATCTGCTGGGGATATGATGATTGGTGGTCTACTGAGGATATGATGAATCCTACTGGTTAGGATAAAAGCTAAGGGTTGGTGATCTACTGGGGGTGAATGGTGGTTGCTGAGGATATGCTGAATTCTACTGGATAGGATAAATGCTGAGGGTTGGTGATCTGCTGATGATTTGGGGCTGAGATGTGGGTGAAAGTTAATGATTTGCTGAGGGGGTGAGAGTCTCCAAGCAGACATAGAGAGATAGAGAGAGAAAGTTCTTGTGTGATATTTTTTTTGGAAAAAATAAGAACTTTTGGTTGGCTTCTTTTTTTCTTGAGAAGTGATTGAGTTACGTTACTCAATTCTCGAATCTTGTGCATGATTTTTTTTTTGGACTTTGCTTCTTGCTTTGCTTCCGTGGCATTTTTTCTCGTGTCATCAGAGTACGATTCTGCTTATTATTTTTTGACTTCATGAGAGAAGAATTTTTTTATGCCTGCATCATTTTCTCTTTTTTGATGCCTTTATTCCTCCTTGATTATTTGAAAGCTTTTTGATGCAGTTTATTATTATTATTTTTTCTTTTGTCTGGTCAGCAGCCTTCCTCACCCAAGACATAGCCCTGGGCCTTTTGGCCTAGCTGTCACTCTTGGTGTGGCTTTGGCTGCCATCTTCTCCTTTTTTATTTTTCAAATATTCTTTTCTTTTGGCACTGTAGGATTTATCCTCTTTTCTACTCTTTCATTTTTTTCTTATACCCACTTTGTTTCTCTCACTTTGTCTAGTTTTCTAAGCATCATCGTCCTTGCAATTTGAGAATATTTGCTTTAGAAGTTCGCATTTGACATCGCCGTGCTGTGTTCGTGATTTTCGGTCCAAGAACCTTTGGAAGCGTATTTTGAAAGCCTCTCTTAGAAGGTAAGAAATTGGGCCAAAGATCCTTTTGTGGGGCTTGTTCCCTGCATTTTACAAAATTTTCTCATTCTCGTCTTTCTCTCTATCTTTCTCAGATATCCTTTCAAAGGGAGATTTTTTTGTTTTAAAGAGGGCTATCGAAAGGGCTTTGGATTCGTGCCTGTGAAAAGGGCTTGGGTTGGTGCCTGTAAAAGGGGTTTGAATTCGTGCCTGTAGAAAGGGCTTTGATTGGTGCCTGTGGAAAAGGCTTGGGATTAGTGCCTGTGGAAAGGGTTTGGATTGGTGCCTGTGAAAAGGGCTTTGGATTTGCATGTAGAAAGGGCCTTTAGATTGGTGCCTGTAGAAAGTGCTTGGGATTTGATTTGCCTCTTTGGGAGGATTTGTGATATGATTCGACTCTCTGGGAGGAAATGTGAAGTGTTTCGCCTCTTTGGGAGACTTTGTGAAGTGATTTACCTCTCTGGGAGGACATGCGAAGTGATTCGCCTCTCTAACAAACTTTGTGAAGTGATTCGCCTCTCTGGGAGACTTTGTAAAAAGATTTACCTCTTTGGGAGGACATGTGAAGCGATTCGCCTCTCTGGGAGACTTTGTAAAGTGATTTACCTCTCTGGGAGGGCGTGCAAAATGATTCGCCTCTTTGGGAGACTTTATGAAGTAATTCGCCTCTTTAGGAAGGGATACGAAGTGATTTGCCTCTTTTGGGAGACTTTGTGAAGTGATTTACCTCTCTGGGAGGACATGCGAAGTGATTCGCCTCTCTGGGAGACTTTGTGAAAAGATTTACCTCTCTTAGAGGACATGCGAAGCGATTCGCCTCTCTGGGAGACTTTGTGAAGTGATTTACCTCTTTGGGAGGACATGCAAAGTGATTTGCCTCTTTGGGAGACTTTATGAAGTAATTCGCCTCTCTGGGAGGGCATACGAAGTGATTTGCCTCTCTAGGAAACTTTATGAAGTGATTTACCTCTCTGGAAGGAAATGCGAAGTGATCGCCTCTCTGGGAGACTTTGTGAAGTGATTTGCCTCTCTGGGAGGACAAGCGAAGTGATTTACCTCTCTGAGAGGATATGCGAAGTGATTCGCCTCTCTGAGAGACTTTGGAAAATAATTTATCTCTCTGGGAGGACATGCGAAGTGATTAGCCTCTCTGGGAGACTTTGTGAAATGATTTACCTCTTTGGGAGGACATGCGAAGTGATTTGCCTCTCTAAGAGACTTTGTGAAATGATTTACCTCTCTAGGAGGACATGCGAAGTGATTTACCTCTCTAGGAGGACATGTGAAGTGATTCGCCTCTCTGGGAGACTTTTTGAAATGATTTACCTCTCTGGGAGGACATGCGGGGTGATTTACCTCTCTAGGAGGAAATGTGAAGTGATTTGCCTCTCTCAGAGGGTTTGTGATCTTATAGTAATGATTGAGAGCGCATTGATTGGCGTTGCGATGGTGGTGTGACTAATCCCCAAGGTATACACCGGGATGTGGTGGTGAAGCCTGTCTGGTAAGTCATGGAGCCTAGTGCTTATCTCTTCTTGAACCGGTGCACATTACACTTATGCAAGTGTTCATGTGTATGCACTATGCAAATGCTTATGCCATGCTTTCTTAAATTTCAAGTATTCGCATATTTCTTAAATCATTGCACCATCATTCTGAAAACTTGGTTTTGAAGAGGTTGTGAATCTTGAATTGCCTTATTCATGAAGTATGTTACTCTACTTGAAATTATCATAGTGCAGATGTATGCATGCAAGACCAACCATTTTTCGAGAACATAGCAATACTGAAAAGGAAAATATTGATTTTTGGTCAAATAGTGAGTGAGTGCAAAGTGATATCTGTAATAGGAGAAATGGCGTGCTTCCGTCTTGGGATTCAGTTGATCCAGTGTGTCATGCTTCTGTTCTGACAAGTTGCTATCCCCTTCTTGATTCTTGAGCTTGTCAGTACCCGTGCACGTTGCTGCTTTTGCTTATACCCTCAGTCTCAGGAGAATTACCGATGTTCTGCATTTTTATGAGTGGGTGTGGGCTGGCTTGATCTTTGAGAAAGGCGGGGCATCCAGTTGCTAAATCGATTAATTTTGCTGACTTAATTCTATCTTCAGAGCTAGAGTTTCTGGTTCTACTGATAGGACAACTAGAAGGTCTTGATGGCACCCTCAGTGTAAATGATAAATAGAGAAGGTAGTCCTTGGAGAGTCCTTCAAGTCTTCTCATTTAATACCCTCAGTGCATATACCCTCGGCACCTTCAGCGCGTGTACCCTCGGCACCCTCGTAGAGCTGTTCAGGTCTTCTTGTCGATACCCTCAGTGCATGTACCCTCGACACGCTCAACATGTGCGAATGATGAATGGAGAGGCTAGCTTTTGGAGAGCGATTCGGGTCTTTTTGTCGATACACTCGATGCGTGTACCCTCGACACGCTCAGCATATGCGAATGATGAATGGAGAGGCTAGCTTTTGAATAGTTATTCGGGTCTTCTTGTCGATACACTCAATGCATATACCCCCAGCACCCTCAGTGTGTGTACCTTCGACACCCTCGGTGTGTGTACCCTCAGCACCCTCAGTGTCGCACCTTCAGTACTTTCAATACCGTCTGCACCCTCAGCGAGTTTATGGAAGGTCCTCGCTTTTTGATTTAGACTCGTTGCCCGTGCCCTTTCAGGAATATTGTTTATGGATTCAGTTTAAGTAAAGGCAATCATGAATTAGGATACTCAAAAGAACTAATTCGATTTTATTAATAAAATGAATTTGTACATTGATAGGAAATTCCTCATTCTACCCTTAACCCTTACAAATTCGCTCCCTTTCTCTCTCGATTGCCCCTATCTCTAAGATGGTTCAAGTAAACTGGATTAATGATGCATGCCTCTGCTTAGGGCTTCTCTCATTTAATTTTTGGTGTCTCAGGGTCAGGGATATTTTCTGCCTCGATCAAATCTTGGATAGCGTGTCTCAGGGCTACGCATTAGTCAGTGTTGCGTCCTTGGCCTTGATGGTATTTGCAACGTTCATTGGTGTTCCAATTAGGAGGACGCAACTCGGGATGGGCCCGGGGGGTCAATGGTTGTATGATTCTACTTTCTTGTAGTGTGGCTAGGGTCTTACTCAATGAGGCTGGAAGAAGAGCAAAACGTCGACCCTTAGTTTTTCCAGTATTCCGAGTTTGATTAATGAACCCCTGGCCAGGTGTAAACCCCTGCTCTCGTGGATACTGAAAATTAGTTCGTTGGTAAGGACCCGAATTCTGATAGGACCACACTTGATTAATAGCAGAAGTAGATTTCTTGTATTGGGACGAGGCTTTTTTAACCTCATCGGCCCTTGCAAGCTCCTCTTCGGTTTCGTTGGCCACGTGCATTAAAGCTTTGTATTTCTCAAAGTATTGTCGCCCTATGCCACCCCTGATCTCAGGCTTAAAATTCTTGACAATTAACCCCAGGTGTTCTTCCTCAAAGATCCGATCAAATCATCTGCGATGCCAATTCCCTCCAGCGCGTGATGAAATAGCTGACACTTTCATTGTCTCTCTGTATAGCTATTTCAAGATGTTTACGAGTTACTTTCAGTTCTTCATTTGACTTGTAGTGCTCAATGAACTCATTTACGATATTCTTTCAGTCTTCCACTTTGTATTTTTTCAACCCTATAAACCAACTATATGCGGGCCCTGTCAAAGTCTGGTGGAAACCTTGGGCCAAATGAGCCTCATTCAACCCATACAACTGCATAGTGCGGACATAGGCCTTAAGATGTAGATGAAAGGGGCTATTTCCTGAGAATTTTTCCACACTGGGAAGCTTAAAACCCACCTGCATCCAGGCTTCAGGGAAAAGGGAGAGGTTTTAGAGATCAGCTATGTCATCAACCTTATCAGTCACCTTCTGATTCAATGCTTTCACTTGTTCTTTTAATAAGTTGATGACCTCATTCTCTGTGGCCTGTTCGGCTACTGATTCAGCGTACTGCCCCATATCCGGATTTGGTTCGTGCCCTTCGAATAGTGGATTATGGTGCTGTCAAGGTTGATTGTGCTCGGGATAAAACCACATGTTAACAGCATCTGGTGCTGGTGGGCCTTGGTGCAGTGGGGCGATGGTAAGATATTTTGCTGAGGCGGGATGTTTTACTGAGGTGGAGGAATTAGCTGGCCTCGACCTTGGCTATGAACAGGGTTAGGGTTTGGTGGATTTGGTTCGGTAGGTGTCCGGGTCGCTAGTAAGGTGTTGAGACGGGTCTGGGTGGCTCTCTGCAGGTTGGTCATGGTATTTATAAACTGGGCCATACCCTGTATCATTTGGTAAAGTTGTTCTAGAGACAGGGCTTTCGGGTTGATGGGTAAAACGGGACCAGGCGGCTGATCCGTTGCATGGTGTTGACCCTCAGTACCATTACCTCCTATTTCATTATCCTCGACCTGATCATTATGAAAATCGAGAGCACGTCGCGGCGGCATTGTGAAAAGTGAGTCTGGTCTAGTAAGTCTACATGTACGATCCCTACCAGCCTAACCGGCCAATGTGTTTCAATATGAAAACCTGAGAGTGGTGAAGAACGGGGAGAAAGAAATAGGGGATTGACCAGAAAATCAATACTTTGCCATGGATTGCATAATTCTTGAAAAACTACGAGTCGACGGGAAAATAAAATCGAAAATCACTTTTTTTGTATTTAGGTGAAAGTAAACCGACAGTAACAACTTGAGAGCCCCGTGGATAGGTTTAGGGTAGGAATATACATTCCTGGGGTGCCCTTATAACCTTTCGATTTTGAAAATTATTTTTGGAAAACTTGTTTTTTGGAAAATGACTCATTTTTTAGAAAAATATTTTTGGAAAACATTTTTGAAAATCGGGAAGTTCTCTCCTCTTAGAGTTGTTTTTCATGGAAATAGTGATAGAAAAATTCTCACTAACGAGTTTTAGTGAAGGATTTCTACGGACGGGGTTGGACAGCCACCGACTGTACTTGCCAAACCAAGAGTTGGTATGTATAACAAGGCTTTTTGTTCACTAATCTCACGACTGACGGTCAAGAAAACATGCAGAAACTCAAGTGTACTAGGTTGACGCATCCTATATGCAAGCGTGGTTTAATGAGTAAGGTTTAGGCTCCCTCTTGTTTGGCTAGGTCTTGCTATATACCCCAAGGGTGAGTACATGCAAGGACCTTTTAATATACGTCACGGGTACGTGAGTGTTCTCGTCACTCGATATACCTCGGTTGGTACTTGGCCAAGGAGAGTGAAAATAGGAGTTTCCGGTTTATGTTGACCCAGACGAACCAACTCCCTACTCACTAAGCAGTATTTCTGCGTTAACTAGGGTAATTTCACACTCGCGATAATGCATGATGATAGTGCGTGCATGCAAAATAACAATTATGGAGGTATATTATAATGAGCGCTTTAAGATTTGTTCGAGTACTTTCAAATTTTAATTATGAAAAGATTTTCCTCAAACAATAATTAGCAAGTAAAAGGGAATCAGGGTATCCACCTAGATCGTATCTATGTTATCTTAAAACTAAGGCCGAAAAGGAAAACATGCAAACATAAACAAATATCCACACATATTCTACTCTTGTTTAAAGTCTAATCCTCTTAAAAAAAATTCCTAGCAGAGTCGCCACTGTGAGAACCGGCGCTCTCGACGCCCAGCCCTTGCGGCGGCGATTCCTCTGGTTTCCCGATTTTATTTTTTGGAAAAAGGTTCGTTTTATTATAGAGAAAAGCTGACGATTTGCAAAGGAATCAGAGTCGCCAGTTTGTTTTACTAAACAAACAAAAGTCTGTGTAAAAGAGGAACATTTATGAATTAAACATAATTAATGTGAAACCAGTTGATTCAAAGGGTTCGGGGATTAAGTTACGAATCAGGAAGGTGTTCGGCACCCCCCCCCCCCAATTCTCCCTTTCGGCCTCTAAGTGAAATATGCGTGGAATTATAATCGAACATTTGCGTGTTAATTGATGTTATTACATATCAGTCCATAGTTATAGAAAAAACGGGATTTTGGGGTGGAGATGAAAACCATGTGCTTCTTATTTCGCCCTTCGATTTTAGAAATCAGTGTGTGTGTGATTTGAAAAATGATTTTGATAATGATAGGCAGTAAAACAAGTGTTTTTGGATAGATTTAGGGATTTTCAGAAGCTAATTCGATGTGGAATCTGACATCTGGCAATCCTCAAGATTCCTTTGTCAATAGGGTACCACAGTTTAATAATTTCAACTGTCATTGACGAATTCAATACTCTCATATTAAATATTTACGTAAGCACTGCGATTTATAGATTAAATCGGATATAAACGTGTATTGATTCCTTTGTAAATCGAGATTGATAAAACCGAGATTTTATGAAATTAAATGATAAAAAATATTTTTAAAATGGTTTACAGCTCGTTCTACGCCTTCGGTTTTGAAAACGGGTTTAAATATGAAATTTGGACTGATTTTGAGATAAACAACAATTTTTGCATGCGATTGATCAATTATAACTGATAAAATAAGGACAGATAAAGAATTAAATCCAAATTAAAATAAAATATACCTGAGGGCCTCAAAAATAGTAAAATACTATTTTAGAGCACTGTTCCTGAAGTACCAGAGTTGATTGATGCTTCAAATGGGGTCAGTGCAGGTGTATTTATAGTTGTAGAATAATTAATGGACCGGGCTAGAAGTGCGCGTCCGCAGACAAGGGGCGTGTGTTTGTCCGCGGACAAAGGGGGTGTCCTTGTCCACGGACAAACCCCTTTTACAAGTGTGACGGTTTTTCCAATTTCCGAAGATCTGATCGTGGGATCGAGTTGATTTTTTAATATGTTATTTTCAGTAACATTTTCTAGCTCTCCCCAAAATTTCATGATTTTAGGAGGTCATAAAGTACCAAAACAAAAAATCGACTAGAAAGGATTTTTCCGCGGACAAAGGAAAGGGTTCGTCCGCAGACAATCGCCTGATTACACGTGCAATGGTTTTTTTACAATTTCGGCCAAAATAAATATCAAATTAATCTTATTTTTTTCAATGTTGTTCCCCATGATATATCCTGTCTACTGACCAAATTTGAGATCATTTGGACTTCGGGAGGGTCGTCTTTTGATTACCCAAAGTAGACTCTCAGTTTTTTTAATTCTCGAAGATCCGACCGTCGGATTGAGCTGATTTTTGAGTATGTTTCCCCTTGTGGCAATGTCTAATAATTCTCAAAGTTTGAGGATGATCAGAAAGAAGGAATTCTCCTTTCAAAAGTTCCAGGAGTTTTGACATTTTTTGCTCCGACGGCTTCCAGTAATTCTCGTAACTTCTCATTCGGGTGTCCTTTTGGCTTCCTTCTCTGATCTATATCACATGTATATGGTATGTGTGCATTTAGGAATGCTTGTGCATGCGTGTGTGCTCATTTTTTTAGATTAAGGGATTCTTGCTGGGGTCGCAAAATGAGGTGTTCACATCTGTCAACGATTCTCATTCGATTATTGTGTTTGAACCACTTAGAGGGGGAGCCCCCTGCTTTAGTGAAGTCTGTGGATGGCATAAAGGGGTGAGCACCATGCTTAGTGAGGTGTATAAACAGGATAGAGGAGTGAGCGCCCTACTTTAACAAAGAGTGTGGATCATGTAGATGGGTGAGCCCCCTGCTATACGGAGGTGTGTGGACTCTGAAAAAGTGTGGGCCCCCTATTTTAGTAAAATGTGTGAGATGGTGAATGTCTGCTGGGAACATTGCTTTGGCTTGAAAGGTTATATTTGGAAAGATTATAGATCTGCTGGGTATATGATGATTGATGGTTTGTTGGATAAATAAGAACTCCTACTGGCTAGGATAAAGGCTGATATGAGATATGATGATCCGCTGGGGGAGGATAATTGATGGTCTGGTAGAGAAATGAGACATCTTACTAGCTAAGATGTGTGGCTGAAGTGTGGAGGATTGATAATATGTTGAACTGATGAAAGTCAATGAACTGTTAAGGGGTGAGAATCTTTGAGAAGATATAGATAAATAGAGAGAGAAAGTTTTAGTGTGATCTCTTTTTAATAAAAAATAATAGCTTTTGGCTGACTTCTTTTTCTTTGAGAAATGATCAAGTTACGTTTTCTCAATTCTCAAATCTCGTGCATGAATTTTGGACTTTGTCTCTTATTTTGCTTCCATGGCATTTTTTCTCGTGTCAGAAGAGTGTAATTCTACTTATTATTTTCTGTCTTTGTGAGAGGAGAATTTTTGTGCTTCCGTTGTATTTTATTTTTGATGGCCTTATTCCTCCTTGATTGTTTGAAAACTTTTTTCTTGCAACTTATTTTTTATTTTTTTTCTTTTGCATGGTTAGCAACCTTCCCCACCTAAGATGTAGCCCTGGGAATTTTGGCATAATTGTCGCTCTCAGTGTGCCTCTCGCTGCCATCTTTTGCCTTTTCTGTTTTTTCATATTTTTTTCTTTTGACACTATAGGATTTATCCTCTTTTTTACTCTTTTAATTTTTTCTTATACCCACTTTGTTCCTTCCCACTTTGTCAGGTTTTTTTTAGCATCAACGTCCTTGCGATTTGAGAATATTTGTTTTAAAAGTTCGTATTTGACATTGTTATATTGTGTTTGTGATTTCTAGTCCGAGAACCTTTGGAAGCATATCTTAAAAACTTCTTAGGAGAGAAGAAGTTGGGCCAAAAGCCCTTTTGCTGGGTTGTTCCCTGTGCATCAGTTACAATATTTTCTCATTCTAGTCTTTCTCTCTCTAACTTTCTCTTATATCTCTTTAAATGGGGCTTTTTTGGTTTGTGGAAAGGGTTTGGAATTTACCTGTAGAAAGGGCTTCAGATTGCCTGTATAAAGGGTTTCGAATTTGCATGTAGAAAGGGCTTTGGTTTACCTGTAGAAAGGGCTTGGGATTTACTTGTAGAAAAGGATTTGGATTCGTGCCTGTAAAAAGGGTTTTGGATTCGTGCCTGTAGGAAGGGCTTGGGATTTACCTGTAGAAAGGACTTTCGTTTGCCTATAAAAAGGGGCTTTGGATTTGCACCTGTAGAAAGGACTTTGGATTACCTGTAAAAAGGGCTTTGGTTCGTGACTGTAGAAAGGGTTTTGGATTCGTGCCTGTAGAAAGGGCTTTGGTTTGCTTGTAAAAAGGGCTTGGGATTGTGCTTGATTCATGCATGTAGAAAGGAATTTGATTTGTGCCTGTAAAAAGGGCTTTGGATCGCGCCTGTATAAAGAGCTTTGGATTCGTGCCTGTAAAAAGGCTTGTAAAATGATTCAACTCTCGGGGAGGATTTGTGATGTGTTTGCCTTTTTGGGAGGGCTTGTGATTTACCTCTCTGAGAGGACATATGATCTTGTTGTGCCTCTCTGGGAGAGCTTATGAAGTGCATATTGCATCTTGTTGTGCCTCTCTCTTATGAAATGGAGGAACATATGATCTTGTTGTGCCTCTCTGGGAGGGCTTATGAAGTGACTGCCTCTCTAGGAGGGCTTACGAAGTTACTTGCCTCTCTGGAAGGACATGTGAAATGATTTGCCTCTATGAAAGGGCTTGTGATCCTGTTGTGCCTCTCTAGGAGGACTTGTGAAGTGATTCACCTCTCCGGGAGGGTTTATGAAGTGACTTGTCTCTCTGTTATACCTCTTTGGGAAGGTTTGTAAAGTAATTTGCCTCTCTGAGAAGGTTTATAAAGTGACTTGCCTCTCTGGGAGGACATGCGAAGTAATTTGCCTTTCTGGGAGGACATGTGATCTTGTTGTGCCTCTCTGGGAGGGCTTATGAAGTGACTCGCTTCTTTGGGAGGGCTTACGAAGTGACTTGCCTCTCTATGAGGACATGTGATCATATCGTGACAATTTGGAGTGCGTCATTTGGCGTCATGATGGCAGTGTGACTGATCATCAAGGTATACACCGGGATGCAATGGTGAAGCATGTCTGGTAAGTCTGGAGCCTAGTGCTTATTTGTATGTATTATGTAAATTTTCATGCCATGCTTACCTAAATCCAGTATTCGCATGCTTCTTAAATCATCGCACCATTATTTTAAAAACTTGATTCTGAAAAGGTCTTGAATCTTGAGTTGCCTAATTTATGAAATATGTTACGCTACTTAAAATTATCTAAGTGCAGATGTATGCATGCAAGACTGACTATTTTTTGAGAACATAACAACACTGAAAAGGCAAATATTGATTTTCGGTCAATTAGTAAGTGGGTGCAAAGTGATATCAGTCACAAGAGAAATGATGTGCTTTCGTCTTGAGATGTTACTGATCTTGCGTCATACTTCAATCTTGACATGTTTCTCTCTACTTCTTAAGCCTATCAGAGTCCGTATGCACTGCTGCTTTTTGCTCATACCCTTAGTCTCAAGAGGATTACTAATGTTTTGCATTTTCGTGAGTGAGTGTGGATTGGCTTAATTCTTGAGAGATGCAGGGCCTTTAGTTGCTAAACAAATTGATTTCGTTGACTTGATTTTACCTTCAAAGGTAAAGTTTTTGGTTCTGCTGATAGGACAACAACAGGGTCGTGGTAGTGTGGGTAGAGCACCCTAAATACGAATAATGAATACAGAGGCTAGTCCTTGGAGAGTTGTTCGGGTCTTCTTGTCGATACTCTCAGTGGATATACCTTCGGTACCCTCAATATGTGCGAACGATGATGGTGCGGCTAGTCTTCAGGGAGCTGTCGGGTCTTCTTGTCGAAACCCACAGTGCATATACCCTCAGCACCGTCAATGTATGCCTTTTACACCCTCAGCGTGTCGTTGGCATGTCCAAGCTCTTCGATTTTTAGGAATATTGTTTATGTATTGAGTTTAAGTAGAGGCAATCATTAATTAAGACACTCAAAAAAAATGATTCGATTTTATTAATGAAATGAGTGGGTACATTGATAAGGAATTCCTCATTTTAACATTAACCCCTATAATTCCACTCCCTTTCCATCTCAATTCCCCTTATCTCTAGGATGGTTCAGGTAATTGAATTAATGGTGTCGGCCTCTGCTTTAGGCCTCTCTCATTTGATATTTAGCACATCAAGGAATGGTAATCTTCTTGTAATTGATCAAGTCTTGGATGGCATGCTTCAAGCCGAAACAATTATCAGTGTTATGACCATAGTCTTGGTGATAAGTGCAACGTCCATTGGCATTCCAACCATGGGGAGACGAATTGAGGGTGCCCGCTAAGCTAGTGGATGTAGAATACCCTCAGTTTGTAGCGTGGCTAAAGTCTGACTAAGTGAAGTCGGTAGGCATGAAAATAAACGGTCCTCCTTTCTAATGCTCTGCTTTTTCGGCATTTGTTCTTGTGGATAATGGAAGCTGGTTTATTGATGAGGACTCGAGCTTTGGTAGGACCAAACTTGATTGATGGCCAAAGTGATCTTCTCATATTGAGAAGAGGCTTTCTTAGCTTCATTAGCTTGGGCAAGTTCTTCCTCAGTCTCATTAGCTACATGCTTCAAGGCCTTGTATACGTCCAAGTATTGGTGACCCATGCCACTTCGAATCTCGGGCTTGAAGTTCTTGACAATTATCCCCAACTGCTCTTCCTCAGGGATTCTGTCAACCAGTTAAGATGCTAATTCCCTCAAGCGAGTGATAAAGTCACTGACATTCTCGTATTTTCTCTGTTTCATCATCTCGAGATTCTTACGGGTGACTTTTAGCTTCCTCATTGAACTTATAATGTTCCATGAACTCCTTTACTATAGTTTTTCAGTCGGCTACCATGTGCTTCTCTAAACTCAAAAACCAATTATGGGCTGGTCCAGTGAGAGTCTGGTGAAAACTTTGGGACAAATAATCCTCTTTTAATCCGTACGACTACATAGTTCAAACATAAGCTCTAAGGTGCAAGTGAGGTGAAGTGCTCCCAAAGAACTTCTTGATGTGGGATAGTTAGAAACCAATCAGTAAACGGGCATCTGGGTAGAGAGAAAGATGTCTTGAGGATCAGCAATATCGTCAGCTTTGTCGGCCACCCTCTGGTTTAGGGCTTCCATATGGTCTTTAAGCATGGTAATGGCCTCATTCTCTTTAGTCCGATCAATTGCAATCTTAGGGTATTGGCCTTGGTTTGGATTTTTATAGAGGATGGCTTGGGGATTACGGTTTTGAAGGGGTTGGTTATGTTCAAGGTTTAGCTAGGTGGCTTCAGGATCTTGCACCGGTGGTACACCACGTTGGCAGGGGCTACAGGAAGTAGGGGGTTGATGTTGACGTGAACTGGGGGAATATGTTGAAGGATAATAGGTTGAACTACTGGGCCTCGAGCTTGGTGGCCTTCGACTTAGTTTGGATTCGGATTGGGTTGGTTTATTTCAGCAAGTGTTCTGGCAGTGATTAGGGCGTCAAGACAGGCTTTGGTGGTTGCTTAGTGATTATTCATGATGGCTACAGATTGAGTCAGATCATGGACTAGATGGTAAATATGTTTAAGGGTTAAGGTACCACCCTCAGTTTGTGGGAGAACGGGACCGGGTAGCGGATCCCCTGCATGAGAAGCTTTACCATGATTATCCTCAGTATTGTCAACGTCTGTTTGATTAAGTGGTAACTCAGTGTTGCAACGAGGAGGCATGATCAGTAGTGATGTTTGATTTCGCGAATTGTCTGGTTTAATCTCTGAGAGCCTGGCCAACCAATGCCAGCAGTAAATAATCAGAGTGTGGTGAAAATGGGGAAAAAATTCGGGTATTAATCGAGAAATGAATATTTTGCCATAAGTTGCATAATTCTCGAAAAACTATGATTCAACAAGAAAATCAAATCTAAAACCATTTTTTGGTGATTAGGCGAAAACAGACCGACAGCAACAACTTGAGAGCCCCATGGACAAGTTTAGGGTAAGAATATAAATTCTTGGGGTGCCCTTTTAACCTTCCAATTTTAAAAATTATTTTTGAAAAACTCATTTTGGAGAATGACTCATTTTCAAAAAACTTGTATTTAGAAAAATATTTTTGAAAATCGGGAAGTTCCCTCCTCTTATAGTTGCTTTTTCATGGAAATAGTGATAGAAAAATTATCACTAAGGAGTTTTAGTGAAGAATTTTTATGGACGAGGTTGGATAAACTTGCCAAACCAAGAGTTGGTATGTATGACAAGGCCTTTCATTCTCTCACGACTGACAGTCAAAAAATCATGCAGAAATTTATGTGTACTAAGCTGACGCATCCTATATGCAAACGTTGTTTAATGGGTAAGGTTTAGGCTCCCTCTTATTTGGCAGATCTATACCCTAAGGGCGAGTATGTACGAGGACCTTTTGATATACATTCCAGGTACGTGAGTGTTCTCGTCACTCGATATACCTCAGTTTAGTACTAGGCCAAAGAGAGTGGTCCCAGGCGCTTTTGGCTAGTGTAGACCCGCAAGTCCACAGCCTAGTCATGACTCTGGTCTCGAGGTTAATAGGGTAAATTCACACTTGCGATAATGCATGATGATAGTGGTGCGTGCAAAATAACAATTATAGAGGTACATTTTGATAAGCGCTTTAGGGTTTGTTTGAGTACTTTGAATGTTTTATTTATGAAAAGATTTTTCTCAAACAATAATTACAAACAAAAAAAGGAATCAAGGTATCCCTCTAAATTGCATCTATGTTATCCTAGGACTAATGCTGGAAAGAAAAACAGGAAAACATAAATGATTATCCATGCATATTCTACTATTGTTTAAAGTCTAATCCACTTAAAAAATCCTGAGTAGAGTCACCACTGTGAGAACCCGCGTTCTCAACGCTTGAGTCCTCGTGGGCGGCGATTACGTGTTGCTTTGAAAACCAATTTTTGAAAAGAATAAGAGTTGCCAGTTTGTTTTACTAAATAAAGAAAAGGTTTACGTAAAAGATACATATTTATGGACTAAATATCTTCTTATATACAATGTATACGAAACCAATTAATTCAAAGGTTCAGAGATTAAGTTATGAATTGGGAATGTATTAGGTACCCAATTCGCTATTTCGGTCTCTTGAGTAGGATATGCGCGTGTTATGATTCAGTTCTTGCATTTTATTGCTATTACTTTACGGTTTTTTGTGCTTGCTTTATAAACCGTGATTTTAGGGATAGGATGAAAACAATGTGTTACCTAGTTCGCCCAAGATTTTGAAAATAAGTATGTGTGTGATTTGAAAAAAAGAGTTTGATAATAGTATATGCAATGAAACAAGTGATTTTGTAAAGCTTTGGACTTTTCGAAAATCGATTCGATGTGAAATCTTATAGTCGATGTAATATGAGGTGAGTTGACCAATCGTGTACCATAGTTTATTCATTAAACCGGTATAGATGGCGCTAGTACTCTCATAATCGAGTATTTATCATATAAACACCGCAATCTGTGAGTTAGATTAGATATATAGTGATTATCGATTCCTTTATACAATAATACCGCTATTCCGGACTTTTAAAAAAGTAAGCGAGTAATAATACTATTTTAGAATTTGATTAGGGTTTGTTATACGCCTTTGGTTTTGAAAAACAATTTGAAAAAGGGTTTTGAAAAGCTATCAAGTGATAAAAATTATGCAGACAAGAATATGAATTTTAAAACCGACGAATAAATAAAAGAAGAGTGAGAAATTTATACATGAGCCCCTTTGGAAGGATAGAATAAGGGTCTCTTGGTGTGTACCACGAAATCCCCTTGATTGTTGATGAAAAATATGAATGGAGGGGGGTCTATAATAACTGTAGATTACTTGGAGAGCAAGAAAATAGATTACAATCAGGACTCTAGGGGCTTATCACGCCGTTGGATGATATTGATTTTTGGATATGTATTGGCAGTAAAAGTCTTCTACACCCTGTCAAAATTTGAAGCTGATCGGATTGGGAAGGACTCTGTTTCCTCAGATTGGTACGAAGAGTTTTTCCCTCGTAAGAAATGTACTTCCTTACAACAAGCTCACTTGTTGTATGACAAGTAGAGTTATAGCCATTAGATTTCATTGATTTTTGGATATGTATTAGAAATAGAAGTCTTCTAGACTTTATATAAATTTGAAGCCAATCATAGTTCTGTAAGGACTATGTTTGCTTATATTGGTACGAAGAGTTTTTCCCACATAAGAAAGGTGCTCACGTACAATAAGCTCACTTGTCATAGGACAGTGAAGTTATAGCCGTTGGATATTTCTAATTTTTGGATATCTATTGGAAATATAAGTCTTCTAGAGCCTATCAAAATTTAAAACCGATTGGATTTCAGTAAGGACTTTGTTTGCTCAGATTGGTATGAAGAGTTTTTCCCGCGTGAAAGGTACTTGCATACAACAAGTTCACTTGTCGTACGACAAGTGAAGTTGTAGCCGTTGGATTTTCCTGAAATTTGAATATGTTTTTCTCACAAATGTTTTCTAACTTGTATCCAAATTTTACGTCGATTTGAGTTCAGGAAGGCCTCCATTTGATTACGAGAAGTGAACTCTTGGTTTTTTGAATTCCCGGAGATCCGGCCGTCAAATCGAGCTGATTTTTGAGTATGTTACTCCTTATGGCACTATACAATATCCCTCAAAGTTTTAAGATTATCATAAATAGGGAATTCTCATTATACAAGTTCTCACAAGATTTAACGGATTTTCGGTTCTGGCAACCTCCTGTAATCACCGTAACTTTTCGTCTATGTGTCATTTTTACTTCCTTCTTTGACCTGTATCACATGTATAGAGTATGTGTGCATATATGAATTCTCGTGCATGCATGTGTACTCATTTCTTTAGAGATTGGAATTCTTATATGGGTCGCAAAATCAAGTGTTCACAGCAACATACTCTATGATCCGTGTAAAGGGATCCCTCTTTGGCAGCGGACATACTTTATAGTCCAGCTAAGAGGATCACGCGAGGCTCCATACTCTACACATCTAGGTGATCCACGGGGAGACCAGGCCTTAGGGGATGCATACCCTAGCCTTGGGGGGCTTAGATCGCAATTGCTGTGCATAGTTGAATAAATCCTAGATGCGAGATATGAGATATGAGATGAGAAAAACTAAATGTAAAATTGACGATTATGAGATTACTGCCTACAATTGTTTTATGATTATTAATTCTTGTGATAATTTATTTATGTTTCGAGGATACTTTGTTATTATAGTATTTCAGTATCTTGATGATGTATACCTACTGTATCTTCGGAGGATGGGATGACATTTGTTGTGTATTGCATACAACATAGTTTTCAAGGTTTTGATGACAGTACTATCTATATATATGTATAAGAATGGTATAAGTATATATATACATAGTTCGAATTACTTTCATTACTTCACGTTGCGTGTGCTTTCCAATATGTATTTTCTTATTCAAACTCCTATAGTTTCCACTGAGCCCGTGTTTGGCTCACTCCCATTTTTCACAATAGTTTTGCAGGTAATTCTCTTCGAGGGCGGCATGAGTACGAAGTATAAACACCTCTAATGACCTTATACTATTTTTAATCGTCTGTAGACGAGACTTTCGTACACTTTGTTGGTTTGTCTACTTTGTATAATTAACCATGTATTCAATTTTACTCTTATGTAATGCAAAGCCTTTTGATTTAAGCTGGGACCTCGTTGGAGGATTTGCTTGATTTATTGTATTGATTAAAGACTTTACAAATGTGGAGTTTAAATTCTAGGAACCAAATTTATTTTATAAATTTATAGGTTTGGATTTGTTAAACTTACGAACTCCACATGCCAAAATTTTCTTAAATGAGGCTTTATATATAATTTGGTATGGAATAAGTTTTAAATTATGTACTTTAAACCAGCCGTCGCGTAAGGTACCGTGATTAACCGGGTCCCTGAGGTATAAACCTTGTAACGAGATTCGAGGCGTCACAATAACAATAATAATGATAATAAAATCTTTAACAGTAATATAAATTAGAGTGTTATGAAAGAAAAGAAAAACAAAAATCTGAACTTTATCAAGAGATTAAAAAACTGTCGTGCCTACATTCGAACGGCCTCCAAGAAAGAAAATGTTTTAACTAAAAAAAACTAACTATGGTAGCCTACTTTCACAATGGCCTACAATTGACTGTCAAGTAGTCGTGCTGATAATGTGTTAAAATAATAGAAAGAGAAAGATGAGAATAAGGGAGATTTTACTCAACTGATATGAAATATGGATAGAGGCAAGTTTTATTTATATTAAGACCTAACATCATTACTTTTATACAAAACCCAACTAGGAAAAGAATATATATATATATATATATAATATATGCTAATCACATTCACACTTAATATCGACGTCGGACAAGTTAAATCTATTAATATCACATATTCGCGTATCAATATTTATAACAAAGACGAAAATTAAATCAATGAATAAATACAAATCTCGTAATTTTGAGTTAAATTTACTTTCAAAAACACTAAACAAAAACAATCAAGAACACAAAATAAAAACACAAAAAATATATTAACAAATGACTGGTAATCTTTATAATTTTGAGTTAGATTTACCTCAAAAAAGGTAAATCTGCTCATTTTTATGTCGGTCCATATATTTTATTTTAAGTCTCTAAACATAATGAGTAAATTACTAAAATTGTCACTCAATTATACACTGAGTTTTAATTTGCGCACTCATTTTTTTTTCTCTTAATTTACCACTCAAACTTATGAGCGCGTTTCAATCTCATAATTCCGTCCAAATTGCACCGTTAACATCCAAAAAATAAGCATGTGTGCCTCACATGCCCTTAAACCAAGGGTAAAAATGTCATTTTACCCCTGCCACCTTTTCCTTTCATATTAAGTCCACAATTTAGGCCCAAAAAGTGTGTGTACATATTCACTATTATATATAGCATATATAAAAACAAAGCACCAATTTTTTGGCAAAATCAAATATAATCACTTCAAAAGCAACATATAATTCTATTGTTAACCTTTTGGAGTTTCAGCAAAAAGAAAATGGTGATAGAAGGTGTTCAAGAAGACATGGGAGATGATAGCAATATACAATGTGTGGACTATCCTTTCAAAGGCAACACCCTAAATGGGATCTGTGCTTTTTGCTTATAATAAAAGCTCCGCAAGCTTGTCTCCTCCTCTTTCCCTACTGCCACACCTCACTATGACGTTCATTTCCCCGATGCTGGTGAAGATTACAACTATAATACCTCATTCATCCATTTCATCGCATGATTTAACATCCGATTTCATGATTTAATGTATATATCTAAAAATTTATATAAAACCCACCTTCTTATTACATGAATGACCTAGAAATTGGGGTTTGGGGGATGTGCGATTATATAGCGATTGATTGTTGATCATGGGTGATGGACACACATAAATAAGACTTTGGTCGTCAGTATTGAAGATTTTCTTTGAGATTTGCACAAGGGACCCAATAAGGCAGAGTCGCGTATAGTAACTTGTACGTCCTATGATTTGTATAGACCATTATTAATAGTAGTTATAATAAAAACAACCTCAATACATTCTCGAAATGCTATATACTTGATTGGGTGGGTTACTGGTTGCCTTAGTCATAATCATAAGAGGTTAGCAAGTTTAAGTATACCGGATAAATGAGAATCATATAAATAGATGCTTGGCTTAATAAAACAATGTGAAGGACTTTAATCTAACTCATACGGCCTTAGCTTTACATAAATGACACGCTGTGAGATGTATGATATAGGTACACTAATCAGCCATAAAACTTAAATAATGTCATGATGATAAGGCCATGGATAAGTGCATGATAATGGTGTTTTGATGATATATAAATGGCATACGTTTGTATAAGTATATATACATATATTGGTTTCCATATATATATATATATGCTTGTTATACACATCCTAATATTACATTTTTATTCTGTTATTGGATGGCTGGCATAAGTAAGGTAATGTATATACCGTGTGATCCATGGTTGAATCTATGTATGTATATAATGTGATGATAAGATGGTATTAGTCCAGTGATCGGTCCCAGGTGTGGTCTCATTAGATGGGGCTGGAAGTTGGGACACAGTCTCTTGAGTACAAGACCTGAAACCATGCACAAAAACTAACGGGAGGACCTACTGCAGCGTGGATGAAAGGCCACGAAATGTAGACCTGGTGACGATTAGACGACTATGGATATTATTATGATTGTCGAGGTGATGATGACCATTAAGATACATGTCTCAGATGACATGGTTGATTATTGAGAATAAGAGACTGTCTTAGATAATACTGATACGTCACAAAGAGGGATGTGATGATGGTTTTGATATATGTTATTGTGTTATATCTTATATTGTTATATATATATTGTCTTTGATATATTGCAGATAATGTAAGAATGAATGCATACATTATTGTATGGGTCATAATCATAATGAATTAGTGCTTAAAATGGAAAATTCTAATAACTATTGATCCTTAGATGTAGTTTACGGGAACTTGAAAGGCATATAGTTAAGAGATTAGTCTGTCGGTTCACATTGAACATAAGATATTGATAATTAAAGTGGCAAGCATAGCAAATGGATATCTAGATTGGAAGACACCGTAACGTAATGCTTAAGTTGAATGATTTAGTGGTGATGCTTATTAGTCGGCCAAGTATGAATTTCATAATGAACTATAAACAAAGAGGAAATGTTAAATACTTGGCCTATAATTACCGACTTTTAGTATAAGCCCGGGATAGTTGGGGAATAGTGTCGATTCACACTATAATATGAATTCACCTTAGCAGGGCGAACTATAAGAAGCTTTAGATAAATCACGATGCACCTAGGACACAATTCCCTAGAACAACGCGTACTTATAGAGGAGTCGTCTCTAAGAGATTGTGAGGATGAGACTGGTTAGTGCATGGTACAGTTTCCGGTGACTAAAATAGGAATTTTAGTGAGGTTCGACATGCATGTGTGTATAAATTGCATTGCATAGCATTGTTTTCAAGCTATCGTAGCATAGTAAAGTATTCACTTTCTATAAAAACATGCATGCACATGCCTGTGTATGCTACATGTACTTTTTATACAAACATATATAGTTTCCACTGAGCCCGGATTTGGCTCTTTCCCCTTTTCAACAGTTTTGCAGGTTGGGGTTCGGGGATTAAAACGTAGCATGTTTGTGTAGAAGCCTCTGATGTTTAAGACCTTTGTAGTCCTTAGATTAAGGACTAAGTTGTATAATTGTATTACATGAGGATTTTTGTTTACGAACTGGACTTTGATTTTGGTGAACAGTATGTAAAGAAAATTTGTATGAACATTTTATATGTGGAGTAGATTTTTAAATGCGGATTGGATATGATTACATTTATATGAAATGGTTTTTAAACCTTACATGTTGGTTTGTTGCTTAAACGAACTCCACATGCCGAAATTTTATAAAAAAAGATTTTATTTGAATCATATTGTATAGAAGAAAAGTTTTTAAAAGTTATGGTTTTATTACTTTAAACCCACCGTCGCACACGGCATCCATGATAACTAGGTCCCGAAGGTGAGAACCTCATAACGAGATTCGGGGTGTCACAACAGCTCTCAAAAATATACTTTTTAGCAATTTATGTACTTAACAAAATGCTCATCAATGAGAAAATTGAATAAAAAGAAATATCAATGGCCATTGGTGCTTTATTGAATCACCGATCTTGAGAAAAAAATGAGCATTTCCTACTGTGAAGGAACTAAACGAGAGTCCTAAATCGAACAAAGCTTCATTCGATCGGAAAGTATCCAGATCTAGATCTTTTGGTTACTATAGACGCAGCTTCTCCGGCGACTTCTTCGAGCGAATCTCCATCAGATTCGATGATTGCACTCTCCGACGAGTTAGAGTTGCAGTAGGAAAGGAGACCAAAGTCTGGCAACAACAGTGGCTGGCAAGGACAAGATTAAGAGAGAGTGAAGTGCGGGGGCTTGTTCAGTGGATTTATGATTACTTCATCCTCCTCGTCATCGTCAAATTGGATATCGTCTTAAACAAAAGATAATGTGGCTGAGAAAGCTCCGGCAAGAAGGGCTAAAATGACCTTTTTGCCCTTGTTTGAGGGCATGTGAGGCGCACATGCCTATTTTTTTTTATGTTAACAGTGTAATTTGGACGAAATTATGAGATTGAAACGTGCTCAAAAATTTGAGCCGTAAATTAAGAGAAAAAAAATAAGTAGGTAAATTGAAACTCGGTGTACAATTGAGTGACTATTTTAGTAATTTACTCAAACATAAACAACCCAAGCTGCATGTGTTATGCTGTCCTTTGTAATGAAATTAACAGACACAAAGCACAAAACTTTAACCTCCTCAAAGATTGAGTTATTTGAGTGGGATATTATTGGGTTCTTAAGATATTTTCACCGACCAAATTGAAATTATATAATAATTTGGAGGATTCGATCAAAGGTATTTAAATTGTTTTTTATTACTTTTAATATTAACCGGAATATAGGATCTCCATTACCATATCTTGTCAAAAAAATTTAACAAGAAAAATTTGAATGATTAATTTAATAATCATTTAAATAATGTGTATATCTTCTGCCACATTTTTAAATTATTTTATTTATTTTAAATTAAGAGTTGAATTTAAATTTTATATTTTCTTTTAATATACAGTAATGTAATAATTTTAATATAAAATTTATTTACTGGGATTGGACCCGGCCAATAATAAGGTCCTAATAATAATAATAATAATAATAATCTTAATTTATAAAACATTTTAAATTAAATAATATGGATATGGGACTTATCAATATCGCCTAATTTAATATTCAGGCTAAAGCTCAATATTCTCAAAGTCAGAATTTTCATACAAGACGTTAGGTTCAAATCTCACAATGTCTCCACCCTTACCTTGAGGTCAAGGGTTCGACTCATAGGGTGGGAGGGGAGAGTTTTTCTTTATTTGTAGGATTAAGGGAGAGAGTTAGACCTCCCTTAATTAAAAAAAAAAAAAGAGTATATTTTAAAAAAAAATGTTTTTCAATTCAATTTTTATATAGTATATTATTTTTAAAATTTTACAAAATATATAATCTTTGTTTTTTTATTCATTTCTTAAAGTTTTCTAAAATATAAAAGAAAAAATAAACAAAAAAAATTTGTTTACTTGAATCAAATTTTAAAAATTGGTGAACCAAACAATTTTTTTTTTCTAAAAACATCTAAAATATATTTTAAAACCCCAACCAAATGACACCTTTAATTTTCTCTCGATGCAAATACTAGTTTCTCCATGTACAAACACCTTCATATCTCACATTTAATATGGCGTGTGGACACGAGGAAAAAAAATCCATTTTTATTAGCTACGCGGGAATCAAAGAAAAATGCGCGCAGCATGGGGCGTGGAATTTGGTCATCTTCTTGAAAATGAGAATTCCAAATGCAAGGATGAGCAACTAGCTACGTGTTATACACTTTTCAAATAGTTGTGTTAAATTTATTTAATTTTGATTTTTTTTTATAAAATCAGTTGTTTTTAGAAGTAATTAGGCATAAGGCTCATTCTAATAATAATATAATTATGAAAGATACTTAAAAATTAACCGTGTAAATTAAGGATACTGTACAAAAAATACACTAATACCCATTCTTTATAATATCTCACGTCTTATTATAACACTAACAGTAACCAAAATGTGCTAAATGCATTTAGCACATTTAGCACCTTCTGGACAGCAACCAAAAGGTGCTAAATGCATTTAGCATTACCTGAATAACAATCAGAAGGTTCTGGTACTAAATGCATTTAGCACCTTCTGAACAACAAGTAGAATGTGCTAAATGCATTTAGCACCACCTGGACAAGGTGCTAAATGCATTTAGCACTATTACAAAACATAGAACAACAAAATTGATGAGATCAACATTCACTCAATTTATTTACATGTATATATATATATATCGACGTAGGGTTAGTAAAAAATAGAGTTAACGATCATATTTTTTTTCAAATCCTGCTGGGTTGTCGAAATTGGTCGATTTCGATAGCAAAACGACCTCTAATCGTCTTGATTTTTCGCACAATTATAATAACTTTGTCTTTCAAATAACATATCCAAAAATCAGCCGAATCCAACGGTTCAAGCAAAAGTTATATATGTTTTACGATTGTACATCCAAAAAAAAGAAAAAGAAGATGATGAGAACGACGCTCCTCTCGGCGATACGATCGAAGAGTCAGGTGATGGTGGTGATGGTGGTGGAAGATGTGAGATTATTAGTGAGACAACTTCTCGTCATCGGCCTCGTTCTTTTGTCTCTTGCGATTCTTTTCTCCTTTTCCTTTATTCTTTCTTTTCTCTCTCTAAACTATGTGTATGTAAAATAGAGAATAATATATCTTTTGTATAATTAAAATAACTGATATAGCAGGGTATTTTTTTCCATCAACATTTATCATTTTCCTTAAAATAAATTAATATTATGAAAAGTGCCTTTTATTGTAAAACCAAATTATGAAATTAATACTACTTCCATTTATTAAACATAAGTCCATCCTTAGAGTTATAAAATATTACGAAACGAGGCATTAAAACCTATTATCTCTTATTTTTATACAAAATTTGTATATAACTTTTAAGTAAATAAATAAAATCAAACAACATATTATATATATGATTCCACTTATTTATTTGAGTAATGTTACATTAATATATACAATTTTTTTATTATTAACAAAGTGTTTAAAACATATAAAACTGTGTCATTACAAAATATAATATTGGTGAGAATATAATTTGTTCTTGCGATAAGTGACTCAAGCTAGTGCGGTTGGGTTATCCTATTCCTAGTGTTGGTGGGGTGAGGTTTTTTATTATTTTAATATTATATAAAAGGAAGAGAATTAAATTCATTTTTGGTTTTGAGAGCGATTGAAAAAATTATGATATTATATTAAGAGATAGGTTCAACTTACCTATGGTATAAAATAAAAATTACATTCGTCAATAATTTTTTTTTAATTTTACGATTCATCAATACGTCTATTAAATTATATGATTATTATATATCGAAAATATATGTAAAAAATTAATTCATTCCAAGTTGCAAATATCCACCATTATAATCATGTAATATACTATATAAATTATGAGTTTTATAAAAATTAAGTAAATTTTAAAATCATAATTAATTAATTTATAAATATTTAATTAATTTAAAATTTTAGATATTTAATAAACATAATAAAAAAAACTTATTTAATAGAAAAATCGATGAATTATGAATTTTAAAAAATATATATAAATAAGTGTAAACTTTTTAATCTTACACATATATAACTGAAAAATTCCCTTTTTTAAACTATTTTGCTTGTGGTGCTAGATAATCAAGAATTTATCATTATAATATAATTTATTGATTTTTAGTAAGAGATAATAGGTTATAAGATCTCGCTCCGTAATATTTTATAACTCTAAGGATAGACTTATATTTAATAAAAAGAACTAGTACTAATTTCATAATTTGGTTTTACAATAAGGACATTTTTCATAATATTAATTTATTTTAAGGAAAATGATGATAGACAAAAATACCCTACTATATCATTTATTCTAATTATACAAAAGATATATTATTTTCTCTTACATACACATAGTTTAGAGAGAGAAAACAAAGAATAAGAGAAAAGAAAAGTTGTCTCACCAATAATCTCACCTCTTCCACCACCACCACCAACACCACCTGACTCTGAGCGCCGTTCTCATCATCATCATCGTCATCATCTTCTTCTTCTTCTTCTTCTTCTTCTTCTTCTTTATAGATCTACAATCGTAAAATATATGTAACTTTTGATCGAACCGCTGGATTTGACTGATTTTTAGATATGTTGTTCGAAAGACAAAGTTATTATAATTGCGCGAAAAATTAAGACGATCAGAGGTTGTTTTGCTATCAAAATCGACTAATTTCAATAGCCCAGCGATATTTAAAAACAATATGATCGTAACTCTTTTTTTTTTCTTTTATGAACCCTACATCGATCCATATATATACATATAAATAAATTAAATGGATATTGATCTCATCAATTTTATTGTTCTCTATTTTATAATGGTGCTAAAATCATTTTAGCACCCTCTGATTTGTTGTTCAAGTTGCACACATTCTGATTGTTGTTCAGAAAGTACTAAATGCATTTAGCACCTTCTGGTTAGCCTTCTGGTTGCTGTCCAGGGGATGCTAAATGCATTTAGCACCTTCTGGTTGCTGTCCAGGGGGTGCTAAATACATTTAGCACCTTCCGGTTGCTGTCTAGGAAATGTTAAATGCATTTAGCACCTTCTAGTTGTAGTGCTAATTGCATTTAGCACCATCTGGTTGTTGTTTAGAGGGTGCTAAATGCATTTAGCACCTTCTGATTGTGGTGCTAATTTCATTTAGCACCTTCTGATTACTATTCAGTGGGTGTTAAATGCATTTAACACCTTCTGGTTGTCTGATTGTGGTGCTAATTTCATTTAGCACCTTCTGATTACTATTCAGTGGGTGTTAAATGCATTTAACACCTTCTGGTTGTGGTGCTAAATGCATTTAGCACCTTCTAATTGCTGTTCAGGGGGTGCTAAATGCATTTAACACCTTCTGGTTGTGGTGCTAAATGCATTTAGCACCTTCTAGTTGTTGTCCAATGGGTGCTAAATGCTTGCTGTCCAATGGGTGCTAAATGCACAGAAGGTGCTAAATGCATTTAGCACCTTCTGGTTGCTGTCCAGGAGGTACTAAATATATTTAGCACCTTCTAGTTGCTGTTAGTTTCATAATGAGACGATATTATAAGGAATGGATATTAGTTTCTTTTTTGTACTGTATCCTTAATTTACACGGTTAATTTTGAAGTGTCCTTTATAATTATATTATTATTATAATGAGCTCTTATACCTAATTGTCTCTTTTAGTAAGGCGGTATTCAAATTAATTTTTACATATTTTAATTTATTTTAATATTTTTATAACTTTTAAAATAATAACCGTTAAGTCAAGTATGATAATTTTGTTATAATATAATCGTTTTAGATAGATTTTACTCCATGGAGGGCCGGCATGTCTACGTAAGTACGTAACCCTCTCATACTAAGTTACTTTGGGGTTTGAAAAATGATAAGTTACACGTGGCATGACAACCTTCCCTCTGGTACACTTGGCAGATTCTTATGAGGACAGAGAAGCTCAGTGGCATCACATACGTGTCAGTAAAAAGAGTGCCCCAGTTAGCTATACCTTATTTATTTTTTTACCACCACTTTCCAACACTAGTAAAGATTTTGTGAAACTGAGATATTTTCTGCTTAGATTTGTTTGTTTTCCTTCGCACAAGATTGTGTTTCTCTAGATTTTCTTACTTTGGGTTTCTGAGGAAACAAACAGAAAAGTGAAAGATGAAGGTTTGTGCTTGTTTCTTCTTTCTTTCCCCAAATAAATTTATTCACTGTTGTGGCTTTTTAAGTTTTTGTGTTATATAACCATATGAAACAACTCTTCCTTATTAAATAGATTGTTGTATCTACATAATATATATATATATACATGTGGATGCATGTATAAATTATTATTATTATTTTCTTCGGCTTATCTTTATCTTAGACAAACAAAGAATACACAAATCATCGATACACAAAATACGATTAAAAAATGGGTATGGGTCTTATTTGTAAGAAGACTCTATATTACTTTAATTATGTAATTATGGGTATATCTATTAGCACTTTTCATAAAAATATTTTTTTCAGTGCGTCGTATGTGTCATAAAAATACATAAAATATCTATTAATACTAATTTCGGAGTACTGAAGTATCTATAATTATTAATCAATCTAGTAACTAATTAACTTGTGTTATTTTATCCATACCACCGCATATACTACGATTTAAGCATGATGTACAATTACTATAACTATATTACATAATGTAAAATTTGTGTTGCCCTTATCAAGTCCCTATGTGTACTCATTATTTTTCCTTCATTTCTATCCATGTATGCATCTATTTATACATGTTTGGATGGAAGTATATATATGCATGCACATATGTGTCCATAGGTGGGCGCTTCCATTACAGTCTCCTCCTTGCACTTGGCTTTTTGGAAAAAGAGTACGTGTGGTTTGGTGGCGTTATAAATAAAAAGACTGATATAATTTTACTCTATTACCTACACATTTTGATGCAAACTAACTGCATAGCAGAAAGTAGTACTTGATTTTCATTAGGTGCTTCAATTTATTTTCTTGTTCATACTATAAATTTTAGATAGCTCTTATGCATTTTCCCCTTTTAATTGGTATGCCCATAAATTTATAAATGTTTTTTGATGTATGCCCATATATATATTATGAAGGTACATGAGACAAGGTCACATTCTCACTCATCTGGAGGAGAGGAAGAGAAAATGTTGACAAGGAAGCAAAAGGCTGCAGAGAGCAAGGGGAAAGATGACGAGCACCACGCAAAGAAGAAGGCCAAGTCGGAGAACAATAACAGGAAGGCCTCCGATGGGAAATCGAGGGACAAGATTGCAATGGAATTTGACAAGTTCTGTAAATCGACAAGCGAACACCTCTCCATCCAACAGATGCGAGATATTCTCGATGCCAATGGCCAGGATCCTTCGGGTTCCGATGATGCTGTGGTCCCTAGATGGTAATTCAGTTTCTATTCATCCTCTGAGCTTGTGCAACAGACAATGTGTTAGAAAGCGTTTATTTGTCAGTGTTTTAATTGACCCCACACAGTAGTACAGTTTTTGATGGACTCTTAACGGTCATTTTAATTGGTGTGTGTATCATTAGTGTTTTTAGACCACCGTCTGGTGGTGGTCGACTTTCTAAAACAAAATATATATATATATATATATACCACCACTAAAATACTTTAAATATATGTTAATGATAGATTGATTTTGTTACCCCGTCCCGGATTAAGAGCCCATTTTGATTTCCATATTCTTAAGAAAAAAATTTCAACTTGATCAGTAATGAAGACCTTGATTTACTCGATAATTCTACGTAAACATGAATATATATCTGATATAAAAACTAATATATCAAATGTGCCATCAGTGCGTCGGTTAAAAGAACCTTATCATTATTCACTATAATCAATGAGTAGTAATTGACATATGTTAGATTTTTATGTTAAATATTAATGTCCATATAGAAGTACTCTTATTTGGTACATTGTTTATGTTCCAAACTTCGAATTATTCCGAAAGAGGAAAGGGATCAGTATTTGCCCATTGTGATGCGATTACTACGTGTGTTCATTTAAAACACTAACCAATGCACTTTGCGATACATCAATTTGGGCTCTAAATTTGGCGCCTCTTATCTCAAATTTGAAGATAATGCGTGAGTATATTATGTTTAGTTTTGAATTTTGGATTGAAGAAATCTTAACTTGCATGTACAGCCAAGATATGATGTTCTACGGACCCCTCGATAAGTGTCCGGTTTGCAGCTACAATTTGAAGTACAGTGGATCCCATTATTCTTGCAAAGGAGCATACAGTAAATGGTCCACTTGTACCTTTACCACTAGGGACTGTCCAAGGAAAGAGGAACCGATCCGATTCCCCAATTTCATTCAAGATACCGCCATTGCTGATGTAATTTTCAATTCCCATCTCTGTTGATTCCTCATAAAATTATATGATATAATTGGTGTAATGTTTTAATTCTTCCCCACTTGATGTGTAGCTGCTAAAAAATCATCAAGGACCTAAGAGTCGATCTCAAAGGGCTATTATTTCTAATAACAAACCAATTGAAGGAATGACCATTTCGCTCTCAGGCCGTCTATCTCGCACGCATGTATGTCTTAATACTGTATTGTATCGGATTGATATCGCTGTGCATGTATTAATGATGTGTCAAGCACATGATTCATTGATCTGCGGGACCTACAACTTGTATGTCCTATTGCAGTACTACTCGGGAAACCTACAAGCAAGTGGGGGTCCTGCCAAAGTTCCTGAGAAATCAAATGTTTGACTCATCAGTTACAACACTATACTCCTCTTGGTGTTAATTGTTGCTAACTTGTTTTGCTTAAATGTTAGCAATATTGGAGGTCAGAGATAGATAAACATGGAGGGAAGGTTGCCAACTCAGTTATTGGTAATTGACCACAAACCATGCCAAATCCGGTTTAATTTTTTGATATCGAATTGATTCCCAACACTTATATGAGAACTTTCCTCCTTTTTCTTTTTTCTTTTTGCAGGTGTATCTTGTCTAGTTGTGTCCGCCACCGAGACAGAACGCGGTGGCTCATCCAAAGTAGCAGAAGCAGTGTAAGTGCTCTGTTTTTTAACTCAAATGTATACATTTAGTTGTATTAAGTTTCAAAAAGCCGCTACACGGGAATTTGATTGGATGTCATCCTCAAATAAATGTTCGTACATTTTATATGCGTTATATGCTTGACCACATTCTTTATTCTTGATTTGTTTCTGTGTAGGGAAAGAGGCATACCCATAGTTAGGGAAGAATGGTTGAGTGACAGCATCGAGAAGCAAGAACCTCAGCCGTTGGATGCTTATGATATTGTCAGCGATCTTGCTGTAGACGGCCAAGGAATCCCATGGGAAAAACAAGATCCTAGCAAAGAGGACCCTCGAATCCATTGCTGCAGAAGTACATACTCTCCTCATCCAAAACCCGAAACTTCACATTTTCTACTTTTCCTTTATAATTTCAAATTTTGTATCTGCGGGGAGGTTCAGTTTTGATTTGAATGTCATCTGATCATTTGGTATTGTGGAATCCAGGTAAAAGTATATGGAAAGAGAGGAGTACACAAAGACACCAAGTTACAAGAGCAAGGCAGGAAGATTCTCGAAAAAGACGGACTATTGTACAACTGTGCCTTTTCAGTATGCGATTCAGGAAGAGGAGTGAATGAGTATATATATATATAACTCAAACCCTTAATATTTCCATTTTATTGAGTTTGTGACAAAGAACTTCATAGTTTTCTTGAAGATGGGGTGCAAACTCAATACTGACAAAGCAAGGGCCTTTTAGTTAACAAATAAAGTTTTAACGTCAGTTACCGAAATTCACTAACAGTGGAGTGCAAACAAAAATAATTTAAAATATGCAGTGCAAACATAGAAATACAGACCTAGCATGGGGTGCAAACTGAATATCTCTTAATATTTCCGGTGCAAACATAAAATACGGACCTAGCACGAGGTGCAAACTGAATATCTCTTGATGTTTCCAGTGCAAACATAAAATAAGGACCTAGCACGGGTGCAACCTGAAAATATCTTTTAATGTTTCCAGTATATTGAGTACTATTATGTTATCTAATTTCATTTAATGCAGCTATTGTGTCATGCAACTCATCACTGCTCCTGAGAACAAGTTGTACATGTACTACAAGAAGGGCCGAGTTGGTGATGATCCTCAAGCCGAGGAAAGGCTAGAGGAATGGGAAAATTTAGATGCTGCTATAAAGGAGTTCGCAAGGCTGTTTGAAGAGTTGACAGGAAATGAGTTTGAGCCATGGGAGAGAGAAAAGAAGTTCGAGAAGAAGTCACAGAAGTTCTTCGTCGTCGATATGGTAAAAGATCTTGTTTTTCCATCTCCCCATTCATTAAGTCTTACTGAAGTTCGTACTTTTAGAGGGCTGCAATCATTTCTTCATCTTCTTGCTCGGAATTAAATTTTCTCAACACTGGTAGTTACACCTTGATTTAAAAAATTAGCCTATCCCAGTGCATTTTATCCCACTATTCTGTCTAACCCCACTCTGCCCCTTTTAATAGTATCCTTCTGTTATGTGTAGGATGATGGATGTGATATTAGGCATGGAGGGCTTGGGCTTCGGCAGCTGGGGATTGCAACGGTACATAGCAAGCTTGATCCAATGGTTGCACATTTTATGAAAGTTCTTTGCAGTCAAGAGATCTACAGGTACCCTTCTTTTTGCTACTATTTTGGCCTCGTTTTCTCTGGTGTGTTTTTAGTGCTTCAGTGTTTTGAAGTAACTCGAACCATTTTATAGAGTTTGGAGCACCCAACCCAAATGCAGTTGGTAATGGGTGGAGTAGCCCCAATTTTTTATATACTGCTTTCTGGGCTTTGGTTTTCTGATTCAAGATTTATAGTCACAACACTACTTGAACTGGATACAAAGATAGTGGGCCATGGGTGGCCATTTGCTTGATCTTTAGCACGAATATGGTGCTTCAGATTTCAATAGACCAATGGCATTTGACAAGTTTCCATATAGGTATGCTTTGATGGAGATGGGACATGATGCTCCTGATCTTCCTATGGGAATGCTCTCTAACCTCCATTTGCAAAGATGTACTCTCCCCTCTCCCTCTCCCTCCCCCCCCCCCCCCTTTTCTCCCTCTTTCTCTAACTGGATTATTTATGACCAGGTGAAGAGCTGCTCCAAGTATTCGTAGAGAAACTGAAATCTCTGAAGGAAACGGGGCAAAAAGGTGCAGCCGTGTGGTATGATTTTAGCCAAAGATGGTTCACAATGATGCATTCAACTAGGCCCTTCATCTTTAGGGACTTTCAAGACCTTGCAGATCATGTAAGGAAACTGAACAGCTATACACCTTTATATCTAAGTAAGTGTTGGCTTCCGGTACTAATATATAATCAAAAATTTCAGGTTGCAGCTGCATTGGAGACCGTGAGGGATATAACTGTGGCTTCGCACCTTGTGGGTGATATGACCAGCAGTACCATAGATGACCCTCTGTTTGAGCAGTACAAGAAATTGGGTTGCTCTATTTCTCCCGTGAAAAAGGATTCTGACGACTACACGATGATAGTGAAGTACCTCGAGAAAACTTATGAACCTTATAAAGTTGGCGAAATCGTAAGACTTGGTTTCCTTATTTCCATAATCTATGAAGGATTAAAATTTGTGTTTTTAAATTCTAAATTGTTGTTATGTTGCGCCAGAGTTACGGTGTATCAGTTGAAAATGTGTTCGCTGTTGAATTGAGTGCTTGCCCTTCATACGACGAGATAAAGAAATTACCAAACAAAGTTCTTCTTTGGTGTGGTAAGAAGTGCGTTTCAGTTTGTTGTTACTTTGTAGATTCTCATTATGGGTATGTTTTGTTTTAGGTACTAGGAGTTCAAATTTGGTGAGGCATTTGCACAAAGGATTCTTGCCTGCAATATGCTCACTTCCTGTTCCTGGATATATGGTAAGTTCTATTCACATATATACATAGTGTTACCTTGGTGTATGGTACAGTTTCTTGCATGCTGTGCTCACTGCTTCGTTGCAGTTTGGAAAGGCCATCATTTGTTCGGATGCTGCAGCAGAGGCGGCTAGATACAGTTTTACTGCAGTTGACAGGCCCGAGGGCTTCTTAGTTTTGGCAGTTGCTTCTTTGGGAGATCAAATCACAGAGGTCACAAGCCCACCTGAGGTAGTACACGTACTTCACTGGTATCTAAAATTCCTTCTCACTATTGATGAAATGTGGGTTTTGCTTCGAGCAGGAGACCAAGTCATTGGAAGAGAAGAAGGTTGGAGTGAAGGGACTTGGGAGGAAGAAAACAGATGAAAAAGAGCATTTCGTTTGGAAGGATGATATCAAGGTGCCGTGTGGGCGCCTCATGCCGTCCGAGCACAAGGATAGCCTTCTGGAGTACAATGAATACGCTGCTTATGATCCACAACAGGTCTGATTTGACTCTCTTTTATTGATTCCGCTAATCAGCGCTACCCAATTTTGGCATTTTTGTTAACGTCTTGTTGTGGTCTTTATTCCCTCCCCCCCCCCCCCCCCTCCCCTCCTTTTCTGTTATTTGATAGGTGAGTATGAGGTTCTTGGTGGGAGTGAAGTTTGAAGAGAAGCATTTGGAGTATGACACGGCTGAGTGAAGCTGGCGATGGGAGGAGGAAAGGCTGTGTGAGAAGAACAGCAGCTGAAGAAGGGTTGTGAACAGAATCTGTTGCTTGCTCCTTTTGCTGAATTTTGTGGTGGCATGTACTTGCACTTACTTTTGTGCTCACCTTCCTCTTTTCTGCTACTACGTGTATATGTAAAAATTGTCTCAAAAACATCTTTTAGGTTCTTGGAATTCATGAATATGAACTTAGTACATCCTTGCTATGCATGTATTTTGTGCACAAATCTGAACCATCTTGGTGCTTCCATGGGAAGCTTATGTTCTTAGAATGCATGAGTATGATCTACTTGCCCTTTGGACCTACCGATATGTAAGTCATAAATCTGAACAAAAACATGGCACGTCCAGCCAACGCAGTTTTATTGGTCAAGAATTTTACTGGAACGTTCGATGCTAGTGTCTTCTTTCTGTTTCATTGGTCAAGAATTTTACTGGGACGTTGCATTCTAGTGTCTTCTCCGTTTGGGTTGAGTTCATGTCGGGAGAAATGAGTTTTTAGATTGAACAGGAAAATGCTATGACTTTCTTTGATGTTCCATAAAGGTCTACTTGTTAAAGCCCATACAATTAAGTCATTGCAACCAAAATGCATAAAAGAAATTTATCGAATGGCCAGAAAAATGTCAACGGAAATGTTTTGCACCTCCTAAAAATGATAGGCAAATACCCACTTCATAAATGGCAACGGAGAAGATTTGTTCATCAGGGTGATATTTAGTAAACTGATCGGGGCTCACAAATCCAGAAGGAAATTGAAACGTTCCAAGAAGAAAATTGAGATTTTAATTCGAGAAAGCGCGTGTAAATATTTCAATTATCTAGTACCTGCTTTGTAGGGGGGGATGTCAACTGCAATAAATTGCTCTACAACATGACATGCACTATATTTTAGAGTACGTCATGTACAATCATATGTACAATCATTTTAAACAAAAATGTATGTGATGTGGGGAGTGATACTCAGGAATCACCACGTGCAGAAAATGTTAACTGAAATGCCCCCTACACAGGCACAATGTGGGTTTGGCCTTTTTTGCTCTGGAGGAACTTTGTACTCGTTGCTAAAAACAAATATGCATGAATAATACGGATAATGGTGGACCTAGAATTAGATAGAGGAGTGGGCTGAAGCTAGATCATTCTTCAGTGTACAACTAACAACATATTTCTCACTGCTTGACTGTGCTGGAGCTAGCTCTCGCAGATCCCAGTTCCACCCCTGAATGGATTGGAACTGATTGAGCAATTACAAATTGTGGGGCTTTTGTCTAATGGCAGAAATTACCTGTTCTTTGATTTTTCTTTCTAAACCACTATCATTTTTCTTCTTTCTTCGGCTGCTTGTTCCCCACCTAATTTCTACTTGTGTTCACCTGGACAGTTCTATATAAATTGTGGGGCTTTTGTCTATTGGGAGAAAGTTCCTGCTCTTTTCTCGGAGAGTTCAAATATGCTAGGGATGAAGAAGTGGAGGAAAATCCCATTCCATAGAGAGATGTGTGGGTGCTTTTTGTGTGTAACAAAAGTATAAACCTGTGTGACAGTGTCAACTTTGTGAGAGCATATAGGGTATATTAATTATTATGGGAGAGTAATTCTTGAGAGAGTGAGTGGGTTCCCTTGTGTTCCTCGTTTTGGTACTGGAAGAATCTACAACTTCGCTCCCATAGACATATGAACCACGTTACATCTTTGTGTCTAGCATCTTGGTTTACAATACAAAAATTGGTTTACAATACAAAAAGGTAGTGTTGACGTCCAATGAATAGTTGGTGCGTGGACAGAACAAGTTTGACCATTGATCTCGCACGCACTGCGAGTTTATTTAACCTGACCAAGATCCCAACAAGTGGTATCAAAATTCAGGTTTCGGTGGGGAGCAATGGCAGAAGAAAGAAAAGGAATCGATAAGTTTGATGGCAAGAACTTCAGATTCTGGAAAATGTAAGTTGAAGACCATCTATATGGGGAGAAAATGCGGAAGAACACCAGAAACAATGACAGATGAAGATTGGGCACTACTTGACAGACTAGTGTTTGGAGTCATCCGATCATCATTGTGAAGAAGCGTGGCATTAAACGTGGTAAACAAAAAAGACCACTGTCGGTATAATGTAAGTGTTATTTGGCATATATGAGAAATCTTCTACAAACAAGAAGTTGCACTGATGAAGAAAATTAAATAATTTGAGTATGTCAAAAAACTGTATTGCGGCAGATCATCTGAACAAGTTCACTTGATCAATTCCCTAATAAGCCAGTTGTCTACCATGGAAATTAATTTCGATGATGAGATTCGAGTCTTGTTAGTTCTGGCTTCTCTACCAAATAGCTGAGAGGCCATGAGAACAGGGGTGAGCAACTCAGTCGGGAAAGACAAACTCAAATTTGTCAATATAAGAGATTAGATTCTAAACAAGGCGGCTCCCAGAAACGATTCTTGTGGACCGTTCCAACTCCGTCCAACCTTAAATGTTGAAGCAAGCAGCAAAGATTCAACTCGACGAAATGGGTACAGTAGATTCAGATGAAGACACGGTGTCATGGTCGAGAAATCCAAATAATTCCAATCATTCTTAAAACCAGAATAATCAAAGATTAGTTAGTGCTGATACAAAAAAATCAGTGTCAAGCACCAGAAAAAGTTCCGAAAAACAAGACTGAAGCAAAGGTTGTTTCAGAAGAGCAAATGTGAATGGATATGCTCTTTAAAGAGTTAGTCACAGAGCACCATCTCACTCTAATTGAAGAACTCGAGTTATTTATCAAGTGAATTAGGCAAGGTATATCTTGGTGATATTAAAGTACAAATGGATCAAGTAGAACATGTATTTGTGAGATTAAAATATGCGAGGTTGCACATGGCAAGATGATAGGTACTCTTTTTCCAAAACAAGAAGTACATCCAGGAAGGCATGGATCTCCTTGTTATGAAAATTTGTTTGGGATGTTCAAATGCAAATCAATGCACATTTAAAGACCAACCCTGTAACATTTGTTTATCTATGCAAAGAAATTCTCAATAATTACGAATTCAAAGCTCCTATGTCCTCTCAAAGAAAGAACGCCTAAAAAAACAGTTACGCTTCTACAATTCATGTACCAAATCTTTCAATAATTAAACAAAGCATGCTTTTTGGCTATTGTCTACGTCAAATGTTTCTTTAAAAATTGAACAGTGACTCTTAAATTGAATCCGAGGAATACATGCCTTCACCAACAAGAAATTCATTTTAAGCCAAACATCAATTTATTGAACCAAAATTGCGGCACAAAAGTGTTGAACTATTATTCACATAACAAATGGATTTACATGTATCTACAATTAAATTGAATCAAAACAAAGAAGCTTGCTTCTCTTTTTCTTGAAATATAGATTTTACAAATGAACTTCAACCCCAAAGCATCTTGGACAGAATAGGTATCCACACTTTTCCTTCACATAACAAATGGATATACATGTATCTGAAACTAAACTGAATCAGAAGAAAAAAATAGAAGAATTGCATTTTTCTTTCTTGAGATTTGAATTTCAACTTTAACCCACCTTTTCTTCCCTAATCTATCCGTGGGACACTAACTTAACACCTGAATAAATAAACTACAAACTTACACAAATCAATCAACCTAAGCTACCAAGGAAACATCATTGATATATAACAGCAGGAGGAAACTTAAACTTATCGGAGATGAATGGTATTACCTGAGGACTCTCCACCAAATCTCTGTAGAAATCATACTCAGCCTCATAATCATGCAACCGAAGCTCAGCCTTCTGATTTGTGTGATAATGATGCTTTGCCAAATCTGATTTTCCAAAGCCAAAAAGACTAACTTTGTCACAAGTTGTCAAAGCTAGCACAACAGCCTGCATACCCGAAGAGTAATGAAAATTAGCCCCATCATAAGCAGATCCCCATTCCTCAATCGACTTCTCCATATTATCAATAAATCTTTTCATTGAATAATACTTCACAATTCGAGCACATAACACATCCAAACGAGGATCGGTGATGAGCAAAGGAGCTTTGTGAGACGAATTACACATTGTGTAATCCAAAAAATGAACCGGCTGGCATATGTACATAACTATGGCAACTTTTTCTCCATAGGGATGGCAAAAACAGCTACTTCTTCGAGCACAAAAGTGCAGTATATTGCTATTGACAAAAGAAATGGTAGTTTTTGAACCAACATTTCGCTCAAAACTCGTGGTTCTCGCATTGTTCAATCGAATCACAGCCTCATGGCTATCAATTAACTTTCCATTCTCGCTATTCAATAAAATTCCACTGTTTCCAACAACAGCACATGTTTTGTATGTCCTCTTCGAATTCATAGCTCCGTTGTACCGATCAATAGAACCTTTGACTTGATTCACCATCTCCAACATGATATCTGGCTGAAATCGCCGCCTCCGAGACCAATCCTGCAAATGTTAAAAACAATTCATTAATTCTTGTGAGGCTGACTTGATTGGATATATTTTATGTTTTTATTAAATAGTGATTTATTAAATAAATTAGAATTGACGTTATTAAATTTGGAATGCTACTGTGTTAGAGAAGAATGGTAAGTAGGAACTAAGACAGATAAGGAAATTGGTCTTCCCTGTGTCTATAAAAGTGCATAACATCCGTCAATTGTGTACATCATTCTTACAATACAACACATTTGGTTTGAGTTTTTGTTTGTTCATGGAATTCATAATTTCACATGGTTACTCTGAGTGTCATCAACTTATTATGCAACCTCTTGACACAACTATAAGAGAGTCTCGATGTGAATTTACCAATTTAAGATTCCAAGAACGACCAAAAACTTGAACTAAACAAGCACTAGCCACTAGGGGTTTATTAAGTGTGCAATCAAGGCCCAGAGAAAGAAACCAATTTCTGGTGCAATCTTAACAACAAGTGCAATAAACCTCTATCACTTTTGGGGTTGTTACGGACCTCTAAGGTAGTTCTTAATGTCATGTAATTGCTTGAGGTACTGTAAAATCATGTAGTCATGTAAATTTGTTTAACCTGCAAGTGCCTCCGAAATTGCAACCACATTCGGTAGAACTCCGGTGACCGTAGTTGTACTGGAATACCTCGAGCCGACCTAACTCGAACATTAATCCCGGACCTTGATGACGAGAGAAAAGACCGGTGCCGGTCTCGACCTCCGAAGTTCCCTTCAACCAACTGCTTCGATCTCCTGCGTATCAGCTAATATTATCAGGCTATGGTATATCTTTACAATTAGCTAATACCTCGTTTAACTGAGCAACTCCTGCTTATTAGCTCATATTATTAGGCTAGGGTATATCTTTACAATATTTATCCAAATTTAATCTCTATTTACAATAACCTGATAATATTAGCAAATACCTGCTTCAACTGCAACTGCGGCTTATTAGCTAATATTATCAGGCTATTGTATATTCTTCACAATATTTATCCAAAATTAGTCTATATATATCAACAACCTAATAACATTAGCTAACTGATACAGTAATAACTGCTTCAACTGAGCAACTGCTTAATTTCCTGCTTATTATTAACTAATATTATCAAGCTACTGTATATCTTTACAATATTAATCCAAATCTAATTTATATTTAGAGTAGCCTGATAATATAAGCTAACTAAAACGTGCTTCAAATTAACCATTACTCAATGTATCCTGCTTCTTATTAGCTAATATTATGAGAATATTGTATATCTTTCCAATATTAGTCCAAATCTAGTCTATATCTAAAATAACCTGATAATATTAGCTAAAATACCTGCTTCAACTGAGCTTCGCCTGCGTCAATCGCCGCGAACTTGAGCAGCGTGGCATTGAATGCCGGCGCAGCCGGTCTGACAACAAGAGGCGCGCCGTCTTGGAGTCGAGGGGAGGCGAAGCCGCCGCGCCGGAGCGCGACTCTGAAGCTGAGAGTGGCTGCGAGTACAATGAGCAGGAATATGCTGAAGAGCGGGCGAAATGAGCGCTTCATTTGAGTTTGATTAACACAATGGAGCTGTTTATAGTTTGGAGGATGAAGAGATGGAAATACTGTTGCATATTGTTTGAAAATGGTGTGTGAGGATGAGATGAGTCGGATTTTGCTTCATATTTGAGAATCTGTAGCTAGAAACTGTACATAGTGAGAGAGATTTGTGGCTGAAGAAGTTAGAGAAAGAAACCAGATTTGCAAAAATGGCGGAGAGAGATTAGTCGGGGCCCTTGGGGAAGACTTCGGTTTATCCAATGAGACGAGGTCGAGTAGAATCTTTTGCGATATATATGTAATATAGGAAAATGATTATCCAAAACACCATAATCAAATATTAGTTACATATTTAATTAAGGCAGCCACTATTTGCACTCCACTTATTTCTTGGTTTCACTCCAATGTTAAAAAAGTTATAAGTGTCTATTTGCACACCACTCCTTCCTTTTTTTACCCAATAATTATTTATCTTAAAGTTAAAATTAACCTTCCTAATTACATATTATTAACTTATAATTACTTTGTAAAATTCAAATAGAATTAAATATTTTTTTACGTCTGATTTCTCCTCCGACCGTGTTTGATTTACTTTTCACTTGAAACAAAACATAAACCTCACTCACCAAATAACGAGTGAGAAAGTGAGCCTTACTCGCTTGACATCCGTATTCTGGTTGCACCATAGTCACCCCATGTCTAGCGAGTAATATACTCGTTAGATGTTAAGCTTAAAAAATTAGACAGTAAGTTTTATTCATTCTAGGTACACCCCAGCCACCAAATGTCCAGCGAGAAAGTAAGCCTTACTCGCTGGACATCCGTCTTCTGGTTTCACCATATTCACCTAATGTCTAGCGAGCATTATCACTTTACGACATGGGATCAACAGATTCTTCTTTTAATACTAGTAATGTAAGTAAATTACTCATTTTCTTCTTCTTTGCAATAATTAGGATAATAAATTAACAAGAAATAAATGATCAAAACATGCATGGCAGTATTTTTAATATCTAAAAATGGTACTTAGATAGTGTAATACATTAAGCCTAACACATGTACCAAATCCAAGCAAATACATTAACAAAAAAGAAGTACAAAAAATAATTACATTAAGCCAAACGCAATTGCATTTACATAAAAATAACTATTTTGTTTTCTTCGGTGGTGGGGCTTTGACTTTTTCGGAGGATTTGCATGCTGGCGGGGCTTCCGTTGTACTTGCAGTCTCTATCGGAGTATCTTCATGTGTCTTCTTTCGCCTAGTCTCTATCGGGGCATCCTCATTGTCTTGCTCTGATTTAGTTTTTCTTACATCCCTGAGCATATTGTATGCATATTTCGCAGCTTCTACAAATACAATGTGGACATCAAACAAAAGCAAAAGTCTTTTAATAGAAAAGGAACTCCATAATGGGACCATTAATTGTTCCAGTTACTCAACAAATCAGAATTTCCTTCTTATAGTTCCAACTGAAAACCATTTTCAAATAGAGCAAAACAAATACAACAGGAAAATCATAGAGAAGCAAAAATCTTTTTAAAGATAATGCATTCTATAATGGGGCCCCATGGCAATTAATGGAGACATGATTATATGAAATGCATTGCTTTTGTATGGGAAACCAAAGAAACATACATTTAACGTGTTCTCGGCTAATGGTGCATGTTCCCAGATAAACCATAAGTAAGTGACAACTCGCTGGATATCAGTAGACAGTCATAGCCTGTAACTCGCTCCATGATAAGCGAGTATGAGATGCATAATCACTAGATATGTAGCGAGTAAGACCAATTAATTGACTGCTAGCATTTTCGTAAAGATTTTATATCAAAAATGCACAACCTCATTCCCAGTAAAAACAATCACAATATTCAAAATTAAACCGATATAATAAATAATGTTATACATGCTTGACCAAATCACTAGAAGCTAAACAATACCCATAAATAGAAATCACTAGAATCTAAATAATACCCATAAACAGAAATTACTATGTCAAATTGTGAAACTTACTTCGTTCGTGATGTTGAAGACGGAAATAGCGAGATAATGATGCCGATGGTAAAGTAAGTGAAGGATGGTGCTTGTGATGAAGACGAAGATGAAGAATGGGTGAGTCTATGAGGAGGAGTGGGTGAGAAAGGTTAGCGTGAATGAGGGAAATGAGAGAAAAGATCGTGCGAGTGGTGGGAGTGGCTTTGAAGTTAATTATTAACTTATGAATTAATGTGTTTAATTAATTAATTAATTAATTTGTGTAATAACAGGAGTGGTGAGATTGGTTTTGGAGTGGTAAAGAGAAAGCAATAATACTTTTGGAGTGTTTCTAAGCAGTGGAGTAAAACTAAGAAATAAGTGGAGTGTGAATAGTGGCTGCCTTAATTAAAGATAAATTTTAATCTATTTTTATCATTAATAATATTTTAACCTATGTAAAATAGTAAATTTTATATATTTTAAATAATTATTTTTTATTATTTCATTAATTAATTAAATTAATAATTTTGACAAAAGAAAAGAAAATTAATAACATATTGATCAAGTATTTTTTTAAAATATTTTATATTAAGAATCCAATAAGCTTTTTTAATGTTTGAAATTGTAAATATTTTATTTTTATTTGTATATAATCACTGCACCAAACTTTATTAGAAAACAAGTTATAGTGTTACCAATTCAATTAGCCTCTTTCAATAGTTTTAATAATATAGTCTTTTTTATAAATATAAAAAATTTTAATAATATTAAAGTCTTTTTTATAAATATAAAAAATATATTATATACTTGAGTATATCATGTTTCTAGTTGGTAATGAAAAAATCTAATTTATCATTGATACAAATGTCACATGGTTAAGTGTTAAAGTCCGATTTTTTTGGACGTCTCAAATTGAGTATCTCAATTTTAGCGTAAAATTCACTTAACCTCTTTTAATACTTTAATAATTTTAAAGTCTTTTTATAAATCCAAATATATATATATATATTATACTTTAGCATATCCTATTTTTAATTGGTAATGGAGAATTTAATTTAACAATGATAAAAATTTCAGATAGATGAATTTGTGTAAAAGACAAAAAAAATATCCTTAATTTTGCAATTATGAATTTAATGATAGTAGATTATTTTTTTCAAAATTAAATACAGAATTTGAGTAAGAATGGGTATTTTTCTCAGATTTGTGAATAGAAATTGTCTGTAAGTTTAAAAACTTACAGCGTCTTTTATGTCTAGCAAAGTCCATATAATATATGAAATTTTTATAGGAGCAAATCATCATTAATTTTGCAACTTGTAATTAAAATAGGTAAATATTAAAACAAGAGGTAATATGTAGTCTTTATTCAAACGGGAAAAATATTGCTTTGGGCTAGGAGTTGCATTTAAAGAGAAAGATATGGGTTTAAATGTAGAAAAATGCGTTTGATAGCTTTAAATCCGGGCCATGAATTTGGTAACTTAAATTTGGGCCTGAAATCCCATATAACTATAAAATTCTTATTTAATTAAAATTTATATATAACTTTATATATAAGCATGTTGTTGTTATATTATTTCTTATTTGAACTTAATAATTCTCTTATTCTACTCTTTTTCTATAATTGCTCAAAGTAGTAAAATAAATTATTGCAAACGTAATAGATCAGCATATAAGGTCAGAATTTTCAGGCCCGGATTTTTTTATATATATAAAACTAGAAGTTTTATTATTTCTTATGAACCCAATGTTTCATATTTAATTAAGAACCTGCAATTCATTGTTTCTTATGAATCTAAAGTCTCATACGACAAAGTATCAGCTCTCAACTTTTTACGTCATCAATTTATACATACTTAAGAAAAATTTATCAGGTGCTTGGCAATACCTAAAAAATGGGTATGACCACCAGAAAATGGCCATCATGCCAACACTCGTAATGAATAGACTGAATCTATGACGATGACTGAGTATAACTCTTTTATTTTCGATACTTTGCTCCTAAAGTAGCACTATCAAGGACTCCCGTCTATTATGCCTTGAATATACTCATAAAGTAGCACTATCAAAGACTCCCGTCTATTATGCCTTGAATATACTCATAAAGTAGCACTATCAAGATTATTGTTTTTCAAGTGGTCTAAGCAAGTTGGTTATTTGCTTATATCATAATAGAACAATCAAATATTAATGAAATCATAATTTTAGAACAATTAATTCTAACGCAATTCCCTGAAGAAAGTGCCATGTCTTATCAAAATAGAAGTCAAGAAAATAGGTGCAACAATTCCCCCCATAAAAGGTGGATAATAGTTTTTCCTCTACTAGAGGTAAACATAGTAATTGCCCCATGTAAAAATTATTATAAAATTCAAGAATCACCTAAAGTGGTTTATTAAGAAACGCCGGACCCTAAATCATTACCATGTATCAAAATATGTGATAGGTAAATACAAGACCACTATTATTTTATTAATAATGTGAAAACACTCATACTGAATTGGGAGATCTTGATGAGTATATATATTTAATTGATATAATATAATTGTGTTTTATGAAGTTGATGCTTGCACTCCTCTTGATAAAGAGGCTTTTTATGAGAAGTTAAAAGCAAAACCAATCTAGGTCTAGAAAACCTAAATTATCATACATTTCTGATTCTTTTATTTAAGGCATGGAGTATGAATTGCATAATACACTTTTCAGATGGTGTTATATCATATGCTATTATCGAAAAACTAGAAGTTTTTCAATCAGTTGATGCTTAATATACACAATGTATCCATTGTAGCTGGACTTGCACAAAAGATTGAAGGCTCCAGAAGAGCCTATATAATATTACCTAATAATACCAAAATATTCATTAAAGATTATTATTATTATCAAGCAATTCTCGAAGAAATTTGCTTAACTTTAATAAGTATCATATTGAAATAAATAGTGAAAGTTAGCAATGGATTACTATGCATTATTAATTAGTCTTGGGTGCCAGAAGCTTACACTAAAATCATTATTACTTTCTCCTCGGGTCTCTATTGCATAACATTGTGCATCATTACTAGTGTTAGGAGCCAAAAGCTCCCACTAAAAAAACTAAGTATTTTCTCATCGAATCTTTATTATACAACACTTTTTAGTGTTGAATCACTCTCTACTATAAGTCAGAAGTTCAAGTCGAGCTAAAAGTACAACACTTTTTGAATTGACATTTTTTTCTTGAAAGAATGCAAGACAATATTTGTACCTCTGTAGATCCTCCAATACTATGGACACCTATTGATATGTAAGTTTGTTTCATTCTACTATATATTATTTTTGCAAGTTTATTAGCCAACAATTGTGAAGCTTAACTTAGGACTTAATCTTTTTTACAAGCTTATCATGCGTATTCGAAGAAAACACACAACTACTAAATCTAATTTGCATAAAGTTAGTTGTGTTATTCATATATGCTTTGATTTATTTTCAATTATCCCGTATTTAAAACCAATGAAAGGATATGTGTTTACTGCACGTTTTACAAATTATCACTTTGATGAGAAAGTATTCCCATCGTTAAGGGGAGATAAGAAAGTTCCTGCGTAACTACTCATTCCAGAAGAACGGCGAGAATTATAGTGGAACAATCCCACTATGTCTCATCTAGACTCACGTACATCACAATGTGAAAAGGTACGGAGAATACTGCTTTGCAAGAAATTACAAACACATTACCAATTTATTTAATGATACAGTAAAATGTAACAAAGTTATATGTGCCAACTATAAATGCATCTGTCATAATTAGTGTCTTGTAGACAACTTCAAAGTATGGCAATTAATGAATTTGTACCACGCCAAAAGCATGTTCTCTTTAAGGCCCTAAAAGAGGCCGTTATCTTGAAAAAGATACAAGTCCCTAAAGAGACTACATAAGCCCCTGAAGAGGCATTGGTACCAAATAATAATAAGATCTCAATATTTAATAAGAGAGGTGTGGGATAGAAAATAAAATTTCATTGATGATTTATTTGCATATACAGTAACTATTAAAATATTAAAAGGCAATAATACATAACCACATACAATAAATAAATGTCAACAAAGAAAAAAAATCGGCCAAATGAGAAATTGCCATCAAGGCAAAATTGGAATCTCTAAATGAATGTGGTATATTTAGACCTATAGTGCGAACCCTAAATAGATATTAACTTTTTGTTACAAATGGGTGTTCGTAAGAAAATTAAATTAAATAATAAAATACGAGACACAAGGTACAACTTGTGGTACAAAGTTTCCTACAGAAACTTGGGATTGATTATGAGTATTGTATTTCCCTAATTATGAATCCAATATATAAATTTTAAATATCTTATAATTAGCTTAGCAGTTGTTGAAATACTATATATGAGACTTAAATATGTTGAAACTACTAATTTATACGGAGACTTAGATTCTAACATTTGTGTGAAAATACCAGAACGATTAACTTTACCTGAAGTAAAGTCGAAGAATACGTACTCAATAAAACTAAGACGCTAATTATATGGACTTATCCATTCCAGAAGAATGCGATACAAATCCATTCCGGAAGAATGGGATATAATCGTCTTAGTAAAGATTTGTTTAAGGAATGAAATGAAAACAATCTCATTTACCATGTGTCTTTACAAATGAATTATCAAAAATAATTTTTCAATTGTAGCAATTTATGTAGATACACTAATAGAGACTTGCAACACTCTGTGTTTATTTTAATGTTAATTATGTTATTTTAAGTAAATAATGTGTGGAATTTATATTTTTGAAATTTTTCTATCCATAATTTGGAAAAAAGCTCTATCTGTAAATTGTAGATCTCTGAATTACCTTTTCAGGGATATGAAGATCATCTCAATCAGAGTTCCGAACGAGAAATTATGGCCAAAACAAAAATAGGGTAGTAAGGCAAAAAATTTGCCTGCGGACTGGTATGAGGATTTTGGCATACCGGTCCAGCGTATAAGTTTTGGGAAAGAATTTGGCTGCGAACATGTATGAGACTTCTGCATACCGGTCCGACGTTTAAAAAATTGAAAAATTTTGCGCTGCGGACCGGAACTCCATTTTAGCATACCGATCCGAAATACGGAACAGTGCACCGACTTAAGTTAATTTAAGTGCATTTTATCCCATTTTTCATCCATTTTTTGACCGAACACTTCTAAGAACCTCTAGAGAGCTCTAGAGAAAGAAAAGAAAGGCTTCTTAAGCAATTATTGCCTATGTTTCATCTCCGATAAAGATTTTCGCTCTAAATCATCATAATCGTTTTCTTCTTCATTATTCATCATATTCTTTACGTGGATTGCTTGGGAAAAAGCCTGAATCTTCGTCTTTTCTTCTTCTTTCTCGTTAATAATTTGAGGTAGGGGTTTACTTGCTTTGAAAACACGATAATATGACTTTATTACTCAAAAAAAATTGTGTTTGATTCATATTTGGTTGAGAACTAAAACATAAGAAAGTTTATGTTGTTTTGTGATTCATAAAGTTATAAATGCATGATTTAAGGCAAGATATGCCATCTACACTCGATATAAAGTGTTATCTGGACTACATGAATATCTCTTGGTTGTATGGATAATATTTGCTGAAGTAATTGAGTTGTTTGTGAATTATTTACACCAAGAGATATAATATGAAGATTATTAGTGGGTACATGGCATAAATTGCTTACTATGTACGTTTGAAAGCACGTTTTGCATGTTATACATCAATATTGTGTCAACCGAAGGCCGGTATTTTTATGCCAAATTCTTGGATGGACTCGTGATTCCTGGTTTGACAAGTTATTTTATGAGAAACCGATATTATATCGTATTGATTCGAAGAGCTTGTGTCTCCTCGGGGAATGGTCCTTGGTGTAAATGTATAGTGCTTGTCGAGATGAAAAAATAAGTAAGGCCCGGTGCCCTTGGGTTAAAAATCCCTAAACCCCTGGGGGAGCAACGTTTGGCCGCCTATAAGCCATTGGTGAGGAGCCCGGGAACTTAGGCAAATTTATAAGGCACTGTGAATTTTGTTGTGATTCTATGTTTATATGGGATCGTGACGGTTGATCCCATGGTATTATCATGATGATCTTGTATCTGGCGATAATGGATCATACCTATACAGCCTGGATATTTTATTGTACGGTAAACAGTTGGCACGAGAGGTAACCTGCATTGGCATGCTTATGCATTATTTACTTGATGAAAATGGTTCTTATTGGTATTAATTAAGCAAATATGGTTTCAAAAATATGTTATAAACCTGGTTTGAAACACATGCCCTATGTTTCTCCCCCCCTACTGAGCAAATAGCTCGCCCCTGTTTTCTTTAAAAATATTTCAGGTACACATGAGGACAAAGAGACAACGGGGTCAGGGACGATATAGAGGCTTTGATACAATAAACATTTTTGTGATGTATATATTTTTTTCCCAGAAGCCTCTGCTAGCCCGAGGACTGTAGATCCTTTAGGAATTCATGTAGTTTGGCTTATTATATATATAGATGTGATGCATGTTTGAATGCTATCATGTGTTTTTGTACCCCATGCTTAATACCACTTGATATGTATGTTGTTGTTGTTGAATTATTTTCTCCTCACATACCTATCTTAGTTCTACTAAGATGGGTTAGTAACACTCCAGGTCTTAATTATGGGTGATCTCCTGTAGATTAAGACGGGGGCGTTACAAGACTCCTGAAGCATTCGAGAAAACTGCTAACTATTTAATGAAGGAATTTAAAATGAAATGCATTGGAAAAATAAAATTTTATCTCGACCTATAGATCGAGAGATGCACTTATAGATAAAGGTAAAACCGCCGAGTATTTTCATGTTTGTCTGGTCTTTATATGAAAATTCATACCGTTTTAAAGAATAAGATGAACTTGAGTGCAATTGCTCCTTATATTGGACATTTCCTTCTTTATTAACTTACTCAGTATATATATAGTTTTGCACCAACTAAACGACATCAAATATGTATCAAACATATCACTGGATATCCACACGGAACCACTAATTTTATTTTATGCAAATAACTCTTATGGGTCCAACTTGATAGGTTATGTTAATTCAGGATATATTTCTGATTATCATAAGGTACGATCTCAATTACATTCAATATTTATTAGTAGTAATGCTGTTATTTCTTGGTGACAATTTCTTTAAACCATTTTGAAATTTTAGCTATTCATGAAACTAATCAGAAATATATATGATTGAGATCCTTACTTCAGCATATTCGTAGTTCTTGTTAGTTGTCTTATATTACAGATGTTTCGAGCATTATCTATAAAGACAATACAGTGTGTATAATACATTTTCCAGAAAGTTTCGAGTTGACAAGTATGAGACATGTTTCATATGAGCATTAGATGAACACAAAGATTGAAGTCTTGAAGTCGAGTAAATCCACTTGATGACAACTTAGTAAAGTTTGCTCATGCGGTGATTGTTAAAGCCGATATTTCAAAAATCAGTTTACTAGATTGTTATGATTTGACTTCATCATTAAATTAAATGTAATCGTTCGTCATGAGGGGGAAGTAAATAATCAGGGGGAGCATCCTGAAGTATGTTACCTAATATTTGCACATTGTACTCTTTTTCCTTTAACTAGGTTTTGTCCCATTGGGTTTTCCTAGTAAAAGTTTTAACGAAGCAACATGTTGTACATTTGATGCCGGTTCAATGATCCTAGAAGAATTTTGTACTCTTTTACCTTCACTTTGGTTTTTTTTCCACTGGGTTTTTCCTTAGAAAGGTTTTAATGAGGCAACTGTCATTGAATTGTGGCATAATGGACATTCAAGGGGAAGTATTGTAAAGTATTGATATGTGAATGTACATAAGTAATATTATAAGATACAATTTGTCCCACATTATAATTGTGGTATGAATGAGGATATTTCCTCATAGTATATATATTTATATAATGTAACTTGTCCCACATTGATTTTGTAGAGAAGTAAGGAGGTTAACTCTTAATATAAATAAAGCTAACTCTTACACATATTAGACATTAATTGAACAATAAGACTTCTCTTATTATCTTCTTTGTTTCTCTCTCTCTCTATTATTTCAACATCTAATACAATTTTCAAAAGATTGTCGATTAAGAAATTCATGAAAATAAAATTAAGGGTAAAAAACACTAAACCCCCTTAAACTATCACTTTTTGGCACTACCCCCCCCCCCTCCCATCTTCTAAAAGTGACACTAAACCCCATCTGGTCTAACAATTACTAACGCTTAACCCCAAAAGTTGACATATCTGTTAAAACACTAACACAATGGCTGTTATGTGCCTTCCATATGGGCACCAATGGACAAAAATACACCAATCTATTCATTTAAACATAAATTTTCCGAATTAACCTCATTTATTTTATAAAACAGCCACTATGTAGTTGAACATGAAAGAGGATTAACGGGTTTTTTATAAAATAAATGAGAGTAATTCAAAAAAAATATGTTTAAATGGATAGATTGGTATATTTTTGTTCATCAGTGCTCACATGAGAGGCACATGACAACAATTTCATTAGTGTTTTAACAGATCTGTCAACTTTGGGGGTTATGTGTCAGTAACAATTAGATGAGGGGGTTTAGTGTCACTTTTAAAAGATGTGGGGATTTAGTACCAAAAAATGATAGTTTGAGGGGGTTTACTCTTTTTTACCTTAAAATTAATAGTTGTACATGTAATATGTATGTTGTTTAGTAGATCTTGATTTATACTTTTCAAAAATATATTTTTTATAAAAAGCTAATTTATAAAATAATATTTAAAATATTTAAAAACTTGAAAAATAAAAATAGGTGGACATAAAAGATGATGTGTCATTGAAACATTATTTAGAAGATGCTTTAAAATTAGAGGGTCACCTTTACAATGTCTATTCTCATTTTTGCCTGATGGTTATTATTGATCGTTGCATTGAAGAGCATTTTTTAAAAACTTTGTTTATTTATCTTATATGGCATTTCAATTTTTTTCAATTAATGGTTGCATTAGAGATGCTCTAGCTTTTAAAAAATGAAAGATGAACGTCTCTTCTTTGTGTAAAAATATTATCAAAACATATATATATATATTAAGTGTTGTATGAAAGTAGATTGATGTATAGGATTTACACGTGAATATTTAAACTGCTACTAGATATGCTTTAAACTCCAGCTCAACATCTCTTGTTTGTGTAAAATAAATGTAATTTAACTCGTGAACATTTTTTAAGGGTGATTTTATTTCTATCCATGATATTTTGCAGTTAATCCGCATTGCCTACTAAATTAATCCACGAATGTGGATAGACTAACAAAAAATATTATTAATTTAATTTTATAAATATTATTTTATTAATGATTTAATATTAAAAAATCCACTAAATTGATAAGTACATCCACTTTAATTAAATAAATAAAAATAGGGGCAATTAGTTTTAAGGACGAATATTTCTTTCTCTGTCTATTTAAAGTAGGGCTGGCATTTTTTACCGAAAAACCGAAAAAACTGAACCGCTGCGTAAAAAATACCGAACCGAACAGAACCGAATTTTAATGGTAACCGAATTTCGGTTACCGAAAATTAAACGGTAGAAAACGGTATGTCGGGTTGAAGGTTCGGTAAAACCGAACCGAACCGAAATTTAAAAAAAAAAAAAAAAAAAAAAAGGGTTCCATTCCTTCAGGCTTCAGCTTATGGTCAAGACTCACGAGACTCACAATCTCACATCACTTGTTCACTCTCAGTCTCTCACTCTCTCCTCCACCCCTCCACACTCGGCAGTCGGCTCTCTCCTTCCACTCGGCTCTCCCCTCCACACTCGACTCTCTCCTCTGCTCGGCTCTCTCTTGCGCTCTCCCCTCCACATCTCCACCGTAAGATACTAAGATCTAGCCCTAAAACTCGAAATCCCCTTTTTTGTATAAAGTTTATTTTTTTTATTTGGCTACTTCGATTTTGTGCTTGCTCATTCTTCGATTTTGTGCTTGTATAAATTAGATTAGCTCTACTTCATACTTCTCCACCTTAAGATCTAGCTGCGTGCGCTGCTGTGCGCGCTGCTGTGCTGCTGCGTGCTGTGTGATGTACTGCTGTGTGCTGCTGCGTGCTGTACTGCTGCGTGCTGTGTGATGTACTGCGTGATGCTGTGTGTACTGTTGCGTGCTGCTGTGTGCCTGTGTGTGGGCTGCCAGCAGTCTGCTAGTCTATTTAATTGCTGTGGCTTTGTATAATTGTATGTGTGTGAGTGTGTGGCTCAGTGGCTGTGTATATTACTATATTGTATAATGCTGCCTATTAAGAATCTTAATGTAGAATTTGCCAATTTGGCAATTTGCTTAGTTGCCCAAATTAAAAAATGTAGGATTTTCGGTATTACCGAAATTTTATTTATACCAAACCGAAATTTCGGTTATCGCAATATCGGTTACCGACTTTAATTCGGTACGAGATCGGTTCTTGATTTTGCATTACCGAAATCTTCGGTTCGGTTCGGTATTGTCTAATTCGGTTCGGTTACCGAACCGAACCCAGCCCTAATTTAAAGACACAACTTTTATACCAATATTTTAAGGTTGAAAGTTTTGTTTAAAATACAAACTTTTACAGATAAATAATTAAAATTAAATTAATGTAGCTACAAAACTAATTTATATTATTGTTATTCCTATAATGTCACTATCATCTAATTGATTATTAAACTAATCTAAACTTTTAAAATCTTGCTAGAAACTAATATCTATAAAATCAAATTCAAAATTTAAATTTAAACAATCAAATAACTTCTAACAACATAATTAATTACTAAAATATAGAAAATCAAATAATTCAAAATTTAAATTTCAACAATCAAAAAAAATTAAACAACCTAATCAATTTGATTAGTAATTAACAAATGTGATTTTATTTTTATCCTCGAAATTTGTCAGTCTATCCCTCTTTTTGGGTTTTACTGAGATAATCTATATTACTCATTAAGTTTAACCACGATGTTGGATAAACTTACGAAAATCAATATTGGCATATTTTTTTCTAAAATAATGATTCTTTTTAATTTAATTGTAAATTATTCACCAAATTTTTACTTCTATCCACTGTCATATAATATATCAAAAAGTAAACATAAATTGTATAATAAAATAATATTTTTAATATATATAATTTATTGTTAATTATATCCACTTTCCGGTCTCAAGATTAGACTATAAGATTAGACGTACTATAATCTATGATTCACATTTGTTTTCATAATTGAGATTATACAATAATTCACATTAGTCTTGAAATAGTAATCAAACAGTAAGTATAGTTAAAAACATTTGTAATACGTCTACAAAATTTAGTTCTTACCTAGAAATAAATTAAAATTAAAATTATAACTTTAATTACAGATTTATCATGGCAAACAAGAAAACAAACATATATTATATGTAAATATTCTTCCTTTGACTTGAAATAATTGAGATTGAAAGAAACGATGTTTTTTGCCTTCGGTTACTAATTCCTTTTTAGTTTCTTAAGTTTCAATTTTTCTTTATTTTTATTTATTTAGAACCCTCATTGTATACAAAAAAGAAAAAGAAAATAATAAACTCATTTGTTTAAAAAAATTATTTGTTAGTATTATGATGTAATAATATAAATTAATTCCGCCCAGTTTTATAGTATTGTATATTTTTAATGAATAATAAATCTATAGTACTTGTATCAATATACCTTTTAACAAATTAAGAAAATATATTATTAAGAAAGTATATTCTAATTAAGAAACTAATTTTAAAAGTAAATACATTTAAAAGGATTATTAATTGGTGGATATACTTCTCAATTTTTATAAGGAAGTTTTGAGAAGTTTATTTCAATGTTAACATAAATCAAGGGTGGATAAATTGCAAAAACTCGCGGATAGAAATAAAATTACCCCTTTTTAATTGAACTTAAATCTTGAATAAAAATTGACTCATGTTATAAAGTTTTACCTATGTACTAAGGAAGCAATAAATTTTTTTAAGAAAAATAAAAATATATTGAAATAAAATTGGAATATCTACTTGGAATAAGGGATACAAGATATATAGTTGAAATTGCAAAAGACTTTTTAAACAATTTTGACTATTGCCTATGACATAAATTATCTAATTTAAAATTATTGCTCCAAAGTAAGAGCAATGGTGAGGTCAAGATGATGTAAAAATACTTAATATAAGAGCAACAATTTCTTTAAGTAACTCCAACTTTTATGGAACTAATTAAGAATAGGTGTTTTAATAGGAAAATATTAATGCCAACTTTGTAATATTCTTTTTATACATACGAATACAACAAATTTTTTACACAATTATAAATTTACAGCTATCACAAAAAGTAAACCAATAATAATAGGGATAATGCCAAAACGGGCACAAGACCGTCGGCAACTCTACAATATAAGAGCAACAATTTCTTAAAGTAAATCCAACTTTATATAATATAATACGAGATCTAATGCCTATCATTAAATTTAAATAGATCTAATTTGACAATAGACAAAAAAGTGAATAAATTGATCTATAAAAATGTCTTAAATTCAATTCAAATAAATATGATTATCGAATTTTTTACCGTTATTATTATCGTTTGTTTATCCACCTTATTTAAGGGTAGTTCTATTTCTCATCCTCAATAATACTTGGCTTCACTTCAACCCTTCATTCGGCTCTTTAAGTATCGAGTAAAGGCTTGTTATTCGATTTTTAGGGGTCGAATATAAATCTGATTATGTTTTAGTCGGCCCCTAAGTACTAAGTAATAAGTTTATATTCGATTATCAAAAATCGATTAATGTTCCTTTTACTCAGTGTTAAAGGACCAAATAAAAAATAAGAGTAAAATAAAATATTATTAATGGTGAAAATAAAATCAGCCTTATTTAATAAAATCTATAGTACAAATAAAGAATTTACTATTCACTAATTTGACTGCTATCTAAAACTTTCACTTTATTTATAATTATTATTTTACTTATTATTTCGTATTGTGATGCACAAACATACTCTAGTAATGGTACAAAGCTAGGTAAGTAAACAACAAATTGTTTATGCCTTTGTGAAGACTAATATATGTGTGGGCTTACGTGGGGAACGAATTGATTGGACAACGACAACGGCAATGACTTGGAGCTGGCGGTGTTGACCGAATAATTGTAAGTTATAAAATATTTAATTTAAAATTTAGTCTTAAAATTTGGTCCACTCATTTAAATTTTCATTCAGGTAAAAAGGAATTATTTTTGTTTTTTTTTATATTTTAAAAAAGGAATTTTTTTCATATATTTTAAAAAAAATTAACAAATAAATAAAAAATAAATATTATATTTGTTATAAAATTTTAAAAATAATAGACTATATACAAATCGAATTAAAAAAATAATTTTAAATAACTCAACTTAAAATTAAATATTCAAAAATTTCAACCAAACGGAAACTACACATTTGATCACTTCTCACTCCCAGTTAACCACATTGACCATATGAGTAGTTTCCACTCATAAATACTATTAGTCACAATAATTTTAATTATTGAAGGGATGACTATTAACAGTAGATTGTACTCATAGGCTTTTAATGATATTATCTTTAAATATGTCATTTGTAAAAAAGAATTTATAAATTTTTCAGAATCCAGTTATTGGCACTCTATTCTTATCTTTAATTTAGACGTTTTAAGATAGTATGAAATGACTTAAAAGCCCCTCAAACCTTTTATATTATTATAGATAAACTTTAAAATAAAATGGCTTGACTTGATGCAGATTTTTTAGAAATTTTTTACCATTTTAGAAAGGGAGTGTCATTCGCGACCAACAAATAAAGAATTAAAGACAACTAAAAGGTGAACAAACGTAGACCAAGAAAAAAAAAGGTGAACAAACAAAAAGGAAATTTTCTCCTAGACGTTGACATGTCACCTTTTGTGGTACAAAATGAAAATAACTTTTAAGTTTTACACTTTCACATATATGCGTTGTATTTGCAAGAAATTGCAAGAAAATGCTCTGACTCAGCTACCAAATTCGGAGCTAGTTGATGCCGTGCGAGAGGGAGAGAGAGCTCATCGCCGTTGGGGAACAGCGGGATGCTGTGAGAGAGACTGAGCTCGTTGGTTGGAGAGAATGGCAAGCTAGCTCGAAATTAATTTGAAATGGTTTTTTAATTTGAATTTCAAAATGTAAAAGTATATAATAATTATCTTAGTTAATCTATGTAGGGCTAATTTTTAAGAGTAATTTATTTTTGAAAATAAAGTAGTCAAAAGGATAACATTAGAAAATAACAAAAAGGAATAAAAATAATAAAAATGATTTTAAAATATATAATATCAATTATCCATAACTTTGGGCCAAAAACTAATTATAAAAATGAGGTGGGCCAAATACCAAACAATTCAAAAATCTTGAATAAAGTAGTTTGAATATTATTTTTACACCTAAGAAAAAAGTCACTCATCTAAATCAAAAACGATTACACATAAATCTCGATAATGCACCACACAAATATAATTCAAATTAACCTATTGACATGTCTAGCTACATGATATTCACACCATAGGGTTAGTTTGATAAAAAAAAATAAAAAAGTTAAAAGTGATTGAAAAAAAAAGATTACCTACCTATGGCACGAAGTAGGTAGGAATTAACCTCATTCTTTTTTATTCATTTTCACACTCAAAAAATATAAGGCTTAATGGCATATTTGAGCATCGAACTTTATCACTTTTTTTAATTTGGCCATTGAACTTTTTTTTTTGTCTAAAAACCCATTGAACTCCCAATAACGTTTCAATTTGGCCCCAACATTTAACACCGTTAACTATGCTAACGGAAAAATTGGGGGAAATTCGGGTAGATCAAAAATTGTTGATTTTTTCTCACAATTGATAGGCATGATTGCTTCTATATGTTTTTTTGAGATCGTCTAAGGTGTAATTGAGAGAACGACTCAATTTAAACCCTTAATTTAAACTCTAGACTCACTTAAATCAAACTCTCAATTTAAACCATAGACTCAATTTAAACCCTAGATGATCTCAAAAAAAATATAGAAGCAATCATGCCTACCAATTTTGAGAAAAAAATAAACAATTTTTGATTTACACGAAATTTCCCCAATTTTTCCGTTAACGGTGTTAAATGCTGGGGCCAAATTGAAACGTTATTCGGAGTTCAATGGGTTTTTAGACAAAAAAAAAAAGTTCAATGGCCAAATTGAAAAAAGTGATAAAGTTCGATGGTCAAATATGTCATTATTCCAAAATATAACTTCTCAAAATTAACTGAAATAAAAATTTACAACATTAATACAAAAATTGATTAAGACAATATTGTAAGGAACATATTGTAAACTGTTAATTCATGAATTTAAGCTTGCACATCATAAATTATGACTTTTGTATTTATCAAACAAAAACTTATTTTATCCTAAGTAATCGAAAAGAGTTTTTGAACTGAAGTTGAAAGTATAAAATAAATAAAGAAAGAAAGAAAGAAAGAAAGAAGATGAAGTAGCAATGAACTGTATTTATGATTTTTGAAAAGTGAAAGGTGAATTTAATTTTTTTTAGAGTATTTTTCAACCAATTCAAAAAAACTCATGAAAGAAATTCAAAAAATAGCTACAATGGATTTTATTTTATAGATCTCGATGAGTAGGTTTCAAATATATTTTTTTTATCTAATTCCGATTTTTGAATTTAAAGTTATGGTGTTTTAAAAAAATTATGAGAGAGAAAATAAAGTGAAGTGAATTTTGGAAAGTGTGAAGTAAAGTTGATTTTTTTGATAAAAATTTTAAAAACTCAACCAAACACCACATTAATAATTGTTGTTTAGAGAGAGAATAAATAATAAAAAAAAATGTTGTATAAATAAAAAAATAATGCCACCTAGAATAATAGTCACATCAACTACCTTAATTTATATTATAAATTACTATTTTACTTACTATTTCGTACTGCGATGCACAAACATACTCTAGTAATGGTACAAAGCTAGGTAAGTAAACAACAAATTGTTTATGCCTTTGTGAAGACTAATATATGTGTGGGCTTACGTGGGGAACGAATTGATTGGACAACGACAACGACAATGACTTGGAGCTGGCGGTGTTGACCGAATAATTGTAAGTTATAAAATATTTAATTTAAAATTTAGTCTTAAAATTTGGTCCACTCATTTAAATTTTCATTCAGGTAAAAAGGAATTATTTTTGTTTTTTTTTTATATTTTAAAAAAGGAATTTTTTTCATATATTTTAAAAAAAATTAACAAATAAATAAAAAATAAATATTATATTTGTTTAAAATTTTAAAAAATGACTATATACAAATAGAATTAAAAAAATAATTTTAAATAACTCAACTTAAAATTAAAATTCAAAAATTTCAACCAAACGGAAATACACATTTGAGCACTTCTCACTCCCAGTTAACCACATTGACCATAGAGTAGTTTCCATCATAAATACTTTAGTCCAATAATTTTAATTTTGAAGGGAGACTATTAACAGTAATTGTACTCATAGGCTTTTAAGATATTATCTTTAAATATGTCATTTGTAAAAAAGAATTTATAAATTTTTCAGAATCCAGTTATTGGACCTATTCTTATCTTTAATTTAGACGTTTTAAGATAGTAGAAATGATTAAAGCCCCTCAAACCTTTTATATTATTATAGATAAACTTTAAAATAAAATGGCTTGACTTGATGCAGATTTTTTAGAAATTTTTTACCATTTTAGAAAGGGAGTGTCATTCACGACCAACAAATAAAGAATTAAAGACAACTAAAAGGTGAACAAACGTAGACCAAGAAAAAAAAAGGTGAACAAACAAAAAGGAAATTTTCTCCTAGACGTTGACATGTCACCTTTTGTGGTACAAAATGAAAATAACTTTTAAGTTTTACACTTTTACATATATGCGTCGTATTTGGGTTATATTATATATATATATGTGTGTGTGTGTGATTTTTTTGAGTTACTCACTTACTCCTTTATTCTTATGGGTGTAAATAGATATTTGAAACTTTGAATCTGTTCCGAATTTGAATTCGTTTTTTGTGGATATTTATTCGAAAAAAAATATTTGGATAGTATTTATAAATATCTGAAAAAATTGATATGAATATGGATAATGAGAATATTCGACCTAGATAATCCATATGCGAGATGAATTATCCATTTTTGCATATATCCGATTTAACCAATAAACAAAAATCAGTCAAAATTTAATCTAGTATGCACAAGATAACCCACTTTACCAAAACAAAAATTAAAAAAAAATCTATAAAAAAAAGGGTGTTCTTAAATGCACCCACAGAATCAGTCTTCTCACCCCAGTGTGAGAATACTTTCTTCTTTCCCCATCAAATCTCTAAAAAATCTTGCACTTCACCCCAGTAGTGGGGTGAGTTTACTAAAAAAATATAAAGACGATAGAGTTTTGTCGCTAAAAGTAAAAATATTAAATAATATTAATTTTTTCATTAATATAAGACATATTAAACAATAATTACATTGTTCTTCATAAATTTCATTAAAAATTCTATCTAAATAGTACCTCTGAAGATACAAACTATTAATTATGATAAATATAGTTTTAACAATTATATGATATTTTATATAATCTTTTATTATTCATTGCTCTTAAATAGTTATTATTCATATTTTAAATTTGTTTACAAATTTTATTTTGATCAAATAAGTAAATATAAGTTTTAATTCACTACATCAAAAATATTAAAAGATCAGAAGTTGATCCATATATATGTAGTAGTATATTTGATATACAAAAGAAATTTGAAATATTTACTCCGTTTCCAATTAAATTTAGATCATCCTTTATTTTTTAGGCATTTTGAAAAAAATTATTAGTTATTTTCAACACATTTATACAGAAAAAAAAATTAAATTAATTCTTTTATAATATATATGAAAAGTTAAACATTAATTATAATTAAAGAAAAGCCCATAAAAGCCCTTAAGCTATTTTTTCTTTATTAACTTTTTTTTTATACATACTTACGTAAACTATCTCTCTCTCTTTCTCTAAAACGTACATGTGAGCGATATGGAGTAATAAGTTAGGTTAGATTGCAAATGTTCTGAGGAGCCGTTGAAGTTAACTAATTAATTAACAAAAGTAATAATTAAGTCATATACTATATAAATATGTCTTAATTCACTGCATGAAAGATATTAGAAGATCAATTTTATTTTTATCAAAAATACTAAAAGAAAGATGACAGAGGAAAAAAAAACTCGCAGGAAAAAAAGTGAATAGTGATGAATTTTTCCAAATATTCTTAAATGCGTCTACAAAATCCGTCTTCTTACCCAGGTGTTCTTAAATGATTTTTTAATGACTTAAAAACATTTTCTTTTTTCTTTTTAAAAAAGTTATCTTTCGTGAAAATGGAAAAAATGAATTGGAAAAATAAAATAGATTTTATAAAAATAAATCATTTATTAAAATATTTTGTTACTTTCGATTTCTAAGATATTTAATTTTTTAAGACTCAAGAAAACGATTTCCTTGCAAAATATTATAAGGGTAGAGATTTTTTCACCAAAATATTTCATTTTTCAATATTTTTTTACGAGTAATTTTTAGAATTTAAATATTGAAATAATAAAAGCACATCATGCAATACATATATATATATATATATATATATTATTTATGATATATTAGGCACATGTTAAGACAAACATTTTTTAACTTTGACATTGTATAACTTAACGTGAGTTTTATTGAGCTCTACATGCATGCACAAATAAAAAGATTGAATAAATTAAGAAAAATATCATTGAAAATGTTATCGTGCCAGATCAAATAAAAATAAAAATCTAGCCCTTAATATAAAAATATAAGAATATTTATTATAAACTTACATTTATGAGAGATATGTAATTAAATGAAAATAGTAGATGATTGTTTTTTGAAAAAAAATGAAGTTTTTTAATTAATTTTTAAAATTTTAAGTGGGTGAGAAGACAAATTAGTGGTAATTTTTTCAAAGTATAGAAAGTGTGGTGAGAAGAATGGGGTTTATACTATTTTTTAGGTTAAGATTAACGTAACTTTGACTTTTGGTGGGGTGAGAAGACGGATTATGTGGGTGCATTTAAGAACACCCAAAAAAAAAGAAAAAGGAAAAGAAAGAAAAAGACTGTTTAAAACATATATGATTTGTTAGCATAAAATGTTCGAAACCATAACAAATTTAAAATTGTAATGGGATATTGAAAAATTGGGCTTATTTTAAAGAGTTTTCTGCAAAAAAACCAACGAATAATATTTTTGTAAATCAAGGGCTTATATTTGACCAAATTCCAAAAGTAGTGCAAAATTAACTTTGCAGGAAATTTTTAAATTGTATTTTTTTTATAGAGTTGTGCAGAATTAAGTTTGAACTACATTTTTTTTAGTATATCATTATAAATAAGTGTTTTAATTGACAATACTTTAGAATAATTTCAAACAAATTACATATTTAAAATTTAATTATTAATAAAATACATATGATAATAGTTTTGGGCTTTTGCAAAGTTAAGTTTAGACTCCTTGTTTTCTAAAACATTACTATGTATTTGAGTTTATTTGACGTTGTTTTAGAGTTTTATGAGTGAAACGTAAGAATATACCTATTAAAAAATATAAAGATATCATGCAAAACAAATTTGCATTAAATGTTTTAGATTTTCGAAGTTAAGTTAGCACAAAACACAATTTTATACAAAGTAAAGTTTTGCTCAAAATACAATTTTGGTCAAAGCCTTCATTTTCAAAACAAAATTAATAAATAGGCCCTTATTTACAAAAAATATTATTCGCCTGATTTTTTGTAAAAAAAATTTGTCATGCAAGACCTTTTACCCCATTTCCAAAAATCGTAATGATTTTCAACTTTGATTTGCCATCTTGATTTGTGTGGTTATCTTATAATTTTAACGTAAATCTTATTGGATCATACAAAAGAAATTCATTATTTGAGTTAAAAGTTTGATATAAAATGTTAGTAATTATTTTAATACTTTTTGCAATGTTTTGTTATACTTTTTGAGTTATAACTTGTATAATGTGTCATTTTAATTGAAAGGCTATGTAGTCAAATATATTTTTAAAATTGAGTTATACATAAAAAAATGAATAGGGATATTATCCGAATTCGAGATATGCGATGGGATAAGGATAAAAATAGTTTAATATATTATCCAAAGGGATACGGTTAAGAATTTGGATAATAAATTCAAAAAGGGATACGGATAATGGATAGTGTAATATCCGATCTTTATCCGATCCATTTACACCCCTACCTATTCTTGATAAATAATTAAAGTTTCTCCTTATTTTATTAATTATTTGACTTACTCCCTCAAGAATTAAAAGCAGGCTAACTCTATTCAAAAATAATTTGACTAGACCATTTTACCCTCATCTTCAACCTTTAGACTTAAATATATGCATATGCTTTTATAAGTGTATATGACTATATGCATACATACATATATAGATATATGTACACAAGCAGTCTATCTCTCTCTGATGATGATGAACCTTTCTTTTCCTTTACCGCTCTACCTAAATAAACCCATATTTTTTTTTATCTCAACAACCTAGCTAAAACAAATCGTGCCTCTAATTCACTGCAAATCCTTGAACTAGCCATTGCCTCCATTTTTATCTGCCTCCTCCACACCCAGCTTATATCTATGGGTTTATGTAAAAAGAGAAAAAGTGTGCGTATATTTATATATACAAAAGGAGAGAACAGATCTATTACATCCTTTTTAGTCTTGTAATCAAACGTGATTATCGATCCTGATCAATCGAATCTAATGTTCAAAAAAGTCGTCGATGCGAATGCGTCACAAATGCCGATGATGGTGATAGTGGTAGTGAAGGCCCAATATTCCGTTATAAGTCCGGCGAGTCCCAAATATAATGCTCCGATTCACGAGCAATTCATTAGATTTGATGTTTTGCCTATTGACTAGGGGTAGAAAGTTGGGAAAAATGGTAGTGGAGAGATTGATTTTGATTTGAGGATTTCTACGAGATGAGGGCTTTTATATGACAAAATGTTTAAGATTTGGGGGTTATTATAATCTAACATGTTGATTTTAATGATAGATAAATTTTATTCAATATAAAGATAAGGGTTATTAAATGTTGAATATAAAATTTGGAACCCTAATTTATAAGCTAAAAATGAGGGTAAAATGGTCAACTGGCATAAAAAATTAACAGAGTTAAGACTACCGTTAACTTTTAGGGGGGTAATTAAAAGGATTAATAAAATAAGGGGATAACTTTAATTACCTATTAAAGGGTAATTCGAAAAAGCCCATATATATATGTATAAGTATATTGACATTGACACATTTGACTTTTGATGATATCCACTAGCAATTTTTTCAATCGGATTTATCATAATAACCCAATATTAGAGGTAAGCATTCTTTCCAACTAATGATGGATTCATCCATTCAGGTTGGTAATTTTAGTTACTATATTAATATTAATTTTGCTATAAATATTTTCATAAAAAATATTAAATACTATAACAAAAAGGTGTCCTTATAACAAAGTGCTTTAGGAACAAACAAATTCATCGATTAATATAAAAATGTAATTGTAACAACCCAAAATATCTCACATCGGTAGTGTAATAGATAGATCATTGATATATGTGGGAACAATGAACTTAATTTACAACTTTGATTAGTCATTTTAGGGGAAGACCCTAGTACCACTATCAGGTGATCCTTAATATATATATATATATATGGGAATAATGAACCTAATTTATAACTTAGGTTAGTCATTTTGGGAGAAAACCTCGGTGGTTACAACAATTATGTTATAAAATCATGGCTAGGATTTGGTCTTAATTGACGAAAATATATGAAAAGAAATAAGACCACATTAAGAGTCTAAGCCTGTGGTTGTCTAGTCATTTTGGGGGATAATCCCAGTGGTTACAGCAATTATATTAGAAAATCATAACTAGGATTTGGTTTTAAATGACGAAAATATATGTAAAAAAATAGACCACATTAAGAGTCTAAAGCTGCGTTTGATGCACATGATAAGAGGGTTTGATAGAATAACTTTATCATATCTCATGTTTGGTGTTTGTTGGAATTGGATATTTGGATGAAGTAATTATTTATCCCACTAAAGCTTCTTATCTCACCGAGAGGACTTAACGAATCCCACCTCTTATCCTATCTAGATGGAATTTAATAATCATATCCCACTGTCTAATCGGGCACATAAAATACACGTTAATAATTCAAGAAAAAAAACGTGGGAAAACAGGAAGTTATCAAAGATTTCCCATAAGCATAAGGACGAAGCCAAAAAAAAAAAGTAATCGAATCAAAAAGTAAATCCTAAAAATCTAAGAATTTTAATTTTGGAAAACCTATCTAATATTTCTAGCATGCAACAATTAAACAAATAAGCAAAATAACATAATTAATGAGGTATCCCTGTGGTACACTGCGGTGCAGGACTAATCCTCAATAATTCACTATATGCACAAAAGTTTACATATTCGATTAATCTGAAATCATACAGACTTTACACAACTTAAATCGCACAAGCAGTCTACAAAAGTCTCTACCTTCTGCCCGTATAGTCATCACATCCGAATCGCACGAACAGGTTAACAACGAATCATTCGCCACGGTATCGTATTGTTCTTCAACTCCTTTTGCGAATTACGCGCAGTTTGGGATCTGATTTGTTCTTTAAAGAAAGAACACTTACTTTGGTATGAATTAAAACAAGGTAAATTTTATGTTTTGATGTTCTAATCTCTCTAAGATTTAAAAAACTCTCTCAAAACATATGTAAAAATCCCTTTATCCAATGATTCTTTTTATATAAAAATATAGGGACCAACTCCCTTTAGAAAAATGTTAAAAATACTTAAAATAAGAATTTTTGCGATAAAAATATATTGTCCAAAAATTAAGGCCAGACCAGTCCAACATCAAAAAGGTATACCAGTTCGAAATTAGGAATTTCAATTTCAAGTTTGAAATAGTACCGGTCCACCACTTCCATGGAATTGTTTAGCCACACATTTAAAGGTGACCGCAATAAAAAGGACACGTGGCGATGGCTTTCATTTAAATTGAAACAAAGGCAATCACATGTTAGTTTTATTAAAAGATGGGCATCGCTTTTCATCTTTTCAAGCTATCTTTATTTTATTTATTTTATTTAATTTTTTTCTTTTTTAAATCATTATCTTTTTTTCGCCGTGTTAAATTCGTTCGAAACTTTAGGAATTTCAATTTCAAGTTTGAAATAGTACCGGTAATCCTTCCACCACTTCCATGGAATTGTTTAGCCACAAATTTAAAGGTGACATCGAACCCTAGTGAGGCGGTTAATGACTAAATGAGGCTTAGTGACTGCCATGAGTGACAAGTGGCAATATTGCATGGAATCTTCTTTACATATATTACAATTGAAACAAAGGCAATCACATGTTGGCTTAACATTTCTATCCAGGTTGATTTCGAATCTGACTTGGTGAGATAAATTTACAAAATTTATGGGACTAAAAAATCAACTTCCCCTAGATGCGTTTCATGTGTGACTGACTGCTTCTCCCAACTCGGCTAACATATCGACACTTATATGATATGAAATTTTATGTTTTGCCTCTTTTTTTTATCAAATTGCGTGTCGTTACACGTACTTATTGAAATATTATGTTTTAGTTTTTCAAGCAATAGGGGCTTATAGTGAATAATTCTGACTTAGGATTGAGCCACGCTAACTATTAGTGGATTGAGTGTATCTTTCGAGATTCAAACAGATGTAGGCCTTCCTTACATGCACGTTATTACGTCAACTTGTACACAAAATATTCTAAAATTCGAAAGAAAGTTTTCCTCTTTAGTCTTCCCCAAGAATGAATGGAATTTGTAATTTAATGGTCTTTTATAATTTGGTGATATGATCTTTGTTCTCGTAATAAAAAATATCTCGGATTTAATTTTTTATTGATGAGATGATCAATTCATGTATTATTAGTGATAACGGTCTAAGCAATTTATCTATACTCAAAGGCGCCACTTTATGGCTTTATCTATTGATCGTTAAAGCAAGTTTTGCCCTCACCACTTAATAAAAGAATACAAAAAAAAGAAAGAATTAGCAAATACTTTTTTGTTTGTTTGATATTCATTCTCACCCTTGATTCTAACACAATTTAGTGTTCTATCTATCTTGGTTCCTTTTTTGTTCTTTCAGTTCAACTTTTGGGGTCCAACATGAACCCAAACTCCAACAACTTGAGGCCAAGTGTTTCAAAGTTATCATCATCTTTGCATTTTGCAAAACCAAAGAAAATTAAAATTGAGGTTCTACAAGACATTTCAAAAAGGAAAAGAAAATGTTTTCAACACTTGCTAAAACACACTTCATGCATAATTTCGCACATTTTCCCCACGAAATCAGGGTGAAGGTCAAAATTTTGCACACCTGCTTGAACATGTCATATGTCTATGATTAATTCTGCCTTCAGGCACTGAATATGTTGAACATGCAAACTCTATGATATTGATGAGTTGATGATAGCGATTCGCCACGAAAGTGACTTGAACTCACAAAATATGAAAGACATCTATAAATCCTCTTAAGAATTGAACTCCATTACTTCAAAGGCAAACAAAAGTTTCCATATTCATGACAGAATAGTGTAACCTTTTTGAACAAAGCACCCTACAAATCAGTGTAACAAAGAAGACATTTATTCTAATCCAAATTTCTGAATAAAGCTCAAAACAAAATCGATCAGTAAAATAAGAGTAGGTTTATAACTTGGTTGATTACCTATTGGAACTTGGAAGCATAAACTTCATCGGCCACTGTAAACTGACAAGTTGATTAAACATTAAGTGCACATTTGATACAAAGGTTGAACAATGATTAGAAACCCTAGTATTTTTTTTATGAGAAGTTGAAAAAAGAAATTAGTGATTTGGTAAGATGTTCTATTATTTTTTTATTTTTTCCATGTAATCCAATTCTTTGGGTGATAGGTGAGAATTTTCCATGGAAGATAAGGAAAAAGATGGACATCATCTCACCAACATACTCATCCCTTTTTTCTTCTTCTCATAAAAATTTAGTATTTCAATAATTTTCCAACTTTTTTTTTTAAAACTGACCCTAAGTTCATAGTTAACTAAGCAACGCCCACAATATAGGCGTTCCAAGAATCTTCTTGTTGAAAACTTGTGACTTCCTCGTATTTCACATCTCGTCCACTGCCAAATCCTTGCATGCTTTTTATGTCCTCGCTGTCGGGCATCTGCCGGATCCAGAAGTGGACGGACCGGAATCCAGCTTCCTCTAAGCAATCTCTTATCTCCGGCAATGACCACCTGCGCACATAAGTTGTCATTTAGTAACATAATGTGCATTATGTCCCAATCCAGCCTAATAAGATATTATCTCCTTTGGGATTGAGCCTGTACAGTGTTGCTTTTTCCTGAAAAAGACTTGTTTGGTAGCACCGAATCCCTGATTACAGCCAGCACTACTACTGTTCTACACGCATATTGGCTGAACTAGAGTACCGAAAACATCAATCTGAGAATTCCACATGGTACACCAAAACCAATTAGGTTATAACAACTCATATTTGTGTCAGTGAGGAAACAAGACAAGGGATGATAAGAGTGACGCCCATATTTTAAGTGAAAAAAAGAGAGTAAGGAACCGCGTATTTTCTCTCTGTCAACTCAAAACTGTCTCTCGGCATTTACATCCTCATCCCTCAACCCTTTCATTAGGTCCTAATGTCTTAGTTTCTTATTCTAATTAATCATCCAGTAGAAATATAGTTACTTTTAAGTCAAGATATTACAACTATCATGATATGGATCATCACTTCTCCAGCATCCTAACACTCTTAAATCAGTTGCTTCAGTTAAAACGGAAAATCCCAAAATAATCTCAATAATAAACAAATATATGAAAAAACATTGAAATGAGATTTGTGATCTATTGATGCTAATGAGAAGCAAATTTTACTTTTTCTCACCAGAGCCAGCAATTAAGAATAATGATGATGTTTTATACTGTTATCATAACAAGGACAGTTTTCAAACTATATTAAACTCTGAAACATCACTATGCTCCAGAACTAAGAATTAGAAATATAAAACCAACCTAATAAATAACTTGACTCAAATAACAATGATGACAACAATCCCTAATCAATATAATAATCTAATAGACACAAATACTTCTAAGATGGAGAAATATCTATGTTAGAGAGTAGAGGCATATCATACATGATACACCAACCCTCACACACGCTCATGGATACGCACCAGTAATTTCAACGTGTTACTAAACAAATTCTTAATTTTGGGTACTAGGATGATAATTCTTGGACGCTCGCCAACACGCTAGCAATAAGTTAGATATTCAAATAATGACAATTTTTCATTTTTCTTTAGTATGCCAAAGAGGTAAAACTATGTACGCAAATTGCACGGAAGATTATATTCCCAAAAAAAAAAAGTAAGGCCAAAATATTATAATAAAGAAACAGGCATGTAAGGGAGAAAGAAATCATCATAATCAAGCTTGAACATAACAATAAGGTTCCTTGGAGAGTTGGAGTCCCCATCTGAAATTGTTTTGCAAATTTTTTAGCTAGGGCTGGCAACCGGTCGAGTTTGAGACGGATTTGGCAAAATTTGAACCTGACCTGCCTGTAACCTTGGCCAACCTGAACCTCACCCATTTACTATTTGAAAAGCCCAAATCCGCCTTGACCCGCCCCAACCTATTGTAATTATATGATATTATAAGGTATTTAAAGAAGGGTAAAAATATTCAGATCTGGTTGGTCAAACGGGTTTAAATTACACGAACCTGACCGGAACCCACGCTGGGTCCTTATTTTAGAACCTGTATCTGCCCCAATTTTAAAAATACTACCCAAATCCAACCCATTAGGGTCAGGTCAGGTCAAAAACCCGCAGGGTTAGGCCATTTTGATGTCCTTATTTCTAGCTACCAAGTTACTCATCAGTTAATAGATAATGCAAATTTTAATGAGAAGGCAAAACAACTCACAATCTCCAGCTGTACGAAAACGCATGGCGAATTTTCTTCTGAGGCTTTTGGAGATTATAGTGGAGGCTAATTCTTGTTTTCCGCTGAATGATGTCAAATCCAGCTTGCTCCCAAATATACTGAAGTGTTTAATATTAGGCATAAGTTAGAACTATAAACAAATTATCCTTGCAGAGCAAAATAAAACAAAATAGAACTACCAAAAAAGGCTACATGCATCTAAAAATAACAGATGAAGGACAGAGGGCAATCTTAATTGACTATATGAGGTACTCCCTGCATATTCCTAATAATACTAAAATTAGCAGGATTATCGAAATTCTTTTATGTTCCTAGTACAAAAAAGGGTATATATACACTTCATTTGCACACATGTAACTACTAGCCTAAACACATTAAGGCATGTTTGGTCCTTCAGCTAGTTTAATTCCTAATTTTTTATAATAGATCTCAGTTTCCCACATAGTAAAAGAAAGTTCCGGTAAAGATAATACGTATCTAACTTGATCTAGTTTAACAAAATCAAACTCTCAATAGTTTTGTTTCACCTGGATTTCAACAGTTTTGAGGCTCTCACATCCCACTTGATTCCTATTGCGCTGCATTCACCCGAGTCACATATTCTCCATTTCAAGCAGCAACAAGGGTAACCATGAAAAATTTTGGAGCAATCACTCAATACATAAGGACCCTAGCATTGTGAATAGGCTCTTGTATGTGCTCACCTTGGTGTGGTAAACTGACATACTATATACTATCACTAGTCCTTAATAGTGAAAGGCTTTTGGGGGAAGAAAAGCAAAACCACGAGGACTCGGGCCCAAAGCGACCAATATCTTATTAGGCTAGACCAAGACGTGACACAATCTTCAGATGGGCTTCAACACTATTTGTTTTGAATTTAGCAACTATTGCACAAATTAATATCACTTGACCTAAAAAACTGACACTATAATATCAGCAGGTTATTTAGCAGAAAGAACATACCGTGAAACTGGGAAATCTCCTCTGCAACCGTAGCTCGCACTCTGATGATGTGCCCCCATATAAATCCATCACAAATATACCCCCTTTTCTAGACAAGCCACTTAGGGCATACTTGAAATACGAAATAAGCTCTACACGACTATGGAGACAGCAGCAACTATAGTTAAAAGCACATATAACATCTCTTGCTGGCAATGGAAAGTCTTTCATTAATTTACTAGTACAAGCTCTAGGGTTTTCATGTGTAGTAGAATCAAGTGTATCTGTTTGTAAACCATCTTCATTATCTTTGAGCGTAATATTACATCTGAGATCCTGGGGCTCGAATTCAACTAGTTTGGCCTCCATAGGCAGCAAAACATTGCCATGAAACAGAAATATTCTTGAATAGCCATCGGACCCGACTTTGTCGACGTTGTTTTGGAGGCACCAGTTAAGAGCATCAATGTCAAAATCTAAGCCTACAGCACTCCGTCTTGAGTCGCTACGAAGCCACTCTGTACTGCCAATGGCATGGATAAGCAAAATCAGGTATCAAAAACGGGATTAGCAGCAAAATGAGAAAACTAAAAACTTGTGGGCGCAACTGTGAACTTAGTTTAAGATAACATTTTCCTGTATTAAGTATTAATCAGATGTCAAATTTGTATTAAACAAGACCACAAATATTTAATCCTATACTTCAAAACTGTAGACTTCGGGTGGAAAGTCCTTAAGTTGATGTTTCTATTTTTAACACAAATCATAACCAGTAACCATAAGTCAACTGAAAAGATGTATGATGAAGCACGGACAAGCATCCATTTTAGAAGTGTCTGTGCTTCCTAGCAGAAAGTGAAAACTCTACATCAACCACCAATAAACAGGAAACCAATTTAAAATCCAATGGAATTCAATTCTCTTCCATTTGAGCCAATGAAACGCACCCTTGGCGTTCTTTTGATTGGCTTACATGGGAAAATTTGAATCTCATGGAACTGTTTCACATTGAAAATTTTCCATGTAAACAAAAACTTTAGCCGAAAGTGGTCATTGAATTACATAATAAATGAGAAAACTAGGCTAAAACATGTTGTACAATGGAAATTGATTACAAAAGAAAATTACACAATCAAGTACCACCCCTGAAGCTGGAAAATATGATAACTAAAACGAAGTGCAATCAAACAGAGAGAAAGTTCAAATGGGGTTGAAATCACTAAAGTCGCCGCACCTGAGAAGAGCAGTGCCACAAAAATCTTCCTGAAGATGAAGGGGCACCCTCCCGCCCACATACATCAAAAAGAACTTCTGTAGATAGCTTATGTCTCCTTTGGGCGACTGCACTCAAGCAGACATTAAATCAAACACTACATCTACAAGAAAGATATATTCAACTTCCAAATAATTTAGAAGATTTAGTTGGTAATGTGGCATGTGTTTTTAACTGAATGGAAGTGTATTCAACATTTAGTGCTCGTTTAGTTTGAGTTTTCATTGCCCTTGGAATCTTAAATTGGTAAAATCACACTAGGGATCTCTTATAGTTTATGCCAAGAGGTTGAATCATAAGTTGATGAGGTTCAAACTTTCCGTGTGAATGACCATTTCGGATTCCAGAAACGAACAAAAACTCAAACCAAAACAAGCACCAAGTTTATTCAGCATTAATAAAAGATACTTTTTTTTGATACGAAGCAGAAAATTGTATTGCCACTTAACGAAAGAAAACAATACATACGCAATCAAGAAAATAAACAGACTAGTGGAAGAGAAATCCACTAGACTGACACCCCCCCCGGCTACTTGAAAGAGGTACACTACACAAGAAACAGAAAACACACTTAGCTAAACAAAAAACTATTACAATCAATACTAAACAGAAAGCATTCTGAGCAATCTAAGACGCCATACGCCCTGGCCCATAGTCCTGTAAGAAATAAGATGTGATCCCACAAATCCTCAACATAACGAGATTTCCCTTCAAAAATACGTTTGTTTCTTTCCATCCAAACACCCCAAGGTACCGCTAGAACTGCAAATCTCCATAGATCTCTAGCTTTACCGTGAACCTTATTAAAATGCCAATTCACTTCCACAAACTCCAACCATTTTTTGGGCATAGCACCAACCACCCCAAATGCCTTAAATACCCTGCCCAAATCCACCTTACAAACCCGCAATGAAGGAGAATATGATCAATGCTTTCATCAAACTGTTTGCACATCACACACCAAAATGGGGACAAACACCAAAATGGCCTCCTCTTTTGAACCACATCACATGTGTTAAACTTACCCTTAAGAGCAAGCCAAGTGAACACTTTAATTTTGGTGGGAACCCCATGCTTCTAGAAGAAATTAGACAATGAAGCCGAATATGATTGAGAAGATTGAGAGAGGACATTAAAAAAGGATTTACATGAAAATGAACCGGATGAATGAGCCACCCAAGATCTTTTATCAAGACAAATCTAATTTAACGAAGCACTCTGGATTAGATCCATCATAGCTGTGAACTCAACAATCTCCCTATCATTTAGATTTCTACGAAACGATAGATCCCAAGAGAAGCTTGGAGACCAAGAGGAAACCATTTGAATAAACATATTTTGATTACAAGATAATCTGAAAATCCTAGGAAATAGATCCTTTAAAGGACTACTCCCTACCCATATATCCTCCCAGAACCGTACTTTGTCCCCCACACCCACCACTAATTTAATGTTTTGCATAAAGTCAATCCACACTCCAGAAATCGACTCCCACGGGGCATGAGAAGTGCCACTGATCCCAAAGCCTACATCCCACCCATTGGAATGACCAATAAGCACAACGTACTTTACCACGTTTTTCACTTAAGCCAACGACCTCCATTTTCCATCAAAATTACCAATGAACTTTTTTCGTTTTTTCACTAAGGTCCAAAACATAACTTCCATTAAATTCCTCTAACGGAAAGTGTGATGTGGCAGCTGATGTGGCTGCTGAGTTGGCAAATATCTCCATTTTCTCCAGCCACCTCCATTGATTCCGGTCATCACCACCATTTTCTCCGGCCATCTCCATTTTTTCTTATTTTCTTCTTTAATCATCACTATAGCTCCACATTTTCATCATCTTCACCATATCACCACCTTTTTACCTCCATTAATTCCGGCCATTGCACTACCGTTAAGAGGAATTTTACGGAAGTTACATTTTGGACCTAAGTGAAAAAACGAAAAAAGTCCATCGGTACTTTTGATGGAAAATAGAGTTCGTTGGCATAAGTGAAAAACGTGGTAAAGTACGTTCTGCTTATTAGTCATTTAGCCTAATTTATTCCAAGAGTGCCCATTCTTTTTATTAATTAGCTATTGCGCATTCTTTTTCTCCATTTTCCCTGTTGATATATTTGTTAGTAACAAGGGTAAATTTATAAACTGTCATTCATACAGCATTTAGAACTTTTTGGTTTGAGCTTTTGTTCATTCTGGATTTCTAAATTGGTATAATTCATGTCAAGAGGATGAATCACATATTAAAATAAACTCAAATTTTCCACGCGAGATTACTATTTTGAATTTTTAGCAAGGAAAAAAAAAACTCGAACCAAATGAGCAATTCAGCAGTCAGTGTTGAGCATAAAAAAACTAAAAACGGACCCCCTTACAGTTAATGGGTTACCTGTACAGATTGTTGATAGAGGGAGAACTTTGACGGAATTGAGACATTATTCCCCAATTCATGATTACTTTCATCTTCTTCTTCTTTTACCTCTTCTTCGCCAGATGATAGATTTTCATCATCATCGTCAGAAGGGAGTATTGAAGAAGAAGAAGAAGGAAGGCTTAATGGGTAACCTTGTTCTTCGTCTTCTTCTAGAGGGTTGAAAGAAGCCTTTCCCCTTCGTTGGTGGTTCTGTTGCTGCCTCTGCTTCTTGCCGTGTTTTCCCATTTTTCACAATCTCCGTCGTTCCTCCGCCGCCGCCTCTCAGTGCATTTGTTTGTCGAACGTTCTTTGGTTACTGTACTCTGTAACCTTAAGCAGAAAATAGCGGGCCCTATTTCCCTTGTATTCTAATTACACAAATAAATGTGAATTAACGTTTTCACTCCTTACGTTAGCCCCGATAAAATGAACAAAATTTTAAAACAAAATAATTACACTAATCTACATATACAAACGATTGGTTCATAATTTACTCGTATTGAAGAAATTTTTAAAAAAATTCAAGTTATTACTAAAGATAAGATTATTCTTGAAAAACTTGTTATTAACTTGGCCAATATTAAGCCTCCTATTGAACTTAGTAAGGAATTTAAAACTAATAAAACTAAGTATAAAGAGATTATTAATGCGCTTACAGAAAAATTGGAGAGATTGGCTATAAGTAGACGAGAGGAGAAAAGTATTCTTCCTATCTCCTAAACAGAGAATACGATAGACTATGACACATATTATTCTAATATTAGTGAGTTTAAACAAGAACTTTTAATTATGGAAGGAGATCTCAATAAATTGACTTTTAGGAAAAAATTATACTACTATTCCTCGAGCCCCTAGTAGGACCTATTATCAACATCCTACTCCTCATGATATACTTTTTTAAGAAGAAATTCATAACATTATGGCTAATTTTAGTGCTAAAACTATTTATGAATGGTATATTGACAGCATGTTTGAATATAATATACTAACCCAATTATATCATATGGCCATGTATACCACTATTTGCAAAGCTAGTGGAAATTCTGATAAAAGTATTGCGGAGTTTATTACTGCCAGATTTTCGAGCCAACTTAGAGGCTGGTGAGAAAATGTTATCACCTCTAGTTAGAATGATGAAATTATGAAATCTGTTAAAATAATAAATATTGATGTCACTATTAAAAATGAACAAAGTAATGACGTTGTTCAACAACAACTTAAGGTTATAAAAATTGTTGTATATTCTTTGATTATGTCTATTGTTTTAAGTTTTATTGGCCATCATCCTTCTACATTAGACAGAAGTAAGGATCTTTTAATAAATCTTAAGTATCCCACTTTAACTCATTTTAGATGGTATAAAGATGTTTTCTTATCCAGAGTTATGACTAGGGATAATGCTAATGCAGATTTTTAGAAAGAAAAATTTATTGCTGATATCCCTGCCTTATTTGCTCAAAAAGTTAAAGATTGTATCACCCATAAGCATGGAGTAACCTCTATTCCTTATTCCACTTATACCTATGGAGCTTTTATTAGTGAATGTATCGCTGAGGGTTTATCTTTATGTAATGACATTAAGCTTAATCGCCCTCATACTAGGTCCAAGCATGTTAGTCAACCTAAAAGGAAATATACCCATAAAAGAAAGCATAAGCGTACTACTAAGTCTACTAATAACTCTTCTACCTCTAAAACTATGCTTAGAAAATCACATAGGAAGAAGGTCACCACATTTATGAGTCAGTTTATTTGTAGGAAATGCGGTGAACTTGAACATTATGCTAATAAATGTTGGACTAAAAAAAAGCTTACGAAATAGCCGATGAAAGCCTTTGCCAGAAATTAATCACTGCTTTTCTTAATCCTACGGATGATAAAGAAGAAAAGGAAGAAGAACATGTAGATGAAATGCATTTTAAATCAATTTCCTCCTTAAGTTTAAATTCTGACACTGACTATCAATGTAAAACACAAACAGATTATTATAAGGCTATTCTAGAAACTAATGGTTTAAGTATTAATGTTCTTACTAAAGAAGAACAGTCTATTCTTTATCTTATAGATCAAATCACTAATGCTTCAGTTAAAAGAAAGCTTATAGAACAATATTTATCCATGTTTAAAACTGAAAAAAAATCCCCTTCCAACATCGGAACCCTATTCTTTACAACTAGTATTAGATTATCTTAATAAAAAAAGCCCCTAAAAAATCCGTCTCTATTGTTGATTTAAAAATTGAAATAAATTCTTTAAAACAAGAAGTCAAAGAAATAAAACTTAGGCTAACCATGGTTGAAAACATTTATAAACTTGTTACTTCTTTTAGCATTATCTTTGAATAATCAAAAACAGAAGAAAGTAGGTTTCTAAATCTTATAGATAGTGTTACTTATCAAAAATGGTTTGTTAATATTACCATAGTTGTTGACAAGGATTTTATATTCAAAGATATTGCTCTCATTGATAGCGGGGCTGACATGAACTGTATTAGAGAAGGTCTCGTCCTTACACACTATTTTGATAAAAACCTCTCAAACTTTAACTAGCACTGGAGGTAACATATTAAAAATAAAGTTTAAACTTTCTAAAGCTTATATTTGTAACAAAGGTATTTGTATGCAGGCAAACTTTATTATGATAAAAAAATCTTTCACAAAGAATTATTTTAGAAACACCTTTTCTTAATCTTATAGAACCATGTATTGTTACTACATAAAGTATTACTACTAAATACCAAAACAGAGATATTATTTTTCAATTTATTACTAAACCCCAAACTAAGGAAATAAACAAAATGAAAGACCATCTTATATTTAAAGAAAAACATATAAATTATTTACAAAAGGATTTAAAATTCATGAACATATCTTCTCAGATAAGCTCTCCCAAAATAAAAATTTCTATTGAACAACTTCATAATCACATTTTTCAAGAAATCTATAGTGAATTTTCTACTGCTTTTTAGGAAAGAAAACAACATATTGTTCCTATGCCTTATAAGAATGATTTCAAAGAAAAAAATATTTCTACAAAAGCTAGGCATGCACAAATGAATTATATCCTCCTTGAGTATTGTAAAACAGAGATCTCTTTTCTTCTTGAGAAACACCTTATTCGTAAAAGTTATTCCCCATGGAGTTGTACCACCTTTTTTGTCAATAAAGCTTTTAAAATTAAAAGAGGAGCACCAAGATTAGTTATAAACTACAAACCTTTAAATAAAGTTTTATAATGGATCAGATATCCCCTTCTGAATAAAAATGATTTATTAGCAAGGTTACACGCAACTACTATTTTTTCAAAATTTGATTTAAAATCAAGATATTGGCAGATTCAGATTGTTGAAGAAGACCATTATAAAATTGTTTTTATGGTTCCCTTTGGCCATTATGAATGGAACGTTATGCCTTTTGGGCTTAAAAATACCCCTTCTAAATTTCAAAATATTATGATTGACATTTTTACTCCTTATTCTACTTTTCTGTTGTCCATATTGATGATATATTATTTTTTCTCCCAATCTATAGATCAACATATTAAACATATCAATATTTTTATAAAAATTATTAAGAGGGCAGGTCTTGTTATTTCCGCCAAGAAAATTAGTATGTTTCAAATTAAGGTTAGGTTCTTTGGTCACGAAATAACCTCAAAAAGTATTATTACTATAAACAGGGCTATTTAATTTGCTAATAAATTCCTTGATGAAATGAAAGATAAGACCCAATTACAAAGATTTTTAGGATCTTTAAATTATATTAAAGAATATTACAAAAATCTAGCTATAGATAGCGTCCCTTTATATGATCGCCTAAAAAAAATCCCCCCACTTGGTCTAATGAACACACCAGGGTTGTTAAATTTATTAAGTCTAAAGTTAAACATCTTCCTTGTCTCGTACTTGTGTCTCCTTATTCTTTTAAAATTGTAGAAATAGATGTTTCAAATATAGGTTATGGAGGAATCTTAAAACAAAAATTTTCTAATAATAATAAAGAAATTCTCTCAACATATACCTCTGAAAAATGGAATAATGCTCAAAGGAATTATTATATTATTAAAAAAGAAATCCTTTCCATAATTGAATGTATTTTCGATTTTCAAGAAGATTTATTAAATCAAGTATTTTTACTTAGAATTGATTGTAAAGTAGCAAAGGATATTATCGAAAATGATGTTAAGAACATCACTTCTAAACAAATATTTGCTAGGTGGCAAGCTATATTATTCGTTTTTTATTTTAAAATAGAATTTATAAAAGGAGAATTAAATTATCTTCCGGATTTCTTAACCAAAGAATTTTTGCAAGGAAAATGAGTATACCTCCAGGGCCTGGTCCTTGGCCCTCTCAAAGAAGGCGAGGAAGAGGATGAAGAGGGACTCACTCCCCATTTCTTTTAGCTCCCCATCCATGGAAAAGAAAGCTGAAACTTTCAAAGAGGTTCTTAAAGAACCAGTCCCTATTGCTCTGAGAAAACGCTGGTAGGATTTTGTTATATACCTTAAAGAAAGTGATAAGCGATTTATTCTTAACCCGGGAACTATTGCTCAAAGGTATTTTGAATCCCACATTGATTTGCCCCTTATAGAAGGAAAATATCGTCTTTATTACGAAACAATTCTTAAAGAAACTGATTCAATTATTCAGTTAGGTTTATTCACATGAACCAAAATTATGGCTTTCACAATTCAAAAATCGCTTTTAGTAAAGCATTTATTTGTGGAATTCTCAATATAGAAGATTCAGGATTAAATCCCTATAAAACCCAATAGCTTTATAACTAGCACGGTGATGAAATCCTTTATAATAATTGGGATTATATCGAGGACTAGAAAAAGGCGTTCTTTTATTAAAATTCTTATAATACCCACACTTGGTTTTTTAGATTTGAAACTCTTAAGAAGCCCGCAGTAATTCTTAAATAACTTCCCCACTGGTTTTTGCAGTGGTTTGTCCTTATAGGACCCGAAACGAATTTTTTTCCTTTTAAACTTCTGGATGCTTTTAATCTTTTTTATATTCATCACCCAAAACATCAGAAAAAATAAAATGTTATTCCAAATTTAATCTTATTAAGATTTATGGGACAATATGAAATCCTTTAGATTTGGCAATGGTCGTTTAATACATCGACTTGTAATGGTCTTTTTATGCTTGTAAGGGATTTTTTTATAAATGGTGGCCCATATTTGAATATGAATAAATTATTGGTCAAATTAGTAGAGATCTTGAAATTATATAGAATTTAATAAACAAGGTAAACTTGATGAAAAGGCTGAGGAGAATTTTAATTTAGAAAGGGCGGATTTTAAAACCCCTTCTCTCGCCTCTTTTAAAGAAAAATTTCCAAATACCCCCATTAAAGAACTTAAAGCTAAAATTCTTGCTACTCTAGCCTTCAAACTCAATATGGATGAAGATGATATGTCTACCTCTTCTATTCATGATACTCCTATGTCTGATCCAAAAGAAGATGCCTCATTTTTTGACCTAGATAAAGACAAAGAATATTATATAGAATGTATGCATAAGAACGAAGATATGGAGGCCAACATGGGAAAATGGTTTACAAATTATACAAAGAGAAAAAAGAAAAAAAATATAAAAGCCAAGAGATAAAAGGTAAAAGCCCAGAATAAAAGAGCACACGATAAATGAAGCACACCAATATTGATTCCTCAACAAAAGCTTAAAGCATCTTTATTAAAGTAAAGGTTGTCGTCTTGTCCGAACAATTGCACCCGTGATTCCCTATCACTTTCAAGCATACATAAGCAGTAACGTCAGCCGGATTTAAACCAGTTTGAAATCGATAGAATGTGCCTATAAAAGAGGCTTTAGGAATTGTATGTAAATTATCTTTTCTTTCCGTTTCTTCTTGGTTTTCTCTTTCTCTTTCCTTTGTAATCTCTCTCTAGCTTATAATATTCTACTCATAAATAAATAAAGTTGTTTAAGTTTGTTTTCTTCTTCTCTTCTCGATCCGCCCTATTTCCCTTGTATTCTAATTACACAAATTAAGGTAAATTAAAAATTACCACAAAAGCATATCTTGGGTAGGGGTGTAAATGGATATTCAAAAATTTAAATCCGTTCTAAATTCGAATTCATATTTTGTGAATATTTATCCGAATAGATATTTGAAAAAAAGAATTTGAATATTGTTTATAAATATCTGAGAAAATGGATAGGGATATGGATAATTATAGTATTCAACTTGGATAATCCGTATCCAATGTGGATTATCCAAATTTATGAATATCCGATTTTTTAGATATCCATATCCACTATAATTTAACATTATATATGTATATATCTTCCCATTTCAAAAAAAATGAACAAAATTTAATTTTGGTGTAAACAAGCTAGCCCAATTTACCAAAAAAAAAATTAAACCAAACTGTAGGTTGGAAAATACTCTAGAGGAGGATGAATAGGGTTGTTAAAACTTAATCCGGTTTTAAAAATAATATAAATCTATATCAAGAAACAAGCTAACCATGCAAGTAATTTCAATCACTAGCAATAATATGGCAATAAAATAAAGAGTTAGAGATAAAAATATTAAACTAAAGAAGTTCAAAACGTTTTGTTCACGCGATTCAATTGTTTAAACCATACGTCCACGCCCAAGTAGTGCCCCTGAAAAGTTCCACTAAACCAATTTTCTTACAGATGAAAATCAAACCACTATAAGTGTATTTTATCACTACACTCATACAAGAAATCCCTCTTTTTATTCTATGAGATAAACCTCTCACAATATTGAAGAATAAAGTATGTTTGGTGACAAACACCAATGTACAATAACTCTCAAGTGTTTTAGAAGATTACAAATAATGCTCACACTAGAATTATCAAGTTTGATTAAAGTATATAGTTCAAATGATAAATGATTGATCAAAACAAATTCTTGAAACTTTGAATAATGAAAATAGATGAAGAATATGGATGAATAATGATTCAAATGTGTCTAGGAAGTCATATATAGTCCAAAGATAGATATGGTTGTTTGAGGGAGTTGGTATAAATTTGGTACAAAAAATGGTAAAAAATCATAAATCCAGCAGCTATATTTTGCACTATCAGTTGATTGAGTAAGGCTCATCAGTGGATTGAGATTCAGCCCATCGGTCCAAAAACCCAATTTTTGGACATTTTCAATTTTGCTCCAAAATCAATTTCAATTCTTGGGATAGGTCAAAAACATGTTTCTAAGACACCTATTTTCGAAAGAGCTCAAAATATGTTCATTTGAATTTAATATGAATTTATCTGAAAATCGAATTTTGTAAAAATGGTGTTTTCAAAATCTTTTCAATTCAAACTTATTTTTAACCAATCTATCAATGAAGAAATGATATATTTAAGTTATAGAGATAATCAAACAAGAAACTTTACAAGATTAACTTAAGCACTCACTCAATTTGAAATTAATGAGTCTTCAAGCGTTTAAAGAGTTTCTTCAGTTTTTCACTTGCTTTGAGCTTTAGTACACAATGATTTGTAATTCCATGTATGCTTTGATCAAAGGTAGTAAGTGATACAAGCTGATGATTTTTGGATACTTGTAAATGACAAATCTCATTTCCGGCTTTGTCGGTTTTGTTCCACGTATGATGATTATATAATTGTGGCTACAAATACTTTAACACACATGTTAAATTACACAAGATTTATTATTGTTATTATCAAAACATGATTAGAGATTTTTAGATCAACAATCTCCCCCTTTTTGATGACGACAATAAATTAATGTGTATTTTCGATAAAGAGTAAAAATATAATTAAATTTGGGGATGCTCCCCCTCAAACTATGCTTATGGTGAAATTGAATATCAATGAGATAAGATAATAGTACTAAGCATTGCATTCCAAATATCATATTAGGCCTTTCAAGTTCAGACCAACATATAAAAATCATAATAAAAATACTAGAGTTTAAACCAACATTAAAAAACCACAATAGTACTTAAAGTTTTAAAACAGCCAAGCATAATACTAAGACAAACATAATACTAAGGCAAAAGGAGTGTACCAAACACTATACACACATTACTTCTTCTTCTCCCCCTCTGTCGTCAACAAAAAGGAGAAAGGCACTTATGGAGAATAGCTTCATTCTTGAGGATCTTGTGGATATATCTTGAGGCCACGGTTGCCACCCTTAGTTACCTTACCATGTTGTCCACGCAGGGAACATGTACTCAGGGTGGTAGTGAAGGAATGCGGCCTCGTCTGCCCTTTAACAGTCCTCAATGCAGTCGAAACTAGGGGTGTTAAGGCTAATCCGAAAATTGACTGAACAAACCGAACCGATCCGTAAAACCATAAACAAAAAAAAATCGATACCAAAAACAACAAAACCGAACCAAAATTGAAAAGTTTGGTTCGGGTTTGGGGCAAGCTAGTCTCAAACGAAACTAAACCGAACCGACCTAAATTATGTATAAGAAAAAAAAATGCTAATATATACTCTAAGAGCACACGTTAATTATACTATAATATAAAAAAAATGAACTTTTATAAGAATATGTTTCTTACTAATTGTATATTATAATAATCTTAAAAAAATAGTCATTAATGTGTGCCCTTATTGTTGAATTAACTACACAATGCTAAGATTTTTTTATCACATACATTATAGAAAGATAATTCATCATTTTATTTAATGTGTTTCATTCTTATAAATGTACAAACAAAATTATAATTAAATATAAAATATGGTATTTATATGTGCTCCTTGTTTCTAAAAAATCATGACTTTAATTTAAATATGAATCATTCTTACATTACTATTAGTATTACATTTTTATGTTAAATTGATTTAAAAAAAAATATGTTAAAACCGAACCGAAAAGTTTGGTTCGAGTTTAGGTTTCTAAGATTTAGAAACCGGAACCGAATTAAACCGAAACTGAATTTTTATACTTGGTTTGGGTTTGTGGTTCCTTAGTTTTTACCCGGACCGAAACCAAAAACACCCCTAGTCGAAACGGGTATTCATGTTGACCAAAAGGTTTCTGATGGCTTGGATAATGGCTTTATTTGGATTAGCCTCGAGAACAGCTTGGGTACAGCGAGAGAATTGTGGAGATGTAACGTGTGATGGTTGAGCTTGTTCTTCACCAACCCCGGTATTAAAGTGAGGCTCAATTTCGTCGTCGTCCGAGACCTCATCATCGTTTTTATCTTGACGATCATTTGAAATCCCTCTTCCCCTGACCAATTTGTATTTCATCAACCGAATAGTCTTAACGGTATAGAGTTCATTCTCGGTGGGAACCACAATCTCGATTCCGTCATCAAGTGGTATATCATAGAATTTGAAAAACTGAGTCAATGGCATACTGTACACAAGCCCTTGTTTCTTTCGAGTGGTAATTTCATAGAGATGAGCAAACATGAAGCTAGCATAGTCTAATTTATATCCCATAGTGATAGCCCAAACTAGAAATATATCCAATTGATTCACCAAGGCTCGACTACCATGTCTCGGTATAATACAATAACCAATGATGGAATGGTTAAGACAGCTTTGAAGTTTAAGCATAGAAGCTATGATTTCGGGTCTCATCCCATTGTTGGGTTGCCTATAGTGCCTTTTGAAAATAAGGCTTAGGGCTGCGGTTTTCTCAAAATCGAGAAGGTTTTCAAAATTAGATGGTCCGTCACATTGTTTGTCGGAAAGCCAAAAATACCAACCAAGTCGACTTTGGTAAAGTTAATAGTACATCCGTACAATAAAGTGACAAGTCGGGACTTGTCCGAGTGACCATTTTCTTGAACTGGGTGATGGAGATTGGTATAAAACTACCTACCCAATCTAGGGTAAATGTTTTCCTTAATGCGAAGGAAATTGACAATACATTGTCAACAGAACAAAGCATGAGTTTTAAGATCATTCAACGAAAATAACTCAACGTTGAATTGTTTACCTTTAACGATAGTCCTTGTGGCATAGTCCGAATTAAAATTCTCCTCGACTTCGTTAGAGAAGAATAATGGTGGAAAAGGTGCATGAGGTGGAACCTCTTCGGGGGTTGCCTCGTGAACAACGTTTCTCCTTTACTTTCTTGAAGCCATAGAAATATGATTTTTGAAAAACTAGGGTTTAAAGGGTAAAATTTGAATTCGGTGATGAAGAAGTGTTTTTAATAGTTGAAATGAGTTTAAGTAGGTGTTGTAAAATGATTTAGGAAAGAAATTTGTGAAAATTGTGGGTTTTAAGAATAAATTTCTAGAAAATCGGGGTTAGGGATTGTATGGAAAGAGAGAGTGATGGGTTTTGATGAAATTGGGTAAAAATAAGGTGATTTGAAATAATTAATGGAAGATTTGAGGTTGTAAATGTGATTAAGAGAGAAGTTTTGAAGAATTGTAAAGATTATAAAGCTTTGGTAGAGGTTTGGAAAGAGTTTAGGAAAAAAGTTTCAAAAATAAGAGAGAAATATAATGTATTTTGAAAATAGGGGAAGTTTAAATGTGGGTCTCCCAGCGGGCATTAGTCGACTGATGCCTTATCCTTCAGTCGACTAAGCCTATCCCTTAGTCAATTGATTAACCCATTTTCTGCACCTTTTTATATTAGTTACTCAAAGGCCATATGAAGCTTGAATTTATAACTTTGGTTAATCTTAAGCTGCAAAATGACTATTAGTCCTCACAATAACATGTAAAAGTAATATGAGTTATGAAAATATAATATTTGCACAAAACTTAATCCAATAAATGTATAAAAGGATTGTATTCTCATGGAAAAGCATTAATTGATCAATTTATATGAACATTTTGGACAACTTGATATCACATGCTCTTATCATGCCAAGTTCACGTCGAATAGCACAAAAATGATCATCGGGGAGTGGCCTTTTGAAAATATCAGCAAATTATGATTCGGTACTAACGAATTTAATATCAACATCACATTTTTGCACATGATCACAAATAAAATGATGTATTATATCAATGTGCTTTGTACGTGAATGTTATATGGAGTTCTCGGTCAAGCTAATAGCACTTGTGTTTCACACCTCATGGGAATGTGGTTAAGACTAATTCTAAAGTTTTCTAGTTATTATTTAATATATAAAGTTTATGCAAAACAACTTCCTACCGCCACATATTCGGCTTCGGTAGTGAATAAAGCCACCGAGTTTTGTTTCTTGCTTAACCAAGAGACTAATGCGTGTCCTAAAAAATGATAAGTGTCACTAGTGTTAGGTTTATATTTTTAGTTGACTTGACTCCGATGTCAAAAACACTTTCCGTTGTAATTGTTTGAGTTAAATTAAAGATTTAAAAATCCAACAATTAACGGAAGTTCGCTAAACTTACCGGATGTACTGTACATAACTTAGGATCTAAGGTAAGTTGGTAATATGGTTTGATTCAAAATATAAGTGGTGGTTGAGCTCAAAATTCGAAATTAAAAAGCTTTTCAGTAAAATATATTTTTAAGTATTTTTATTGAGTTTTGTCGAAATCCGAAATGCGTCATCGACAAAAATTATTGAGGAAACTTATTTTTTTCATGTCTAACATGTTCCACAAAGTTATTACCCATGAAATTTGAGTCGAATTGATGCCCAAACGAATTTAATACGGCAAAATAAAGTAAAAAGAGAAATAAATTAAAAAGAAATTTAAAATAAAAAGATTTTTAATTAAATAAATAAAACGGATCGTTGAGAAGTCAAAGTTATCATGTCCATTTTTAAAAGCCACGTGCCTAGCTCCTTTCATGTGCACAATTCAAATGGGCCAAGCCCATTACCAACCAAGACCACGTGTAATGATACAGATAAACGAGGCGGCATGAATTTTACATGGTGGATCGGTACACCTCATATGTACTGGTCCGGCAGAAAATTCAGGAAGGAATTGAAATTCGAGTTTACGTACCGGTCCAACCTTTTTCGATGTGTATCGGTCCAGTTATAATTTTTGAAACACGTATTTTTATCGCACTTTTTTTTAATATTTTTAACCTATTCCAAAAAGGACTTTGACTCTATATTTTTCCTATAAATATAACCATTGGTTTGGGTCAAAAATACATGATTCTAGAAAGCTTTTTGAGAGAGAAAATATCCAAACACTAGAATCAATTTTTGAGAGTTTTGAAACACCACATAGGTTTTGTTTACATGCCATGGGAGATACTATTGTTATTCAATTTTAAGAACTAGGGTTCCAAACGTTGACGATCTTGCGGGAGTGTCTTCGGTTGCGACTGGAGACGGGGTGAGCAAAATGGCTAACGCGCGATAAGGGAGATCGTAAACAGGGGGTGAAAGATTATGATCAAGTGCGTGGAAAGAGGCGACGGGTAAACCGAAAAGGCGGGAGGCGCTACGCCAAGCCAGCTGCGATTGGCTTCTACGTTCAAGGAATTGACGGGACTGTTGTGTAAATTATGGGGAAGCAATTTTCATAAGTCATCGAGTCTGTAATTCCGTTTTAATCATAGTTAAGCACTGTCGGTTAGTCTCGAGGATTAGTCCTAGGCAAGTAGGATACCTCGTAAATTCCTGGTGTTGTGTGATTATTTTTTGTGATTGCTTGATTGATTTATTTGTTAGACAACACAACACAGGTTTCAACAGTAAAATTAAGTAAGCCTAAGGTTTTAATTCCGCTTATAAAATTTTAAATTATTTTTGATAAAAATCCTAAAATCAACCCAGGCAATACGATCCCTCAAGTTGGTTTCATCAACTAATGCTTTTCCTATCGATTTTGCATCTGGCAAAGTTAGCGTCCGAATAACTAATTAAATTAAAATTGCTCTCTCTTAGATACCATAATCCTAAAGAGTTAGTGCCGGCTAGATATCGAAAATTACGTTTTACTCAAGTAAATGTGATTTTTCAGGATTCGCTTGGAATCATACACAAAGACATATACTAAACATAATGTCCGGCTTACTAGCTGTCAAATAAAGTAGACTACCGATCATACCTCGATATTTCTTGATGTCGACACTCTTACCACTTTCGTCTTTATCGAGTTTCAACGTTGAACTCATCGGTATGCCCATTGACTTAACTCCTTCCAAATCGAACTACTTCAAAATTTCCTTGATGTACTTCTCTTGGTTGACAAAGATCCGGTCTTTGCATTGCTTGACTTATAGTCCGAGAAAGTAGTTCATCTCTACCATTATACACATTTCAAATTTCTTTTATTTACAATTAGAGAATTCTTTGCATAGATTTTCGTTAGTAGAACCAAAATAATATCATCAACATAAATTTGAACAAGTATCATTTCATTATCATTATTCTTAATAAATAAAGTAGTATCCATTTTTCCTCTAACAAAATCATTATTGAGCAAAAATGAACTTAATCTATCATATATACAAAGCTTTCGATAATTTAAACACATAATCCTGATACACATGATTTTCAAAACATGGAAGTTGTTTCACATAAACTTTATCCTTAATAAAACCATTCAAGAAAATACTTTTAACATTAGTTTGATAAAACTTGAAATTTTTGAAACAAGAATAAGTTAGTAACATGGGAATTGCTTCTAGACGTGCAACGGGTGCATATGTTTTCTCATAATCAATACCCTCCTTTTGAATGTATCATTGGGCTATTAACTTTAGCCTTATTTCTAACAATACCACTTTCATCATTTTTATTATGAAATACTTATTTAGTGCATATAATAGTATGATCATTTGGTTTAGGAACAAGTGTCCACATTTTGTTTCTCTTGAATTGATTGAGCTCTTCTTACATAGCCATTATCCAGGATTCATCTTATTCAGCTTCATTTATATTCTTAGGCTCATATTGAGAAACGAAAGTTACATTATTGCATACATTTCTTAAGGAATGATCTAGTCAAAACCTTACTAGATGGCTCTCCAAGAATTTGATAAATAGGGTGGTTGGACACAAATTTTCAACTTCTAGGCAAATCATTCGAAATTTGCTCGGTTTTATTTTCTAACTCCTTAGAAGGAGCTTGAGCACTTGATGGTTCTTCCTTAAATGTATCATTAATTTGAATTTTCACATATTTTGGGATAATTTAAATATCATCATCGGAATGCACTACAGGTGAAAAATAATTAGACTCATCAAATACAACATGCATAAATTCTTGAACAACTAAACTTTTATTGTTATAAACATGATAAACTTTACTATTAGTGGCATACCCAAGAAAAATTCCTTCATTGGATTTAACATCAAACTTTCCTAAATGATTATGATTATTCAAAATAAAACACTTACACCTAAACACTTTGAAATATGCAATATTCGGTCTCTTGTCATTCCACAATTCATATGGTGTCTTATCTAACTTTTTACGAATGATAACATGATTAATCACATAGCATGCGTTATTAATGGCTTCTGCCCAAAAGTATTCCAGTAAAAAATGTTCATTAAGCATAGTCCTAGACATCTCTTGAATAGATCTATTTTTCCTTTCAACAATACCATTTTGTTTAGGAGTTATTGGAGCCAAAAAGTTATGATCAATGCCATGCTCATCACAAAAAATCTCAATATCAACATTATCAAATTCTCTACATCTATCACTTTTAACATGCACAATGGAAACACCTTTTTATTTTGAATTTTTCTACAAAATTTAGCAAATATATATGGAGTTTCACTTTTATGAGCAAGAAAGAATACCCAAGTAAATCTAGAATAATCATCAACAATAACAAAGGCATACAATTTTTCACCTAAAGCTAGCAATCGGATTAGGACCAAATAAGTCTAAATGCAGCATATCAAGAGGTCTAGTTGTAGTAATATCCTTTTTAGATTTAAAAGATGACTTGTGTTATTTACCAAGTTGACATGCATCATAAATTGTATCTTTAACAAACTTAGTTTTAGGCAAACATTTAACTAATTCCCTTTTAGACAAAGTATGAATCAATTCCATATTAGCATGCCCCAATCTTTTATGCCATAACTAAAAAATATCGTTAATGACAGATAAATATTTAACATTTTGTTGAGATAAATCATCAAGCTCAAGAGCAACAAGTAAAATAAAATTATTACTAATGTTCTTCACAATGCAACGATCGGATTTAAAACTAACTTCATAACCTTTATCATACAATTGACTAATGTTAAGTAAATTATGCTTTAAGACATTCTACAAGAAGAACATTGTCAATACAAATAAAATCCTTACCAACCTTACCTATACCGATAATTTTGTCCTTGGCTTTGTCTCCAAAAGTTATATTCCCTCCTTCATTTAAGAATGAGACTTAAGAAGTTGTTTTTCTTTCCTGTCATATGCTTTGAGCAACCACTATCCAAGAACCATTTGCTTTTGCTACCTCTTGCTTTCAAGCACACTAATACCATAACTTTAAGTAACCTCTCATTTGGTACCCAAAATATGTTAGGTCCCTTTGGGTAAGCATATATAATGGTTCCTTTTGGAACCCAAGCAAGTTTTCTCTTAGGAAAACTTTCATTCCTAAAGAAGCAAGAATCCATATGATGAGTATTTCTACGACAATAGGAGCAAAAATGAGTGGGATCATGAGGGTGTATGTTTTGAAGAAGTTTTTGTAGGCTTTTTAATTATCAATTTTTTTATATCCCAAACCTGCTTTGTCAAAAACAAATCTTTGCATTCCTAGTAGTTTATCCAAGTTGTTTTTTCTATTGGTGAACTTAGTTAGACTAGTAGTTAAGTCATCCACTTAATCTTTCAACATAGCATTTTCTAATACAAATGTGTTTGAAACTTCATTTTATTTTCCCTTTTTCAAAGTTGTGGTTTCCTTTTTCAAAACAATGTTATCCTTTTCAAAGCTTCACACTTGTTAGAAATTTTGGAGTTGTCCTTTTTAAGAATTGCATACTTCTGAGAAAGATTTTAAATTTTTCTATGCAATTCCTTAAATATCTCATAAAGTTCATCATAGTCATTCTCATCATGTACATTATCATCAATAGAGGATTATCATCACTAAAAGAATCATAGTTAGAATCTACCTCATCATCTTTTGGCATAAGACAAAGATTTGTCGTTTCCTTGTCATTAGAGTCAGTGTCGGATTCTCCACCTTCAAATTGCTCCATGTTCCTTTGAAGGCGTGTTTCACTTACTTGAACACCTTATCCTTCTTGTCCTTCTTTTTTTTTCTTCTAACCGGACAATTACTTTTGAAGTGCCCCGGTTCATTGCAATGGAAACGTTTCTTGACTTCCTCATTTTCAACTCTTGATTGAGTTGATCGATCATGGTTTCTCCTTGAAGATGATGAATTGTTATTGCCTCTTACTTGATAGCCCTTCTTCTTTACTAGAAATTTCATGAATTCCCTATAAAGAAGTGACATGTCTTCATCTCCTTTCATAGACTCATCATCATCCTCATGTTGACTTACTTTGAGGGCTAAAGTTTTCTTTGATTTTGCATCTGCCTCATTTTCTCTTTCCAACTCCTTCTCATGCGTTTTGAGATAACCCAATAGTTCATCCATACTAAAGTCTTGAAGGTTTTTGGCCTCTTGTATGGACGTCACTTTAGGTCCCCACTTTTTAGGAAGAATTCTAAGGATTTTTTGAATCTTATCTTCATTAGTTATACCTTGCTAAGAAGATTCAAAATATTAGCGATGATATAAAATCTACTATACATAGAAGTAAGATATTTATTAGGCTCCATTTTGAACAATTCATAATCATGGACAAGCATATTTATATTATCATCTTAAACTTGATTGGTTCCTTAATGAGCAACCTCAAGTTTGTCTTACATCTCTCTGGCGGTTTTGCAACTAGAGATTTTACTGTATTCATCCATACTTAAATCATAATGTAAGGAGTTTAAGCTTTAGCATTGAATTGGATTTTCTTGATATCATTCTCATCAATATTTTGATACCAATTTAGGAATTATATTTCTCCTTTCATCGGTTTTCTTAATCTCATAGGGTCCAACAAGTGTAAACCTCCATTGTTCAAAATCACTAGCTTGTAAAAATCGTACACATTCGATTTTTTCAATAGCTATAGTTCTTGCCATCAAACAATGGTGACCTAGTGATGGAAGCACCTTCAGAAAGACCGGTTCCTTAATAGATAGACATAATTCAAAAAACTCTAATATTGTAAAATCAAAATAATAGTACACCATCTGATACCAATTGTTAGGTCGAAAAATACCCTAGAGGGGTGAATAAGGTTTTTGAAACTTAATCTGGTTTTAAAAATAGTTTTAAAACAATTTAAGTCTATATCAAGAAACAAGCAAACCATGCAAGTAATTCCAATCACTAGCAATAATATGGCAATAAAATAAAGAGTTAAAGATAGAAAGATTAAACCAAAGAAGTCTACAATGTTTTATTCGCACGGTTCGGTTGTTTAGACCATACGTTCGCACCTGAGTAGTGCCTTCGAGAAGTTCCACTAAACCGATTTTCTTATAAGTGAAAATCTAACCACTATAAGTGTATTTTATCACTACACTCACACAAGAAATCCCTTTTGATATTCTATGAGATAAACCTCTCACAATATTGAAGAATAAAGTTTGTTTTTTGACGAACACCAATGTACAATAACTCTCAAGTGTTTTAGAAGATTACAAATGATGATCACACTAGAGTTATCAAGTTTGATCAAAATATATAACTCAAATGATAAATGATTGATCAAAATAAAATCTTGAATCTTTGAATAATGAAAATAGATGAATAATAGAGATGAATAGTGATTCAAGAAGATTCAAATGTGTCTAGGAAATCATATATATAAACCAAAGAGAGATTTGGCTGTTTGAGGGAGTTGATATAAGTTTGGTGCCAAAAATGGTAAAAAACTAAAAATTCAACGGCTATATTTTGCACCATCAGTCGACTGAGCAAGACTTATCAATCGACTGAAGGCCATTAATCGACTGAGCCTCGGCCCATCAGGCCAAAAATCCATTTTTTGGACTTTTGCAATTTAATTAATTTTAATGCTTGGGATAGGTCAAAAATATGTTCCTAAGACACCTATTTTCTGGAGAGCTCAAAATATGCTTGTTTGAATTTAAAATGAATTTATTTGAAAATCGAATTTTATAAAATGGTTTTTTTAAATCTTTTCAATTCAAACTTGTTTTCAATCAATTTATTAATGACAAAGTGATATACTTGAGCTATAGAGATAATCAAATAAGAAACTTTACAAGGTTAACTTAAGCACTCACTCAATTTAAAATTAACGAGTTTTTGAGCGTTTAAAGAATTTTTTCGGTTCTTCACTTGCTTTGAGCTTTGATACACAATAATTTGTAATTCCATTTATGCTTTGATCAAAGGTAGTAAGTGATACAAGCCGGTGAGATTTGGATACTTGTAGCGAATATATCTCATTTTCGGTTTTGTCGATTTTGTTCCATGTGTGATGATTATATAATTGTGGTTACAAATACTTCAACACATATTAAATTATAAAAGATTTAGTTATTGTTATTATCAAAACATGATTAGAGATTTTTAGGTTAACATAAGCGAAAAATAAAAAAAAATCTATAAAAAAGGAATAGAAAGAGAATGAGTATATATTTACAAAATATATGATTTGCAAGAATGAAAGATTCAAGACCATTTCAAATTTAAAATTGTTTTGATTTTCAACTTTGGTTTGTCATTTTGATATGTATGATTATATTATAATTTTTACCTAAATCTTATTAGGTGATACAAAAGAAATAAAATAAAATCATTATTTGAGTTAAAAGTTTGACATAAAATGTTAGTCATTATTTTAATATTTTTTGCAATATTTAGTTATACTTCTTGAGTTACAACTTGTATAATGTGTCATTTTAATCGAAAGATTATGTAATCAAATAGAATTCTAAGATTGAGCTAATTTTTAGGTTAACAAAATGTAAGCAACGTGTTTGTAGTTATATAGAAAAATGGATAAGAATATTATCCGAACCCGAGATATTCGATAGGATAAGAATAAGAATAGTTTAATATACTATCCGAAAAGATATGAATAAGGATTTGGATATTAAATTTAATAATGGATACGGATAATGGATAGTGTGGTATCCGGTTTGAATCCGATCGGTTTACACCCCTACTATTTGGTTGAGTTTTTAAGTTGAGATTTTGAGTTGAGTTTTTGGGAAGTGTGAAAGTAGGTTGAAAAGTGAATTTAGTTTTTGTTAGAATTTTTTTCAATCAATTCAAAAAAACTCATGAAAAAAATTTCAAAAAATAGTCATAATGGATCATTGTTTTATAGATCTTGATGTGTAGATTTCAAATATATATTTTTTTTTATCTAATTCCGATTTTTGGATTTAAAGTTATGGTGTTTTAAAAGTTTAATGAGAGATAAAGTAAAGTGAAGTTAATTTTGGAAGTATGAAAATAAAGTTGACTTTTGGTAGAAAACTTAAAAATTGTGTTTTAAAAATTGAACCAAACATGGACTTTAATTTTAAAATACCACTACGTGCAGTATCCAATATGTACAAAATTTCACCACAAAATATATAAAAAAAATGCTTAGAATACCACTAGAAATAATTAAAATTATTTTTTTTAAAAAAAAGAACCTCTCTTATTTCTCTTAATATATTTCTCTGTGACACTCCAAGCCCTAAAGAAAACTAATCACATGCTCTCTTTTTTCACACTCCGAGCCCTAGAGCAAACTAATCATTCCATCACGTTAAGCATGCTCTTTGGCTATTGAATCGATCAAATCCAAGGTAGTCTCTCTCTATCTGTTAGTACTCTCCTCCATCACTTTTTTTATCCACCTCTAAGTCCTAGAAGGATTTATGGCTAATATTAATTTAGAAATATTTGCTTTGTTAGTTTGTTTAGTAGTTTTCTTTTTTGTTGGTTGAATCTTATTAGAAGTTAGAGTTTTCCTATAGGGGTGTGTAAGGTTTGATTAGTGCTCACTCATAGTAGCATGAATTTAGGTAGATTGGGGGATGCAAGGTTTGATTGCTTTATTAAAAGTTGGCATTTTCCTACAGGGGTATGTAAGGTTTGATTGCTTTACTAGTGTCTACAAAAGTACCCAATTGTGTATTTAGGTAGATTGACATGTGATTATATACTATCTAAGTTTGTATATGAGGTGAATTATGCTAATCTAATAGCCTAGAAAAATCATTGTTCTTGGAGAAGGAAAAATAAAAGGACTATTAGATTGGACTAAGCTAAGTTTCAACTCATTATGTATTATTGCGAGAAATTTTATAAAATCAAGTATCATGTATAGATTGGCCCTTGTAGTTTGAACTCTATCCAAATTTAATTTTTCTTTTCTCAAATAATACAATTTAAGGGATATATTCTAAAACAATGGTCTGCGTTTATTATTTTACTTTATAGTAATGTTAATTAATTCACATGAGCTAGATCAAAAAACATTCTAAGCTATTGAGCCTTGTAAAGTTGTGGAAATTTTCTGCCATGTGAATTTGGGGAAATCCCTATTAAAACTAAAAATGAGTAGATCTAGCAAAATCGTTTTGTTATTTTTTCTTTTCAAAATAGACAGGCAAGGATATAGTTTTAGATTTTTCACTTTCTATCCCTATTGGCAAGATTATGCACTTTTATACTTTATATATATATATATATATATATATATTTAGATGCTTATATGGTATGATTTTCATCTTATTTAGTTATTAATTAATTTTTGGGATTAAATAACTTTTTGTAAAGTAAGAAATATTGAAAATTTAGAAACCATTGATTCATTTACTATTGGGTATGGTACTTTATGAATTATTTTGATAATAACAATAAATCAATCATGTGTAATTTAACATGTTTCTTGATATAAGTATACAGTTTATTCACTTGAAAAATTTAAGAAAAACATGACAAAGATCACTCTTTCATTATTCGATCATTGGACAAGACAAGGAAAATCAAATCTCTCAATGCAAATCATGAAGCAAAAATAATCAAAAGACTATATGAAAAGCTTCAAAGAAAAAGTTTCAAATGAAGATCAATCCGAAGAAAAACAAATCAAAGCATTCGAAGACTCGTTAATTCAGTAATTGAGTGAATGCTTAAGATTTATGTAAAGTTACTTTTTTGATCAAATCCTTATAGCTAAAATGTATTCATGCATCTTTTAAAAATTGATTCAACCAAGCTTGAAATTGAATTTATATGAAAAATATCATTTTACAAATATCGAGTTTTAAAATAAATTCATATTAATTTTAAATGATCATATTTTAAGCTCTAATAAAAATAGGTATCTTAGAAATATATCTCTGATGGTCACAAATTATTAGAATTGTATTTGGAACTAGATTGTTAAATTGAAAAAATATTTTTATTTTACATTTAAAATTCGCTCAATTTTCGCACAGTTTTGATCTAACGGTATGATGGAGGCTTTTCCGGACTCCGACCATTTTGAAATTTTATAGTACTTAAACAACATCTCTTAACACTTTTGACCAAAATTTGAGCATGATCCAACGGTCAGATTCGGAGAAATTATCAAAACAAATTTGAATTTTTTGTCAAAACTAGTTGTTGGAAAAATTGAAAATGTATACCTTTGACCCAAAACCTTTCTTAATCATCCCCATCGGCCATATAATTTTCAAGATATATATATGAGGTCCTAGACATGTTTTAATACAACTTGAATCATTCTACAAACTCATTTTACTTATATACAAAATTATTCAAGTATTCAATTCATTTTATTGATCAAATTCTTCATTTTTTGAGCTATATATTTTGATCAATCTTGATAACTCTAGTGTGAGCTTCATTTATAATCTTCAAATACACTTGAAGAGTTATTGTATTGGTGTGCATCACCACAAACAATTCATTTTTTATTTCAAAAGAGAGTTTGTCTCTTTGTAGAGTAAGAGAGCATATCTTGTGGGAAGTGTAGTGAGTATAGCTACATTGTGAGTGTTGTGTGCAAAGCAACATTTGTATTGAGGTTTGATTTTCACCCGAAGAAGATTGAATAGTGAAAATTCTCGAGGAACTAATCGAGCACAGACTTATGGTTTAGGAAACCAAACCGTGAGGACAAAAAGTCTTGAGCTTCAAATTGGTTTAATATTTCTAAACTCAAGCTCTCTTTTTATTGCTGTATTTTGCTTGTATTTTAAGATTGCTTATTTGCTTGTCTTGGGATTGATTACTTGAAATTTATTATTTCCTTGATATTGTTGCTTAGCTAAGTTGCTTTGCTTAAATATTTTAAAAACGTTTTAATTCCGCATTAAGGTGTTTTTAAAACACTATTCACCCCCTCTAGGGTTGTTTTCCGACCAACAATATCTAATGAATAAACAGAGTTTTTGTAATTTTACATCTAAATTATTTGCTTTTGTTAGTGTAAAACAATTTCATATTTATGCATCCCTATTTGAATTAAAATTATTTAAAAAAAGTTATATACTATTAGTATTTAAAGAAGGTTATATAATAATAATAATAATAATAATAATAATAATAATAATAATAATAATAATAATCAAGGGTAATGTATGTAGCAAGCTCGAAGCTCACTTGTTCGGCTCGTTAAATTGTATTAGTTTATTGGAAGAATTTTATGTAATCATATTGTAGAATTTAGATGCTCTATATAAATATTTTTACACTTTTCATACTATCTAGTCGTTCACGAAGATAAGCCACATGAGAGTCCAAACACAAAAGATGCAATTGATTGATCATGTATGGATAGCTAAAGTAGTTGAAGTGGGAGTTCCGATTGAAGATAAGGTGATCGTAAAATAATACTTTTCAATTTACCGCCAAGTCATATTTAATTTGTATATATGTATGTCTTTTTATTTAGGGGTTTATTGACTTAACCCCCTGCGCTAATAGCCATATTTGAGAAAATCCCCTAAAATAATTTTTATTAGACATAACCCCCTAAAATCTGACGCCGTCACTTTTCCGTCCAAAATATTTTTTTTGGACGAAAATACCCCTTCCATCATTTAACCCCTGCCATCATATTCTTCTGTGTTTTTTTCTTCTTTCTTTCCTAATTTTCTCTCTTCTACATTAACATCCAAATACAACTCTAAAATAAAATCAAATTCCAAACCTAAAACATTGAAATTGAAATCAAATCAAATTCCAAACCCAAACCTCTCTCATTAATGGATATTCTCTCTCTACAATCATCTCTCAAATCATAGACCCAGATTCATATAAATATATATATATACGCGATCACATTTATGGCTTTCTCTTTCTCTCTCATCATCATTCCTCATTCTCTTTCTTTCTTCCACCACCACCACCACCACCATCATCATTGTCATCATCCTTCAAAACACAAACCCTCAAATTTCTAAAGAGAGAAAACTGAAAATCAAAACCCCCCACCCAAGCAAACCCAAAATCAAAAAACCCTAACCAATTTTGCAACCCAAAATCAAAAGTACATTGAAATCAAAACCCCTACCCGAAATTTAAAGTGCTCTATTTTTGGTATATATAACAAAGAACACGCACACATATATATATACCTGCAATTTGTGTAGAAGGAATCTAATGATTGATATAAAAAAATGTACATGTCCATTGAGTCTCTTATAAATTGGGGCAAGGATATTAAAGGTAGTGCAAGAGAAACAAGTTGGATCGGTAATGGAAGACGAAATCGCGTAGCTTCCGATTATCGAAACTTTACCTTTCGTCATTCGTATCTTCTTCCTTCCCATTATATATATAAATAAAAATATATGGGCGATTGTAATAATTATATCAATATATATATTGAATAAATTAGCACAAAGTGAAACAAAGAACATTAACGAACAAAGTTGGGGGACGAAGACAAATTAGAAGAATGGAAGGTGTAACTGAAATTTATAGGTGTTTGGGGCAATGGAGGAGAGAGGAGGGCAAAGATTTATTTCTAGAGTAAAGAAATGTAGAGAGGGAAGTTAGGGTTCTTAAGTAGAAAGAAGAAGGAAAAAGAGAAAGAAGATGGAGGAGGGGTTACTTCGTCCAAAAAAATTAATTTGGACAGAAAAGTGACGGCGTCAAATTTTAAGGGGTTACATCAAATAAAAATTATTTTGGGGGGTTTTCTCAAATATGGCTATTAGCATAGGGGGTTAAGTCAATATACCTCTTTTTATTTATGTATTCGTATATAACTGTAAGTTGCTTAAGGTAGGAGGGCAATTGGGCTTTTGAAAAAAATTGATTTTGACAGGGCAAGGCAAGCCAACAAGAAGCTTTTGGAAGAAGTGATTGAAATTCTTGATCCAATATTCAGTAACAGCAAGATTATGGTTAAAGAGGAAGATGGCCATAGTGGAGAAAAAAGTAATCAAGAAGGTTGTGGAGATGATAGCAATGGAGAAGAAAGATAAAATAAACATGAAACAACAAAGTCAACAAATGAAAATAACATCAAGAAGAAGGTGCAGGAGACAAAAAGTGAAGACAATATACGACGTGTAAAAGCCACGTCTTAACACAAAGAAAAAAGGCGACATCGCATGTAAACATTTAGATATGTTGATTTAATTGGTTTTTTGACTTGGTAAATACAATGGGAATATTTGTTTGGTGCCTAAATTTTGTACTAGGTATAAGCACTTAGACTATGATTTGATAAGTTTTTGGGTTTTCTTATAGTATATTATTAGTTTCTTTTTTGTTAATAGACGACGTTCTAATATATTAACTTGATTTGCATAAAATTGGAGATATTGGTTTTGTTTGGAACATTAATTTGTTTTGTAATTTTGTGATTTATGACGAGATTTTGGAAATTATAAAAATAAAGTTAACTTTGGCCAAATTTTTCCATCAACCTCGGCACCGTATTATTAAAAAAACATATTAATCTCAGCAATGTCCCACCGACTATATTTTAGCTAAATTTATACTTTTTCTCGGCATATTGGTGCCAATTTAAGCTTCATATTTTCACATTTTAGTACCGAATAGTGTTTTCAGTAAAGTCTAGACGACATTATTTTGGATTTAAATTCTACTTGGTAGACAAAGAAGTGCCGAGTTTCTTATTCGTATTCGGCCATGTAATGCCGATATTGTGACCAAATTTTGGTTTCATATTACCGAGTTTGTTACTTATATTCAGTAATTGTTTACCGATCATTGTAAATTTATAATTTGGGTTATGTTTTCAAGGGAATCTATTTGCCTTAATTTTATACTTAATTTCTAATAATGAACCTGAAATTCCCACAATGGATAATCCAAAATTAATAATAAACCAAAAGTTGACTTTTCAAAAGTATCGAAACTGAATTTTACGAAATACTTATTTAGTTTTTCAAGATTCTTGAAAACATTTGTGATATTAATGCAATTAATGAACTAAAATAGAAAATTAACCAATCAATCACAATACAAGAGATTTTTTACGTGGTAAACTCTCAAGTGAGAGAATATCCACAGAGGCGCCCTACCTCAGAACAAAATCCACTATATAACAAGTTTTTACAAGAGTATCACGGACAAAAGGAATTCAAAGACCCTAATGCACATCCCGTACAATCCCAAGGTACACAAGTCCGAAACAAGGTTCGAGATACACATAGCAGATCTCCGAATACACACAGCAATATCGAATATCACACCACCAAGAACAAGCCCTTGGAATACACAACCCAACCTAATCAAACACCACCGAGTGTTATGCACAAATTTGAAATAGATCCGAAAATACAACTATATATTTCGGATTTCTCTCTCAAGCCAAGAGATGGATATCTAAATCAAATGCCACATAAATCTCTAGATTTATATGCAAATAGACCTAAAGAACTTTTGTTCTTCACAAATTCGAGAGAGAGAGATAGACGAATGAAATAGGGGAAAAAATTAGGGCATTATGTGTTGGCTATTTCTACAAAGAAGGAAAAGAAATAATATATGGGTGTGTATGTCGATGCTAAAAAGAGGAGAAAAAGAGATATATATATTTTTAAAGCACTAAAGGGCCAAGATTACTTTTAATCTAAGGGCCACAAATAAAGGAGAGCTATATATGTATTAATACATTTAAAACGGGCCTTCACATGGATCAAAGCACAAAAGCACATAAACACATTTAAAAGAAACACACTTAAGATCAATAAAAAAGTTTAAAAACAATTTTTAAAATTTTGGAACTTATTAGAAATATACTAATAATGGAATTTAAAATATATACCTGATCGTTTCTACTCTTCCGCAATTAACTTGCTCGGATTCAGCTTCGAACTTAAAAAATAAAAACCGAAAGGCTAGCAATCTAGACACGAAGAAGGACTTTTTTATTCGAAATGCTCCAAACACTGTAGGCCGAAGAATGGCACTTATAATCTCCCTCGTTGGACATTTCGATACAAAAACGCATATGAGAGCCTACCATTTGGCACACTTTCGACCAACACATCTTAGCCTATCAATTCTCGATCAAAACAAAGTCTATCTACCCAACAGACTCCCCCTTGAAAGTAAAAATACAACTCGGTCTATGAACAACAGTTTTTACATCCTAAACACACTGTTGAAGTTAATAGAAGTGTAGTAAGTGTCAAATGACTAGTACTTCTCCCCCTTTTTGTCTTAAATGGACAAAAGTGGAAAACCCCCTATCATTTGTGCCTCGAGATCATCATTTCTAACCCAAATGGCTTTGTATGTTTTTGAACTAATTTGTTTAACGCCATTTTGATAGAAACGATGTCTTCTTAATCCTTTGAGGATTCTGTTTTGTATAAACCTTATTATACCCAAAGGAATTTGAATAAAAACTTCCATTGTATTTCTTTTGATTACATTGCCTATGGTTTTGGTCTATTATGAATACGAAAACACGAAGATAGTGCATGACCAACCACATCGCAATTAGGACAATAAGGCTTTCTCACAAAACTGTTCGAGTGCTTCTTGTTCACAAGGTCATTGTCATTCTTTTTTTGAGCTATGTTTTGAATTTGACTGAAGTTCCAACTTCACTTTGTTTAACAAAAACAGTTTTATTTTTGTCATTTTCTTTAGAGCTTAAAATAAGTTTAAACCTCAATCCATATTTATCAGAAGCCATTTTTTAATAACTTAAAATACTTTCAAGTTTCTTTGATCATTTTTCAAAATCATTTAACTTTTTAAAAGCACTTGGAAGTTTTTATTTCGTTTCCTCATTTTCGACTAAAGCAACCTTATATTTTTGTTCCAAAACTTTGTTTTAATCTTCCAATTCTTTTATGTTTGAAAGAAACTTTTCTTTTTCATGCTCAAAAGATTGACATTGGATTATTGACTCTTCGGCACTCATCTTTACTTAAGTGTTCAAGTTCTCAATCTTGGTGTTAAGCTTATTAAATACTTTTCCAAGTTTTGAGACACTTTTTAGTTTCCAAAGCATACATCTTTTGATAATTCAAAACATCAGAACACTTATTTTCCGAATCATCAGAATAACTAGAAACATAGTCAACATTATCAGAACTCACACTACTCATAAAAGCAATGTAATTCACATTCACATCTGAATCACTGTCCACATCAGAAATATCGCACACGTTAATATTCATAATGTCATCAATCTCATCAGAATCCCATATTTATGTTATGTTAGCTCGATTCTAATTATTTTATAGTGGGACACTTATTGGCATAATGGCCATACTTCTTACACTTTCTACATTGGATATGGCTAAGGTCCTTGTATCCATTTTGTGCAGAATTATTTTGAAACTGATTTTTATTTTTATTTTGCACAAAATTTCCTTGTTTGCTTCTATTATGTGGAAAAGAATTGTTCTGATACAAGGGCTCTTCCTTGTTTAGCGGCATAAGTGTTTCTGAACTTGACAATTTTCTTAAAATGCTTGGACAGTGAGGCAAGTTTTTGATCAATAGAGTCTAAGTTAAATTCACCATTATTTTGAACAAATTTTATCAAGTCAGGATCAAAAGATGATGTAAAATCCAATGTGGAATCAATACTTTGATTTTTATTCTTGCCTTTTTGAGATTTCTTCAAATCCAATTCCATTTCAAAAACTCTAGCTGACTTGATAAAATCTCGGGAGACAATGTATTAAGATAATTTGACTCTTTAATAGCATATTTCTTTGGTTCAAATTTATCAATCAATGATCTTAATATTTTTAAAACAACTTCAGAATCAGAGTATCTTATTCTATTGGCAGCAAGTTTGTTGACCAAATCAGTTAACCTTTAAGTAAAACTCGTCATATTTTTTATTTTCCTCCATTATAAGAGTGTTAAACTGATTTACCAACATTTGAACTTTAGAATGCTTTACTTTTTCATCACCTTCATGGGCTTTTATCAACAATATCCCATGCCTCTTTTGAAGTTTTACAAGTAGAAATTCTTTTGAATTCAGATTCACCAACAGCTATAAAAATAACATTTCTACCCTTACTGTTGGATTGAGAGCTTGATTTTTTAGCGGTCGTCCATTCAGCCATTGGTTTAGGTTTAATTATTGCATCAGTACCAATTCCAACAGTTTTAGTAGGAGGTGTATAACCAGCCTCAACCATAAACCAAACTTTCATCTCCCAAGCGCTTGTAAAAAGGTTGACTTACGTAATTTCCAATATTGAAAATTGTTTCCATCAAAAGCTAGGGGACAGTTCAAAGTTCCTTTTTAAAAATTCCACTGTAAATATTTTGAAAAATAAAGAAGGATTTCAAAATATAAGATGTTTAAATCTTTTTCAGTTACAACCTCATCTGATACCACTTGAAATTCCCACAATGGATAATCCAAAATTAATAATAAACCAGAAGTTTACTTTTCAAAAGTATCGAAATTGAATTTTACGAAATACTTATTTAGTTTTTCAAGATTCTTGAAAACCTTTGTGATATTGATGCAATTAATGAACTAAAATAAAAAAATTAACTCATCAATCACAACACAAAGGTTTTTTTACGTGGTAAACTCTTAAGTGAGAGAAACATCCACAGATGTACCATACCTCAGAACAAAATCCACTATATAACAAGTTTTTACAAGAGTATCACGAACAAAAGGAATTCAAAGACCCTAATGCACATCCCGTACAATCCCAAAAGTACAAATTTCCCTCACCAAGCCGACTAAACAAAACTTAATCACTAATAGAGGATCTCTGAGATAACCTCACAACAAGAATCAATTCAACACAGATAAGCGCAAGCAAAGAGTATTTTCCATAAGTTCCAGATTTTGAAAAGCTTTAATTTCAAAAGAATTTTCACAAACAAATCAAGAATATAACAAATCACACTAAATAGGTCTCAACAAATGATATTCATAAGTATTCAATAGAAATACTTTCAAACAAAATAAAGGCTAAATCACATAAAACAATGTAGCCAAATTTAGTAAAACAAATTCAGTTTTTCCAGCAATAACACGCAAATTATGAATAGATTTTTGCAGCAATCAACAGACTAGATTTAACAGACAAATAATAGTTCATATCAGTCTAAAAATCGCAAGCAATTAATTCAACAAGCCGACAAAAGTTTATTTGAGCAATAATAGATTAATTTGATTCAATTTTCTCAGCAGAATAACAATTTATGAACAATTTACTTGCAGCAATATCAAAACAGATCAATAAGAACACAAAGCTGCCAACATATTTTATCAAGATATTTTGTAACAGTGAAGATCAATAATTAATCACGAACTTCGAGTACTAAACCACAAAAAACGTATCAATAAGAGTTAAGAAGGATAATACCCGAAATAGAAAGAAAATTCGACGCAAGAACATATTTGAAAATGCACAACAGGTCCGAAACAAGGTTCGAGATACACACAGTAGATCTCCGAATACACACAGCAATACCGAATATCACACCACGAAGAACAACCCTCGAAATACACAACCCAACTGAATCAAACACCATCAAGTGTTACGCACAAATCCAAAACAGATCCGAAACAGATACAACTATATATTTCAAATTTCTCTCTCAAGCCAAGAGATGGATATTTAAATCAAATGCCACACAAATCTCTAGATTAATACGCAAAATAAACGTAAAGAATTTTTGTTCTTCACAAATTATAGAGAGAGAGACGAATAAAAGAGGGGAAAAAATTAGGGTACTGTGTGTTGGCTGTTTCTACAAAGAAGAAAAATAAATAATATATGGGTGTTTATGTCGGTGCTAAAGAGAGGAGAAAAAGAGAGATATTTTTAAAGCACTAAATGGCCAAGATTATTTTTAATCCAAGGCCCATAAATAAATGAGAGCTATATATGTATTAATACATTTACAATGGGCCTTCACATGGATCAAAGCACAAAAGCACATAAACTCATTTAAAAAAAACATAGTTAAGATCAATAAACAAAATTTTAAAATAATTTTTAAAATTCTGGAACTTATTAGAAATATACTAAAATGGTATTTAAAATATATACCTGATCGCTTCCGCTTTTGTGAGAATCCGCAAATGCGACCCCAGGTTCTCAGTCTCTGGTTTGGGAATCTGAAACATCGGAAAGGATTCCGTTGTTCCATTTGCTTCTATGTGTTGATAATTCATATCGAGTGTCCCTCTATCCTATTTTTAGATGCAAGAGGGTTTGTTCAGAGTCGCCAGTACGTTTTACGAGAAAACGTACAAAATAGTTGTGTAAGAGGAAAGGTTACAGATAAGCCTTTCTTTACACGTTTGTCTACGAAACCAGGATTCTATAGGGTTCGGGAACTATATTACGGTTTGGGAAGGTGTTAAGCACCTATTCCGCCCTTTCGGTCTCTAGTGGTCTAATATGTTTATTCTATGTTGAAAAACTTGGATGCTTTTACTGATATTCTACTGCTTTTTGGAAATAACTAATGAAAACCTGATTTTCGAGCGCATTAGGAATCTACCACAACCATGTCGCCACTTCGCTTACTAGGACGGGGATCAACTTGCCCGGTCAGGTCGCGGTGTTGCGGGGCAGCGCCCCGTTAGAAAAATCGAGTTTTAAACAAGTCTACAATAAAACTAATATACAAATATCTTATTTAATTACTAGAAGAGACTTTAGTTACCTTCCCGGCAATAATAATAAGAATAAGAGAGAAAATATAATATAGTAGAGAAGACCTCTGACGGATATCAGCTTTCCTCTTAGAGATATTTCCGGCGGTCTGACTCTAGAAGGTGGCACTCCGGGTGCCAAGATTAGATCCGAGACTCTTGCGGAGATAAATGTTATCACATATGCTTCCGGAGAAGGCTTAAAGATTAGAAAATATGAGAGAGAATAAGGCGTTTTGGTGTAGAAACCGTGGCGAGGAGTTGCCGTCTAGAACCCATGGGGGTGTTGCCTTATTTATAGTGCTCGGGAGGGTTTATCGCGCGACATTCCCCAACTTTATCTGTTTGTCGCGCGACGTACCTGTTTGTCGCACGACAAACGGCTGAAGTGATTGGTTTTGACACTGTGATGTGTCAGAAAGTGGTTGGTCGGGTTCAGAGGGGTCTGTCGTGCGACACAAGAGAGATTGTCGCGTGACATACTGGTTTGTCGCGCGATAATCCCCTTAAAAACAGGTTTGTTTGGCCAAAAAAACCTTTTCGGGGCAGTTTCGGATGCTCGAGTGGGTCCCGAGCCCAAGAACTGTACTTCTCGATGGTCGTTAGGGTTCTTGCGGGGGTCACGGATTGGGGTGTCTACAGCTCTCCGCAATTAACTTGCTCGAATTCGGCTTCGAACTAAAAAAATAAAATCGAGGGGCCTGCAATCTAGACACGAAGAAGGACTTTTTGACTCGAAATGCTCCAAACATTGTAGGCCGAAGAATGGCACTTACAGAACCAATAAAAAAACTCATATTTATACAATGTTAACTAAGACATACAAACAAGAGATGGAGATAAGTTGGTTAACTTTGAATTTCATTTACATTAAAAAGTCACTGTGAACTATACAATGTTACAAAAAAAATTCCTATGGCATGCAACCCATGTTTATATACACAAAAAAATAAAAATATCAGGATTTACTTCATTAATGAATACACTGGTCTCATATACTATACAGTGTGAAAAAATAACTTGGCCTACCTACCATAAACTCCAGAAGATATTATAAAAGTCAAGAATTGCAATATGGCTAGGCACTAATTTCAACAAAGCATCAATGTTAATGTCGTAATTTTCAGACCAAAAAGTTGTTTCATGTCCATGGTAGTTGTGCCAAAATGAAGCAATGAACGGAATTAGTGTGTTCTCATCTAAAAATGATTTCATGAAATAACAACCATTTACAAAAGCAAGTAATATTAAATATGGTCTTCATTGTAACTAAGTTATTTAGGTCCCGTTGTTTGAGGGTTGCCAAAATTTGCTTCGACTTGATTTCACACAGGGACAAATCATTTACTATCTTCTTCTCATCTCCCTTTAACAAAATGTTTGGGATGACGTGATTGTGTCCCCACATACAACTTCGAGCTTCCAACTATCACCACCGAAAGGGACTCCCTTCAACATAAAATGGCCTCCACATTTTTTAGTAGTGCCCTCATTATTTTTTTTCCAACTGATCTTGACTTTTATGATTATCTCTGTAAAACCTGGCTCTTTTATTTACCTTTCCCAGCCTCAGTTTCTTTCTCTGACTTCAATTTGACAACAACTATGTTCAATTTGACAACTCAATTCGTGACTCAAATACCTATAAGAAATATGAGAGCATAGGTTTTGCGATTACTTGGGTTATAGGACGAAACTTGTAGAGTGTTGCGATAAACTGTATTTATTGTCAATCTATGTATTAAACTGTTGACACTCTTCTTATTTTTCGTGTAGAATGACGACTCCACCAGAACAAAATGCTACCCATGAGAATTCTACCTCCGAAGATTCGGTAGACGCTATACGTACGATGGCCCGGGAGTTGGCTAATGTATTAAGTCACATCGAACAACCCTGAGAGAGAATTTCGGGGAATCGGGCTATGGTGGCCCTTGAAAAATTTAAGAAGTTAACCCCATTGACGTTTAACGGGATGTCCGGTCCCGATGCGACGGAGTCATAGCTTGATCAAATAGAGACAGCCTTCGATGTTATGAGCTTACCCAATGATCTGAAACTTAATCTAAGGACTTACCAGTTGATTGACCAAGCTGGCATTTGGTGGAGGAATGTGTCTAGAAGAGTGGATGTTCCTACCACATGGGAGCAATTTACTCAATTGTTCCTAGCATGTTACTTTTCGCCAGTTCACCGTAGTATAAAAAATAATGAGTTTTGTTTCCTAATTCAAGGGAACATGTATGTAATAGAGTACGACGCGAAGTTCGAGAGTCTAAGTCATTTTGAAAAAAAGTTTAAACAACGATCCAGAGGAGAAGGTACACTTATTTCTAAAAGGGTTAAAACCTTTTATCAGATAAAATGTACATCATTTGAGTTACAGTAGTCTTACTGATGCCGTGAGGACGACAATGAAGATAGAACAAGAAGAGGGCGGATGCTAGTAGGTTTTTAGAAAGAAAAAAGGGGAACTGGGGGAAAAGAATTGTCTAATCATGGAAAAAAGCATAAAAGCGATTTTGAGTCTTATAATAGAGGCAGTGATATGAGTTATTCTTCTGGATTTAGTAATGAAAACCAGGGAGTAATGAACAGGATTTGTTTTGAATATGGTCAACTGGGGCATATGTGAAAGGCTTGCCCAAGTTTAAGTCAAAAATCACAATCATTTCAACGTTCTTACAATCAAACATAAACCCGAGGCTTAAGCGACATGGGCGGTGAAAGCCAAACCTTCTCTAGCAATCAGGGTCGTGGTCAAAACCAAAATGGGTCCCGTGGAGGTGGAAGTTTGTACTCTCGGGGTGGCGGTAGAACTTCGGGTCAAGTATATACCCTGAATTAGGTGGAACGACCTGAAACCAAAGCAATAGAAGGTAAAATTATGTTCTTTAGCTTTTGGGATAAAATTTTATTTGTGGTTAACGTTTTAAATTCATTTACTCCGTTAGTTTAAATCAATTGATAGGTGTTGGGATTTTATTTTGAGATTGTCTAAATTACATTATCGAAATTTCGAGGATGAAATTTTATTTAGTAGGAGATATTGTAGCACCATGTGTTTATGTTAATGTTAATCATGTTAAATTAGGTAAATGTTGTGTGGGAATTGTTAAAGAATGGTTTTGGTAGCCGGTTAATGAAAATTTGACCGTTCGGTGACATTATGGCTGAGTGCTGTCTTCGACGAATTTATGAAAATTTTTCATCCATAATTTGAAAAAGCCTCCTCTTAGAAAGTTGTAGATTTTCGAATTACCTTTCCGTGGATATAAAGATCATCTAAATCGGAGTACTGAGCAAAAAGTTATGGCCGAAATAAGAATAGTCCAGAGTAGGGTAAACTTTACTCGTGGACCGGTATTGACATTTGGCATACCCATCCGGCAGTTAAATTTTGGGAAATTTATGACCCGCGGACCGGTAATTGGCATATCGGTCCGCCAGTTAAGCCTGTGCACTAACTTAAGCTCGTTTTAAAGCCACTTTTGCTCATTTTTCACCCCAACTTCGAGACAAACAACCACATACACCTAAGGGAGGTTCTAGAGGGTTATAAAGATAGAAATAAATATATTGCTACACATCTAACCTCCCAATCCAAAGATAAAAGCTCCAAATCATCCAAACCTCCTTCTCTTTCACTATTCATGATCCTCAACTTTGGTCATCTTCTATAGGAGCTCAAACGCGAGCTTTGGCTACGTGAATTGGGGATTATACATCATCGATTTGAGGATCTTACTACGCTAGGAACGTGGTGATGCGAGGGTTTTAATATCTCACCGAATGGAGTTTCAATTTTTTTGGTCTACAAACTTGAGATAGAGGTTTAAATGTTTTTAAACTCAATAACATTATTTTATTCAACAAGAAATGGATGATTTTATACATGTATGTTAATATGATGACCATATTATTTGATATTCATGAGTTATATATATATTTGAACTATGATACCATGAAGTGAAGCAAGATATACCATATAAACTCGATATTCACATAGTATTTGATATCTACGAAATGTCCTTTAGGTGTATAATTGACGGATTAATGAACATGACTTAGAAGATGATTCCTGTGTACACTTAAGGACAAGGATGGATGTTTAATAGAGTTTGTATGGCATATGTTGTTTATAGTTTCATTTGAAGCATAAATTACATGTTACATATTATTATTGTGTCAACCCGACATTTTTGGCGATATTCTTGACAAGCTTGGAGTATTATTATGGCATATGGCATGTTATCTATTTCTTGGGAGGCTAACATCTCATATATCTGATGATGGAGAGATTTCTATGTTTATATGGAACTGTTGGATATTATTATTCTCAAGAACTCATCATTTATGCGGGATTTATTATTGGTTATGTTATATGGTGGGGCGGTTGCCCACAATTATTTATATCTATGTTTGGCCTTCTGTCGGTGAAGAGAATGATTGTGGTTAGTGCTTGCCAGTTTGAAAAATAAGTGGAAGCCTGGTGCCCTTGGGTTAAAAATTCTTAAACCTCGGAGGGGCAGCAAATCGTTGGCTGTTTAGACCCCTAGATGAAAAGTCTGAAAATATAAATAACGGCAAGACACTAATAGTTTGGTTGATGTGACAATGATCTATGTATGTGGCATTGTTAGACCGTGGTCTAGTTTTTATTATCTGTTGATATTCACCTGAGACGGAGAGGCCATATTCTGAACATATGGGAACAATTCTTTTGGGTGGTCAGGCCCACTATTATTGTTACGATTATGATTCAGATCAATTATAATATCTTTTAACAAACTCCGGTTACAATCTTAGGCGAGCAGGCTCGTATCATGTTCTATCTCAGCTTCATCAATGTTCTGGTGACTCGACGTATTGGTTGACACAAGGGAGGTAACATGCATTTGCATAAGCATGCATTGTTTTATGATATCATGGTTTTTCACTAAATTGGTGATTGTAGTATAAATGTTATCCAATTGTTAACTATGTTTTCAAATACATTATTCCTTGTTTTTCCCCAACTGAGCTGTGAGCTCAACCCGTTTTTTTAAAATAATACAGGTACCCAGGAGTCTAATAAAGGCAAGGAAATGATGGGATCATGAACGGAATAGAAGCTCTGATACGAACGCATTTTTGTTGTATAAGTATTCTCAGGCAAGCCACGGCTAGTTCTAAACGTTGTCTATGGGCTTGAGCATACTTAGTTTGGTTTTGTATAAGGGTTATATGCATGTGTAAGAATTATACTATTATTTTGGCACTTTATGCTTGATTGACACGTGACATGAGCATTAGATGTATAAATGTATAAAGCCATCTTCTTCTATATTCTCATTAATTGATATATGTTACGTGTATTGTCTGGATTCCTTATATTTATATACCCATTTTAGTCACCCTAAGATGGATTAGTAACACTCCAGGTCTTAATTACAGGTGTTATCCTGTCAATTAAGGCGGTGGTGTTATAAGAAAGATAAAAAGCATTTAGTATCTTGTCTAAAACTTATAGCAAAATTTTAAATGGTGGGGATATGTACTTAATTTGTCGGTCAGGAAGTAGCTTGCGAAGTTTTGAAAAATAATTTAATTAGTCTCGTCAGGATTATTTGTACCATTTGTCTCGCCAAGATTAATCTTACAATTTGTAGTTGAGACAATGAAAAACATCAAAATATAATATATCAACTTCGATCCGGACATGATCAACTTCAATCGGAACTAAAGCATTGGTATTAGTTTGGTGGGTATCATTTAATGATTTTCATACAAAAGATAAACTCTGCAATATATAATATAATATTTAAGAAAATATAAACTATAACAAAATGCTCGGCAACACATGACCGAGAACGAAGGTATAAATCGACAACCAAACACCGAGCAGTTGCATATTATTCATTAATATAGTATCGACATATTATTCTATTATCGGGATTGTCTTGCCAAATAAGTATTATTTTATTGGCTCTGTGTGGCCGGCAACGATATTTTGTTATACAAAATGGAGCTCATTTTTACAAGTTTTAAAGGAATGAAGGAAAATGATATATATACATACCCAATGCATAATGCTTAATTATCAATGTAGATATTTAAGTGCTTTAGATATTCTTCAACCTTATCATCTTGTTTGAAACTTTTTGGAACAATATAGAACATAGATTATACTTTTAGTATAAAAAATGGATATATGATGATAAATAATTATGAACGAACAATCGCTTACATGGTAAATCCATTGGTTACGTGCGAAGAAAGTTTCAAGCTGAGTTTCTGCGTGAGTATTTGTGCGGGAAGAATGTTATGGTAATGTTTGATTTGTTTTTTTTTGGTTACTTTTAACATTACATGGTCTTACACCACAAAATTTTATTAATTTTACCGCAAATTAAATATCATATTATTTTACTTAAAACACCACACACTTTTCTTAATTTTACCACAAAAAAGTGTGGTCTGTGTAGCCTATTTTTATAGGCTTTTCACTTTTGGTAGTTATTTTAGTAGTGTAATTAGAATCTCCCATTTCCATTTTACACTCGCCCAAAGCGTTTTTAACCCGTTAGTGTTTTTTTTGATGGAATTCATGCTTGTTAAATTAAATCCTGCACTGCATTAGGTAAGTCGAGTTCAAGTTTAGGATAAAAAAATCATTTGACTAAGTCCTATCTCTAATATAGTGTTTTTTACTTTTAATACCTGCATTTGACATGCCGGATTAGAGAATCGGATTAAATTATTTAATCACATCCAAACAAGATAAAATAATCCCATCTTCTAGGTGTGATTCATTAATCCCTCTCTTGGAGGAATAACAAACTTTAGTGGGATTAATAACCCGCCTCAATATCCAGTCTTGACGAACACCAAACATGAGATATGATAAAGTTATCCTACATGCCCTCTTATCATGTGCATCAAATAGCCTATAAATGTGTTTGTTGCGCGGGATTACAAGCGGGATATGATTAATTATCCTATGTTTGGTGTCCAAATTAAATGATATGATATGTCTATCCTATCATGCATTTGGTGCAAAAGCGGATATGATATCTTTATCATATATTGCGTTTTGTGCAACAATGGATAAGGATAGCATGTATGATTAATAATCCTGATAGCCCATTTTTATCCCACAAAAATCGAATAAAACTACATCCCCTTTACACGTGGTATTATTTTATCCCTTCATTCATGGATAACAGAAAATAAATAAATAAATAAATTCAATTATTTTTGTTTCAATCTTTTTTTATGCTTTAAATAATTAAATTTATTAACGAAAATCTCTTACAGCTTATAAGTATGGTTATTCAGCTTAAGGGAGTATAAAATTTGGTCAAGGCAGATTTGGGCCGGCCTAATTAGATTGGGAGCTCATGTGACGAACAAGGCCCACAAGCCCGATGGAAACAAGTAAGGGTTGCCGATGTCAATTTGTGCCGAGATAGCCAGACCTCGGCCAACTTCAACATAAGATGGCGCATGTGACCAACACATAAAAATAGAACGAGAAGTACGTGAGGTGAATTTTAATGAATCTTATGGACCTGTACAGAATCGTACCAGTATCCACTATTATTGTACTATTTTAGAATTCGTTAGTTGTGGATAAGGGATGAAATGCTAGAGTATTATCTAAGTCTTACCCTCTTTTATCATTTTACTATTAACCATAATGAGCATGTGTAATCATAATTCTATACATATAAATAGAAGAAGGATAGCTCAAAATAAAGAGTTGGCATATATTTTCTATGTAGAGGGAGAGAGAGAGATAGTTGGTAGCTTGTCTTTTTCATTATTAACAGCCTTATAGCTTAATACAAATACACACACCAATGATAGAAGTATTCTAGGCCTACCTGTCCAGTGGTTAAGGAGAATCGTCCTATGAACAAAAATCCTCTATCTATTCTCACACTTACTCTATCATCAATTGACTCTTCATCATTATTCATCACTGTGGGTTGGGCCTAAATTTTTGGCCTCCACATAACTAAGTAAAATTCATTTTTTAATATAATGTTGTACTCTTATTTTTCTTTTATTAAATGAAGAATTTTATACAAAACTTTAGTTTTTTTTAATAAAGAAAAGAAGATCAAAGTCTCTTTCTTTAGAAATCCTACACAAATCCAAAACTTTAATCAATACTATGAATAAAAAAAAAAATACATTACAAAGTAATGCTTGTATAAAATAACTAAAGTCAACTCATATGAAAAAATATATATAGACAGCCTATTTTTAAAAATTAAAGCAAGGAATATTTACTAAACTTATATGATATTTATAAGTAAGAAAATCGCATTAGTTAAAAAAATAAATAAATTGTGGACAATAACTAAAATTGCATGTATTTTTTGTTTTATTCATAGAACTGATTATTAATCTGGGACTGCACAAAACAAATAGTTTATTTAATCCTTATCTGACTAACACTTATCCTATCTAATATTCGCATAATGCTTATCCTTCAGATTTCTGTCTCATCATATTTCATATAATTTCTATCCGATTAATTTTTATTTCTATCATATTCAGCTTTTATCTTATCATATCCTTCCTCTTTATTCTACACGCCAAATGTAGCCTAAAATTACACTAAGTCAGAGCAGGTTAGGACATGTTCGACAAACCCCACCCCAAACTCGAACCTTTGTCATCCATAACTTTACCCACCTGAACCATTTTTATATGTTGGTGCTAAAGACATTGACTAGTTGCTTACTTTTGCCACCAACATAAATAGTTCTTTTACTTGTAGCACCCCTCATGCAAAATTTTTTATTTTTTCTATTCAGTAAGGAACCAAAAAAAACCAAAAACCTACAACTGAAAAAAACAAACAAACTAAATAGTCAGCTAATTTCAGAAGAAGAACGATTAGCCACAAGTAGACAAATCAATCCCGAGTGAAGGTGCGCCAATTGAGGGGGATCAAGGCAATTTTTTAATGAGTAACAAGCCACTGAATTGCTCTATTCCCATTTCGATAAACAAAGGTAAAGGAGATGCTTTTATGAGTAGAAGCAATGGACTTGACAAAATTAAAAACATTGTACTTAGGCCAAAACAAGTTATAATACGAAAAAACAATCTCATTAGTGATACGCTTACAATCTGATTTAATAACCATTGGATCAGAGCATCCTGCTGCCCATTTAACAGCCAAATGTAATACCAATAATTGTGATTAGGATAAGGTGGTACTATTGTTAAAACAATTGTATTTATTTAATGTATAATTTTAGAAGCATATAATACAATTTTCTTAAAATAATACTTTCTTTTACTCTGTTAAAGCCATATTTGCTTTGGCAATATTTAGCCATATTTATTTTAGTAATAGTATAATCTTAAAATAAAATTATGTGTTAATGGATCACATATATTTTCTTTTTAAAATTGAAATGAATCACATATAGAAAAATTTAAGTAAGGGAATGCTACCTTAGTTTATGAGAACATGTTACATTATTCTAAACTAAATAATATAAAAGAGGTGTTACATTATTCTAAACTAAAAAAATATAAAAGAGGCAGAAGACTATGTTTATACTTTAGTGACATTTTTTTTCTCTAAATTTCAAAGTTAAATTTAAAAAGCTGAAACTGGAAATTTAAAATTTTGTTTGTTATTTATTTAAATGCAACATTTGAAATTTTAATCAAGCATTAAACAATTTATTTGGAGTAATTTATCTTAAGCTTTATTTTCGCATAAAACAAACAATATTAATTATCATAAACACTAAATTCTTTTAAAATTAATATTTTAAAACATTCCGAGTCTAACAAAAACATCCTTGAGTCATTCCAAGTTCTTTGCTAATGTGCAAAATGAAGAATAAATTCAAGCGAGAAAGAGGGCGAGAGGTGGCAAGTTACTCCCTTGCCTAATTAATCCTTTTCAAGTTTCAAAAAATGTTATAAAAAAGGTAAATATATTTTTCTATTTTAAAATAATGATTATATTTTCTTTTGCCATTCGTAATTATATTTTAATTTGTTATTTTCTTTTAAATATTAATTCTAAACCTAATAAATTGTCAAAAACTAATCATATAGTATATATATAAAATGAGAGGAGTGAGAAAAATTACTGCATTAAATGTTCACAAAGGTCTTTAATTGCCATGGGTAATATTATTTATTACATTATATTTATATATACTAATATATTTTATATATATACTATTATTTATATTTATTAATTATTTATATTTAGTTGTCACATGTATTTATATTTATTGCATATATATATATATATTATTAGATTTTAACAAGACTTTAATATTTTCCTTTTTTTTACATGAGTTTCGCAATAAATTTGAGTGAGAAAATTTACTGCATTAAGGGCTCGTTTGGTTCGAGTTTTGAGAATGGAATGGGAATCCTTGATTCCTGGAAAGCTTTTTTTCCTGGCATCTAGGATGGCATGCCAATGTTTGGTTCAACTGGGAATATGAATGGAATAAAGTATCTATTACAAAAATACTCTTTTTTTTGTAAGATGAGAAGATATCTCCTACTAATTTTTCAAAAGAGACAATTACTATAATAAATTACAAAAATTACGCATGCCTAACTAATAACTATCCTACAAAAATTATAATTTTTGTATTAAAAAAAATTACAACAGCAAAAAAGAAAAGAAAAAAGTTTCAAATATTTTTTTTTTCATTTTTGTGCAGCAGCGACACTAAAAAAATAAGTTCCAAATAATATTTTCATACACGGATGAAAAAAGAATTATTTATTCATAAGGAAGAGAATTATTTTAGTCATAATGTGAAAAATTTAAAAAGATGCCCATTGATAATGGTTTATTCCTTATGATTTAAATGGGAGAACTTGGGAGGAAAGGTTTGTTCCTGGAATCATTTATTCCGGACTTAAAACTTGAATCAAACGCGAAAATTGTTTCGGAAATGGAATTTAGCATTCCCGGAATGATTTAAATCTTGAACCAAACGAGCCATAAATGTTCACAAAGGTCTTTAACTGCCATGTGTAATATTATTTATTACGTTATATTTATATGTACTATTATATTTTATATATATATACTATTATTTATATATATTAATTATTTATATTTAGTTGTCACGTGTATTTATAGTTATTGCATTATATTTATACATATACTATTAGATTTTAACAAGACTTTAATATTTTATTTTTTTACATGAGTTTTGCAATAAATTTCTAATGCTATTGTTTAGTAACAATCCTTCAATCCCTTTCCGTTATTTCTATGAAAATCTTACAATTAAAAAAAGTAATATCTTTAATTTAGAATTCATCTAATAAAAAAAATAATTAAAAATAAAATATGTATATATATAAATTTATAAATACGCCCGTGCAATGCACGGGTTAAAAAATGTTTATATAACAAGGACAATTTTGTTTGAAAATTTTAAATAGTATATAAAAAAATAAATAATTATGTGCATTAAAACTTAGCATACTTCTTTAAATAGATGGTACGCTTGACATGAATTACGACTTAATTTTATATATGGATGATATTTTGTAAAGACGAATAATTAATATACAAAATACATTTATTTAATTAATAATTTTTTCTTTAACACGTACCATCTTTCGCCGTTAAAATGTACGAAAGGGCAAACCGCCACACCCCCCTCAGGACCCTCCCTCCCGAAGGAAGAATAAGGCCAAATAACCTCCGTGTTACCCACGCGCTCTCCCGAAGACCATTCTCAAAGCAAAAATTCCACGTTCCAAACTTTTTTTCCATCCAATGAACCCCAGATTTCTTCATCTCATCATCTCCTCTCTCAATCCATCACGAAACGAAACCCTAATCTCCTAATTCGCCTCATCTCCGTATCAAATTTCACTCATATTATATTATATATATATATATATATATATTCAGATGTATAGCAATTTCAAAGAACAAGCGATCGAGTACGTAAAGCAAGCAGTACAGGAAGACAACTCCGGCAACTATGCCAAAGCCTTCCCTCTCTACATGAACGCCTTGGAGTACTTCAAGACTCACCTCAAGTACGAGAAAAACCCTAAGATTAAGGAGGCGATCACGCAGAAATTCACCGAGTACCTCCGCCGAGCCGAGGAGATCCGCGCCGTCCTCGACGATGGAGGCCCCGGTCCGGCGGCCAACGGAGATGCGGCGGTGGCGACGAGGCCGAAGACGAAGCCGAAGGACGGCGAGGGAGGTGGTGATGGTGATGGAGAGAAGGATAAACTTAGGGCGGGACTGAACTCGGCGATTGTTAGGGAGAAACCTAATGTGAAGTGGAATGATGTTGCTGGATTGGAGAGTGCTAAGCAGGCCTTGCAGGAGGCGGTTATTTTGCCGGTTAAGTTTCCTCAGTTCTTTACTGGTGAGGACTGTATTTTTGTTTGATTTGATTTGATTTGATTTGATTTGATTTTATTTTGTATGCTTTGTTGTTTTTACGAATTGTATGTGATGTGATGATAAATTGTTTGTTGAAGTTGATTGTTTTTTGTTTGTGTGAGAGTTTGAAGTTGATTTGTGCTACTCGCATGTATGCACTTTCAGGTAAGAGGTTTAATAAAAGCGAAAGATGGTCTAGTGGTTAACTATCTGTGTGAGGGTCCGATTCATGTTACAACTAATTTTTATATGAAACAGAAAATCAAAGGGGTAAATAGGCATTTCAATAATATGACATAGTTGAAATGCATGTGGAAGGATTTTTCGAGCTATATGTAGCACGTGTCCGTAAATTACTTAGACAGAACAATATAAGATCTTTTGTTTGATTCTTGAAATCTATATGTTAAAGGACTATGCTTTGGTTTGATTTGATATGCTTTGTTTTCTTTATCAACTGGACGTGCTAATTGCTTGTTGAAGTTTATTAGTCAGGGTTCATTTATTTTTTTAGCCTCGTTGTTGCTTAATATTGGATGCCGAATGGATATTCTGAAAAATTTGTTTGATTATATTTGACTCTGAACATATAACGATATACAATTTTACAGTTATCAATGGAGAAGTGGAAACGGGGGTTGGAGAGATAAGAGGGGGATGGGGGAAATGCCCTTCTAATTTTTTTGAATTTTCTTTTATTTAGTACTAAAATTATCCGTAAAATTACAAAAATGTGTACTCTGGTTAACTTCCCTGCCCCTGTCACCCCCTCTCTCTTTCCCGCTTCTCTTTATTTCTGAAAAAATAAACAATATTAATACTAATCTTTCCCCCTTTAATTTGGGAAAAAAATATTAGCACAAACTTGCCCCTTTACATAAATTACTGGCCGTCCCTTGATGGGGGTTGCCAAGATGATTAAGGAGGTTCTCGGAGGAACTGTCATTCTTATGTTGATTAGTAATACCAGAACAAGGTTGTTATGGACTGTGATGTGGTAGCAAATTTCATTAATAGTCAATGTCAGGCTTCCAAGAATGCTTCTTATTAGATAAACTCATATTTGGGTGTAAGAATGAGGAGGCTGAAATTCTTTGGAAGCAAGGAACAAATGTTATTGGACGTACCCTTTGGTTTTAATCTTTTGAGATGGAACTTTGGTATTAGAGGGTGAATCTAAATGTATGTTTTAACTATTAGTTTATGGAAAAAGAGTCAACTTTGCTTATGTGAGATTAATGCGAGCACAAATTCAAAGTCAAAACATGTTGGAGTCTAGGACTGAATTCAGAAGTACCAATTCAAGGTTCATTCCTGCTGATATAATGTCTAAACGTAATATTGGAATTTTTTTGAAACTTACGTTCATTTTGAAAGCTTTAGCTGCAGCATGGACAGCTCATATGAGGAGAATGCACAATACAAGGATGCACTTTATATGTATATAAACCCTTCCAGGCATGATGGTTGAGTTTCCAGTATTGGTGGTTTAGAGCCCGGGGGGGGGGACGATTTTGAAGAGAGGATCAATTAGAAGTTAAAAAGATTCTTAATGATCAGACCCATAGTTATCAGAATTCGGTTCGATTCTTGAGAAAAAAGATACAGAATCATGGGTAGTATTGTTGTTGTTTTTTTTGGGTTGGTAAATTAAATTTATTAAGCTCAAACTCAATCAATACAAGAAACAAAGATGGCATACCCCCTGGAAAACAACAGCACAGTTACAAACACTCCCTCACTAATGCCCTGGCTCTAATACCCCAACTCTTGCATACAGACCAATTGTTATATTTCCTACTAACTTGCCATATACATGCTTTGGCACTGACATAATTCTCTATATCCTTTACAATGACTTCACCAGCCCTCAAGTTTCTTTCCTGCCATATGCAGTTCACAGCAACATCAAAAGCCATCTTCCCCACTCTGGCTTTCAATTGAACCCCCTTAAAATATTGTAAAGCTTTCTCCACATTTTCCTGCCAAGAAACACAATGGTAATACACATCCATCCTTGTCAACACTGCTTTTGACACCATATCAGTTTGTATCGTTTTTGTCCATGAATCGGTATGTATCAGACTGTATTGTGACTTGGAATCGAGAATTAGTGGAATCACAATTTGTGAACGATTCTTCAAATAGAGAGTTTTGGGTTGGGTTATGGAGGACCCAATGACAAATCAACCCACAATCAGACTGTGAAAAGTGAGGAACACCTTTATTGACACACATTCATTACATATCAAGCGAGAATTGAAATGTAGATGTGATGATTATACCTGACTGAGCTCTTGAAGAACAGTGTTTGAGTTCAACTCCTTCACGTTCCAAAGCAGATACCGGACCTGAGTGGAGACGGTGGTGTGGTGAATGTGAAATTCTAGGGTTTTGTGAAGAGAGAGAGATTGGGAGAGGTAAGCGGAAAGGAGTGAGAAAGAGAGATTTTTGGGGGTGGTTGTTGTGTGAGATGAGAATTGGAGATAAATGTGCTTCAAAAGAGGAGTCCAGAATCTGAAGAACTTAATTAGTATAGTGCTTGTGTTGATTACTTGATTAAAGGTCAGGACTTGGAACTAAATGACACTTGTCAAGAATCTTTGTTTCGTCGTCTTTTGAGCTTTACACCTGTTCTATCTAAAGAGCCTCTGGACCCTTGGTCCAGAACTTTGCTTTTCTAAAGTTATATTTAAAGATTTATTTTTCTTTATTTATTATTAAAAATTGACTGCTAGATCAAAATCCATTTATAAATGTAAGTAATTTATTGAAAACATGATTAAATTTAATGTAGTGAAATTTTAATTGTAATTTGTTATAATCAAGCATTGTAATAAGGAACTATAGTTATTTGAATTGATTGCATTAAATTGAATGTACTTATTTTACTAGTGTTCTTTATATTTTTTTTATTTCTTTTAATTAAAAAAATTAAATGGTCGAATAGCTTATGCAAACGTCTTACTGTTAGACGATGTATTCATATTCTGTTATAATTTGCTTTTATCCTTATTCAAAAGAGTTTTATATACATTTATTAATTATTTAAAGCTTTTTTTAAAGTTTTGCAAAGAATTGCACGATACGATTTGCGACTTATTCATTGGTTTCGATTCGCGATACGATTCACGATTTGACAACCAGTGGAGGATGCAAGGGGGGTCGGGGGAGGCCTGGGCCCCCCCGATGTTTTTGAAAATTTTACTACTACCCCCAAGATTTTTGAAAATTTGGGTAATATCCCTTTAGATGATGACGAGATTTTTTTAAAGAAAATCCTGACATTGTCATTTTCAAAGAGAACTAAGAATGTGTAATTGGAGTTGAAGTTACAGGGCGTGTCTTGGTTTTATGATTGAATTTGTCTACCTGCTGCCATGCATAGTGATTTCTCCTTTGGGATTTCCCCTTTTTTTTGTTTGTTGTTTGGGGGGGGGGGGGGGGATGGTTGGGGCAGCAGATTATCAGCTGCTCAAACTTTGTCCTCATTTCTATGCTAATAATTCTGTAGTCTCATTCAGGAATCAGGATAGAAGAATTTAGAAATGTGGGCATCCTAAAGAGTAAATAAACAATACAAAGAACTAAATTTAATCAATTGTGGGATCTATCATTTGTTTCGTATCTTACCAAAAGAAATGAAAGAGGGACATGCTTGAGTGAGCTACAATCTCTTTAGCATGCTCCTCATACTTTTAAAACTGTACTGACAATCAGCTTGCGCCACAGGGAATTTTGTTCTTAAAACGGATGCGACAATTGCTTTCTTGCCAAAGAAATGTCCTTAGACTCCACAAAAATTATTTTATAAAAGGTTTAATACTTGTTTTGTTCAACATCTATTGCTTCTCCATATTTATAGTTTGCCTTACTGCATATTTTTACTCTTCCTAATTACTATGTTCTATTCTTGTCCATCAATCTGCTTTTTCAATCTCACCACATTATGTTTCAAGGCTCTATGTTATACAGTTGTCATTATCAATTTACTAGTAATAAATAAAAATTGAACTTCAGCTAATTTATCAATCATGGTTGAACTTGGCCTCCATAAAAGTTCTTCTCTATATGATTTATTAAGCTGGGTTTGATTAACTCAATGCTATTTGATTCAAATGCTCTGTTGTTATGGAACAGTTGCTACGCTTTCTTTATGTTAGCTATTGAGTTCACTAGAGAATCATCACATTTGAACATAGTTCTATTTGTGCCAATCATGTTTTGATCACATCAACTTGATTCTTTGTTTAACTTCAAACTTCAATTATTATCTTACTCCCATCAGGCAAGAGGCGACCATGGAGAGCTTTTCTTTTGTATGGTCCACCTGGAACCGGAAAATCATACTTAGCTAAGGCTGTTGCAACAGAAGCAGACTCGACATTTTTCAGGTATGTTATCGCAAATGCAATCACTTAATTAATTTACTTGTGGGGGATCCCATTCTTTATGTAATTTAGTTCAATCCTTTCAATTCATGTTTCTACATGTGCCATTCTGAATTAAGAATCAATCTTACCTAACTCCCCACCCACCTATCTGTAATTTCTACATTTTACCCCTGTTCTTAATGCAGAATTAAACTTATTAACTTGTTTTCATAATCATTAGACTTTACCCTGCATGCAGGGGAATCTCAAAGAGTTACTTAAAAACGGGGGTTCTTGTCAAAAAAATTAGACATTAACCCCCATTTTTACGTAATTCTTTGAGATTCCCTCACATGCAGGGGCAAAGTCTAATTTATTCGGACATTTGACAATCTCGATTGTCAACAATAATTGGGCAGCTGCAATTTGTTAGACCATCTAGACACAATATTCAGTGTATTTTTCGGCTTCCTATAGTTTATTTTCAGTTATTGTTTCATGTTTTCTTTTTCATTTGGTGAACTTCTGGTCCACCTTTTTTGTTCTCATTATTTATAAAAGTTCCTCTTTCTGATAAAAAAGTATAGCATTTATTAAAAAAGGGGGGGTAAGTCTAATTTTGAATATAAAATGGGGGGGACAGTAAAAAAAAGCCGTAAATATGAAGAGTGACCTACGTGCTATTGACTCAGAAGGGAAGAGATGAGATCAACTTTGCCGGCCCCACAACGACTTTGTACAATGAGAGAAAGTTCACCATCGTCCCTCATATAAAACATTCTGTCACTGGCAAAAGCCATCTCCAACAAGATCCTTTTTCACTCTTACTTTGTGCCCGTATCATGTCAATTGCGATCTTTCTTATGGCCCTTTGTCATTGCCGTGTCTAAAAGATCCTCTTTAAACTCCAGGAATGGACTTTGAAACCAATGACCACCTACTTTTGCATTGCAAATTTGCTCAATATATATGGGCAAAAGTTCGAGGGGAGCTGGATGTGGTGGGTGCTTGCCCTAAATCTTGGTATGATTTTTTATGTATCGATTGGTGCGTGAGGGGCAACAAGACAAGGGCGAAATTGTTGTGGAGATGTTGTTGTATGGCGGTAGCATGGCATATTTGGTTAGAAAGGAATGCTAGGATTTTCGAAGACCATAGTTTGGATGAATCGGATATCTGGAGCAAAATTAAGTTCTCAGCTTCATTGTGGGCATTCTCTTCTAAACGCTTTGGGGATTTGTCCATTTCAGTCATCAACAACAATTGGGAGGCTGCAATTAGATAGTTTATTTTAATGCTTCTTGCGGTTGTTTCTTTGGAGTTTGGACATGGTTTTGTTTTTGTTTGGTCTGTTTATTTTCCTGTTTTGTGCGGGTGAACTTCTGGTCCACCATCCACTTTCTTGTATCTTGTTTCATCTAGTTATCAATAAAGTGGTTTTGTTTCTGATAAAAAAAAAACTACAACTTTGATCATTGAATCTCAAGGGTCCTTAAACTTGCATTATGTGGCGGCTACAAATTACCCTTGGCAGAATTTTGCTCCCAAAAAATAATTTCATCAGTTAGTCTGTTGCTTTGCTTGCTTATTTGTATAAATTTGAATGATAAGAGAGACCTCGATTATGAAATATCAGGTTGATCGGATAGTGACCAAATTTCATTAGTAGACTCTGCACTGAGAAATATTAAAAACGTGGTTGGATAGGCCAAGTGTCGGTCTCTTGGTTGGCCCAACTGATGTCATAGGGTGCAGTTGGCAGTAGTCATGGATGTATCATATATGAGCTTCTCTCTCACACACATATGCGCACATGTAGGCTCCCATACGAGCTGAACCAGTGAACCACGTAAAAATTGTGTTATTTCTCTTCTTCCTTGATCTATTTTCTTTATTCTCTCCTTGAACACCAGTATTGATGATGCAGTCCAATTAATGAAGGCTTGTATCATTAACCATGTTTTTGTGTGTATTTTAACATGTTTTGCTTTTGAACAACTTTGTAATTGAGCTCTCTGTTTATGTCCCAAGTTTGGTTCTGGTTTAGACTGATAAACTTTGGTTTTGCAAATGCCTCAGATATGCTCTCTTTTCGATTCAAATATTTACATTTGGACTGAGCTATTATAACATATGTTTTTGTTATATCTTTAAAAGAGTACAATTTTCAAATTTTCTTTTTTTTTGTTTTCAAATTATTTCCCTTTTTTATTTCTTATTATGTTCATCAACTTACGCCAATAAGTTGGCAAGTGCCAACTGCTACTTTTGTGCAGCGTTTCTTCTTCAGATCTGGTTTCAAAGTGGATGGGCGAAAGTGAAAAGCTTGTTTCAAATCTTTTTCAAATGGCTCGGGAAAGTGCTCCTTCTATCATCTTTGTTGATGAAATAGATTCGTTATGTGGCCAACGAGGAGAAGGCAACGAGAGTGAAGCTTCTAGACGTATCAAAACAGAACTGCTTGTGCAGATGCAGGTACTTTTAAAATGGGTAAAAAGACAAGAAAATAAGAGTAATTGAATTTCTCTCGTATATTGTCAATTTTATGTCATAGTTGCACGACCCCTTCCACCCCCCGTTCCCCCTTGTACACATACACATGCATAGAGGTTATTGATGTGAAAGCGAATACTTTCGAACTCTTTAGTTTGGGCCATCGCCAAACGTGTTGGTTGTGATAATATTCCAGCCTGAACCACATGGCACATGACCTTAGAGCTAGTATTAGTTTGAGAGGGTTTGCTGCAACAGTTTGTTTGTTTTCTGCTTGTCATCGAATGATTTCCACTGCTTATTTCCAAATATATTCCTGCTCCTTGTTCTTCATGTTGTTGGCTTCCATTGATGGTATCTTGTCTTATTTATCCCAATATTGACTTGGCTTGATGCTTTGTATTCCATTCTGTTGTTTTTCCTTAGCCTGGCAGCTCTCTGATAATTGCACATAATCCCCCTTTACTTCTTACTTTGCTCATTTATAACTCGTCTCTTGTCCACTTTTAAAGCTTTGTGGTCTCTTTATTTTCTTTGGGCCTTTTTGAGTTTTCCCCTGTTATAAATGCAAAATTAGACTTATCCCCAATGTTTTAAAAGTTGGAAGGCGTATTCGAGGTGTTTTGCTTAGGTGAGGCGAGACGAGGCCGAATGAGGCATAAGCCTCATTTTTAGAAGGAAAAAATGTAACAACAACAACAACAACAACAAGCCTTTATCCCACTAGGTGGGGTCGGCTACATGGATCAAACGACGCCATAGTGGTCTGTCGTGAATCATATCTCTAGTGAAACCATTCGCCTCTAAATCCTTCTTAATAGTTTCACCTATAGTTTTTCTAGGTCTTCCTCTGCCTCTAACAACTAGGCTTCCCTCCATATGATCAACTCTCCTAACCATGGCATCTGCAGGTCTCCTCCATACATGCCCAAACCATCTAAGTCGAGATTCAACCATCTTTTCTGTAATAGGTGCCACCCCAACTCCCTCTCTGATGGTAACATTCCTGATCTTATCTTTCCTAGTCTTGCCACTCATCCATCTCAACATTCTCATCTCAGCTACACTTAGTTTATTCTCGTGTTGGCTTTTGACCGCCCAACACTCAGTCCCATACAACATTGCTGGTCTAACCGCGGTACGATAGAATTTTCCTTTTAACTTGAGTGGTACCTTTTTATCACATAACACACCCGAAGCTTTCCTCCATTTCAACCATCCTGCTTGAATCCGGTGATTTACATCTCCCTCTATCTCCCCATCTTCTTGTATAATGGATCCAAGATACTTAAACCGAGTGACTTGTGGTATGCCATTATCCCCAACTTTTACCTCTAAGTTAGTAGTGCTCCGCCTTTTATTGAACTTGCACTCCATGTATTCTGTCTTACTTCTGCTTAAACGAAAGCCATGCGCTTCTAAATTTTGTCTCCAAGTTTTCACCTTCCCATTTAGCTCTTCTCTGGACTCACCCACTAGGACAATATCATCTGCAAACAGCATACATCGCGGTGCTGGCTCTTGAATGTGTTCCGTGAGTACATCCAAGACCAAGGTAAACAGATAAGGGCTCAAAGCTGACCCTTGGTGTAGTCCTATAGTTATAGGAAAATCTTCTGTGGACCCACTATGTGTTCTCACACTAGTCATAGCTCCTTCATACATGTCCTTGATAACACGAATATAGGCAATCCTAACCCCTTTCTTCTCTAGGGCTTTCACAAAATCTCTCTGGGTACCCTATCGTACGCCTTCTCCAAGTCAATGAAAACCATGTGTAGGTCCTTTTGATCCCTCCGATATTGCTCCATCAAACGCCGCAACAAGTAAATTGCTTCCATGGTCGACCTTCCGGGCATAAAACCAAATTGATTATCTAAAATGCTGGTTTCTTTTCTTAGTCTCCGCTCAATCACCCTTTCCCATAACTTCATAGTATGACTCATGAGTTTAATCCCCCTGTAATTGGCGCAATTTTGTATATCCCCTTTATTCTTATAAATCGGGATTAGGGTGCTTCTCCTCCATTCTTCCGGCATCTTCTTTGACCTCAATATCTTGTTGAAAAACCTTGTGAGCCAACCAATGCCTTTATCACCTAGACCCTTCCAAACCTCAATAGGTATACTATCTGGCCCAACTGCTTTACCACTATCCATTCGTATCAATGCTTCTTTCACTTCCTTTTCTTGAATTCTGCGATAAAAGGTGAAATTTTGGTCATCCTCTCGCATGTTCAGCTCATCTCCACTTGCTAAAATCTCGTAACCTTCATTAAATAATTTGTGAAAATAGTTCTTCCATCTCTCTTGTATGTCTTGTTCTTTAACCAAGACATTACCTTCTTCGTCCTTAATGCATCTCACTTGATCCAAGTCTTTTGTCTTCCTTTCTCGACCTTTAGCAAGTCGGTAAATAGCTTTTTCCCCAGCTTTGGTGCCTAAAGATTGGTATAATCCATCAAAGCTTTAGTCCTCGACTCACTCACCGCCTTCTTAGTCTCTTTCTTTGCTTCTTTGTAAGATTCCCAATTTTCCGCATTCTTACATAGAGACCAAGCTTTAAAGCATTTCCTTTTTACCTTAACTTTATCTTGTACACTATCATCCCACCACCAAGATTCTTTATCCCTAGGTCCACACCCTCTTGATTCACCCAGCGTCTCTTTAGCTATCTTCCTGATCCCCTCGGCCGCCTTGTCCCACATATCATTTGCGCTTCCGTTTGCCTCCCAAAACCCTCCCTCCAGCACCTTGTGTTGAAAGATCCTTTGTTTTTCACCCTTCAAATGCCACCATCTAATCCTTGAAACCTTACCTTGGCCCCTTCTCTTCACTTTCCCCTTAACTCGTATATCCATCACCAGGACTCTATGTTGGGTAGTCAAGCTCTCTCCAGGTATGACTTTACAGTCCATACAACTCTTTCGATCTCCTTTCCTAAAGAGGAAGAAATCGATCTGCGAGCATGCTGCCCCACTCTTGTATGTGATGAGGTGCTCCTCCCGCTTCTTAAAACATGTATTGGCAACCATAAGATCATAAGCAGACGAGAAATCAAGGATAGATTTTCCCTCGGTATTTACCACCCCAATGCCATAACCTCCATGCACCCCCTATAGTTTTCAGAAGAGCTCCCTACGTGCCCATTCAGATCCCCTCCTAGGAAAATCTTTTCTCTAAGTGGTATATCCTGGATCAAGCCTTCTAAGTCCTCCCAAAATTTTATCTTGAGGTGTTCTTCACACCCGACTTGAGGTGCATAAGCACTTATCACATTAAAAGTGTCCTGCTCCACTACGAATTTTAGGGCTAGGATCCTATCTCCTACCTCTTTACATCTACAATGTCCTTCTTCCACCATTTGTCGACAATTATACCCACTCCATTTCTCGATTTAACCTTGCCAGTGTACCAAAGCTTAAAACCCGAAGTGTCTAATTCCTTCGCCTTAGCTCCAACCCACTTAGTTTCTTGAAGGCACATGAAATTGATCCTCCTCCTGATCATAGTGTCAACTATTTCCATCGATTTTCCTGTGAGTGTGCCTATATTCCAAGTCCCAAAACGCATCCTCCTATCATGAACTAGAGAGATTATAAAATAATATTCCAACAGAATCTAACAATAATACATCATTATCACAAATATTATAGCATCAAAATCATCACAAAAGAAATTTAGAGGAAATTTTTACAATAATAATTCACAACAATCTTAACTATCTGATGTCATTAGGCACATAAAACATTCACAAAATTATTTAATATCAGATTTTAGTTCACCTTTTCAATAAAATTAATTGCACTCTATGTCAAAATTTTAGACAAGTGTATTAATTTATTTCTTGTTGATATAAAAATGCTAAAAATATTATAAGAATATGTCAAAATTAAACTAAATAAATATGAATAACATCATCACTTTTCAAGCAACAATTTTTGACAAAAAGAAAATACTAGAGAGCTAATATTTAAAATTAAAATAAAATATAAAACAGTAAAATAAACAACTGCATGTAAAAATTATTACATTTAACTGTTGTAGAAATTATTATATTTTAGAAAAACTAATTGACTAATTTAATCCTTAACAAATTAAATACAATAATTGACTAATTATAACAATAATATAGAGTAAATATAAGAAGTATCCGGAAGGTTTGGAGTTTGGACTAATTAATAGTCAAAAGAGAGAAGAATGGAGAAATAGTACGACACGCCCGACAAAGAAGAAAGAATATAAAACAAGGGAAGAGAAGGAAAAAAGGTCGACGAAGTTCGACGGAGAGTAAGCATGAGATTGGCTTTAGAAGATCGCAGGGGTGGAGATCGGAGCAGACTAGCAGAGAAGATCCCAAATTGAAGCGTACACCTTTTCTGCCTCAAGGTGTATGTGCTCCAAGGCGTCCGCCTCATGTTGCTGAGGCTTAAGCCTCACCATCCACCTATGAGGTGTAAGCCTCAAATTGTTGGACCACTGCCTTGCCTCGAGGCGTACGCCTTGAGTGATTTTTAAAACATTGCTTACCCCTATTTTCGTAATCTTTGGACTTTAGCCTCTGCATGAGGGAGAATCCCAAAGAATTCGTAGGATGGTTTGCAATGTCTACTTTTTTAATGTAATCATTTGATTTAATCCCCCGTTTTTATGTAATTCTTTGAAAGTCCCCCATTGCAAGTGGCAAAGTCTAACGAAGTAACGATTATGAACATAGGGGGTGAGTAGTTTTTTATTGGGTAAATTATACTAAACCCCCTTTAATTAAATTGGATTTGCAGATTGCCCCCTAAACTAAAGTACCCGTCACTAAACCCCTCTCAAGTACTAACCTGACAAAATGAGCTACTCCATTAAAAGAAACGGTAGAAAGACTGAAAAGCCCTCTAAACAAAGCCAGCCACATGTTCACGCGCTGTACTTTTAGAGTTTGACAAATATCCTAAAATAAGTTGGGCAAATCACATTTTAACCTATTCTTCACCTAATGTTTTTAGAAATTCGCAATAATAGAATATATAAAATAAAATAGATAAATAAACAATATTAAGATCTTGTACGAAACAATAGCACTAAAATCTTGAAATGAAGGAATTTATTTATTTTATTCTTCTTTAAGCATCATGATGAATCACCATTACAAACTACACAGCCAACCAGAAAGACATGTTTTTTCTGCTCGCAAAACTTTGAACAAATATACATACATAAATGCCCATAAGCCATTGATGAATGTAAGCTTCTCAAAGCATTGCCTCTGCTATTCCCATTCTCTTATTTTGCAATACAATACTCCATTCACAAAACCATAAGCCCAAAATTACTAACCATACTACTGCTGCTGCTATCTCTTGGATTTTTTGAGAAGACAACGAATCTCAAATCATGTAGTATGTGTTCATATATGTATATATATAGGAATTGGAGCCCTTGTACCTATACATGTAGTATGTGTCCATGAAGCTATTGCGGATCGAGTCAAAATTGGCTTAGAGGACGGGGTGCCGGAGATGGAGGTGAAATTAACGGAGTGGAGAGGTGATTGGCGACTGAGATTGCAGGGTTTAGGTCACAGTTAGATAGTAGAGAAGATGGAAGGGGAAAGGTTTCTTTTTGGATTGTTTGGTAACTGGGGAAATCCTATTTAGAGTTGGGACAAGTAGTGTTTGGGTTTGCAATTAGTTGGTCAATGGATATTCTAGTTTATAATTTAGGGGTTAGTTTAGTCATTACTCATTATACAGTATCATGTGTCTTGCATGTGTTCAGTTTTTAACTACTTTAATGGTGTTATAATGGAAAGGTGTAAAGTGCCAAAATTACAAGTTAAGGGGGGTTTGTTATCGGATTTTTTTTTTAAGGTGGTTTAGTATAATTTACCCTTTTGCATTAATAACAGGGGGCAAACTCAAAAAAGCCCTTTTATCTAGGTCCCCTCTTATCTTCTTAAAGTTAATGTTTTTGTAGTATCACATTGGGTGCATTAATTTACAACATGTTTTGAGATTTCGATCAACATAGAGTTATACTGTCTGTATACTCATGTTTGTTATGCAAGAAATTTGCACTCACTTTCAGCCTTTGGTTTTATGCACTTGCCACTTGGCATTGTTGTAGTCTTACATTTTTTTTTTGAACAATTGTAATCTTACATTGGGCGCTTCTGTATATACTTCAATTTTACCGTTTGTCTATCTTGTTCTGTCTTCTTATCAACTGGACTCTTTACATAAAGACATATGCATCTATATATATATATATCCTAATGGACCTGCATATGAATGTTATCTCCCGTGATTATTGGGAAAGGAAATATGACTAATTACAGTAAACCCTCCTGAATTTAGCTCATTTCTGTTTTTTAAAGTATTAAAATTGAACAGAAATTCAATCTTGAACTAATGTTTTTGAATTAACCCTTTAATGTCCAAAAATCCTTCAAGAATTGAACAAATTTGCTTAAAGAATTGAACAAATTTACATCAAGTCAATTAATTCAACAAAGTTGTCCATAAATTTGTTCAATTTCACACCACCAAGGGCAAAAGAGCAAATGGATTATTCTGCAAAAAAATTGCTGTAATCTACCTTAAATATTATTTATCTCTCACTGTTTTTAACTTGAACTGGTCCTTATACTATTTAACTCATATGTTCAGGGTGTGGGCCATAATGATGATAAAGTTCTTGTTCTTGCAGCAACAAATACTCCGTATGCTCTAGATCAGGTCTGTGAAATACCTAATGTTCTTTTGTGATTTGAACTAGGGTAGTTAGGGTGAGTTTGGGATCCCAATTCCGCTATTTTTTGCTCCAATTCCAATTTCGAAGCTCAGAATTTGATTCCCAAACACACCCTTGGGACTCACAATTTGTGGCTAATGTATAATTGTTACAGGCCATCAGGCGACGATTTGACAAGCGTATATATATACCCCTACCAGATGCGAAGGCCCGGCAGCACATGTTCAAAGTAATCAAATTATTCTCTTACCTTTGTTGTAATAACGAAGTAACTTCGGGTCTGATTAACCGCACTAATTCTGAGCAGAAAGTGCCTCAGATGCCATATTTTTCAAAACAGTAGTGTTTGATTACCTTAGGGTGTGTTTGTATTAACTTTTTGAGGAATCAATTTCCATGGTAGGGGCTGTTTTAGTTTATATCTTCACTTTCCTATGGAATCAAAGAACAGAATCCCCACTACCCACTACGGGTTCGTTTGATAAAAAAGTTGGAAAAAAGAGATTGGTGATTTTGTGAGATGTTCTCCATCTTTTCCTCTTTTTTGATGGAAAATTTTTCTGACCGGTCATCCAAAAAATTGAATTCTATGGAAAAACCAAAAAGGTAATATAAAATCTTTCCAAATCACTCATCTCTTTTCCCAACTTCTCATAAAAATTAGCGGTGTTTTCAATTATT